>CM039679.1:56114107-56714107 GCA_022537955.1 Schmidtea mediterranea | reverse complement strand
AAAGCGTTTTTTTATTTCTTTTCTAATTCTGTTCATAGATAAAAACATTTCTCTCCGTACTTCTTATACTAAGGATAGCAAAATTTTCCCCACTCATATTTTTACCCTTCTAACTCGACACTCAGTCGATATCTCCAACTCTTCACAAATCGTTTTGGCTGCTCTAATAGCGTTTTGCATTAGCGCATCTCTTTGTTCCATGAAACAGCTTTACAAAGAATTTAGTTTTATATGGCATTTATGGACATTTAATTCTTTTATTTGCAAGAATTTTTGTGCGTCATTAATTTCCAAAAGGACGGGTTTCCTTAAATAAAGATTACATAGAAAAGCAAAATTGAGAAATTAAATTTTCATCCATTGACTTCTTTTATTTTCTAAATGAAGTTCCGCTTTCTTTTATTCGTTTCATTCCACGGATATGTTTAAAAAATGAATCTTTTTTCAAAATTATGTATGCCTTTTGTAACCTTTATTAATGGAGAAGTTTGAATATAATTGTTAAATTTAAATGATTATTTATATTACTAATTATAATATTATTTAAATTAATTAAATAAATTTAACAGCGGCAACAAGAATAAGAAAATAATACTTCTACGTTACACTGCATAAAATCATATACAGTTCACTTTAATAGTACATTTGATAGAGAATAAATATGTTAAAATATTGTTGGACCAGAACTAGATTTTGTTTAAATGAATTGGAAATAGCACGCAAATACAACAATGCAGATTTAAAATCAAACTCTTAAACATCAAATAAACAACCTTAAATGTGAGAAAAACGCAATTAAATATAAAATGAAAAACAAAAAAATAAATCAAAATAATAACAGATATGCACCAAGATCAGCTCGAAACCAACATAAAAATAACAAGATAACATAAAGATTTGGTCGGAAAATGGACAATTCATAAAAGTTAACAAATAACAAATAAAATGGAATAATTTCAATACGAAATATCCTATTAAAAAAGTAAATAAAATGAAATATTCATTTAATATAGAAATTGACAAAATAAGAATTAGATATTACAAATAAAATCAAGGTCAAATTTTATTTAAATGCATTAAAAAGAACACGCAAGGTTAGGGTCACAAAAGAGGTATATATACCAATTAATTTTCACAGAATTTTAATGCGCACACTTAGTGAGCAAAGTCATTTTCTCGCAAACTAATCAGTCGAACTAAGGATCAACTATCGGTGATAAATTTTCCATAATACGAACTCAAGCACTCTTCTAAGTAAGCAAGTAAGAAGATGTGTGCCACCTGGCGCACCTTTTGGTACCCCCCCCCCTAACAAAAACAAAACAAACTAAAATATAATGTAAACACAAAAAAATACAAAATAATGAATAAGAACAAGAACGTATATAGGTATACATTTATTAATTCAATGAACAGTTGGCTGAGCTGTTGGATGATCTGTTTGAAAGTCGTCTAACTTATCGTGAAGATCAGAAGGCATTTCAAGATTTACTTCAAGAGTATACCCATACGACAAAGATTCAAGATTCAAAGTCAAACAATCAGATAATATTGTATTAAATCCATCAAATATCCAATTAAATTCACCAAAAGGTAATGGTTGACTTAAAGCCCAACCGTATAAATTATTAATATCTATATAAAGCAACTCAGTGGTTTTGTCAGTTTTTACAAAGTGTTTATTAACAAAAGTAAGACCTCCACGAATACCACCCTCATAAAAATTATAAATTTCCATGTCTTGCAATAGTTCAATGGGTTTATATAAAGTTATTAACGCAGAGCTCCAAGACATTCCAGGAATACAAAAATAATTTAAAGGCTCTAAACTATTATGAGCTATAGATTTCGCCCGAAATTGTTGGAAAAAGTCAGCTAAAAGAAAGCAATCGAGTTTCAAGTATATCATCATATAGTCAGGTAAATTTACACATTTAGTTTCAGTCCAAATTAATTGAGCTTTCTCATATTCAACTTCACTCACTCCTTCCCAGATTGGAGGCAGTTCATAAGTATTTTCAAGGACCTCTAAACTAGTGGCAAAGTTGTACGGAAAAATACCTTTTTCATTAACAATGGTATCAAATAAAAAAAGATTTTGTTAATGGTAAACTAGTCAAAGTTTTCACAGCCCTAGCTAATGAGTCATTAACAAACTGGTAAGAGTCGATAAAACGTATTCTAAGCTTACCAACATATACCATAAGGGATAAGAATTTTTCACTGCTAATTGGAATACATGATAAGTTCCAATTGGGAAATTGATTTATTCCATACTTAAGGATATGTAAGTTATATCCACGTAAATTATGAAAAACTACAGGTAATAATTCTTTGATGCTCCTATTAACATTACAACTTTTACATGCTGGACCAATATACTTTCCTGTAAAATGGTCATGGTCTCTAACCTTATCTACTATGTTCTTATTACACAAATAACAATATTTACAATTATCAAATGAATATTCTTCGTCAAAAGTAAGTGGTAACATTAGCTTTTTCCCATTTTCTTTATAATATTGTAGCACAATGTTTGTTCCTATATCTGAAACCTTCTTCAAAAATTCATAAACGCAGTTTTGACCAATGAAATGATGGTAACTTGTCATACCAGTGAAGTTGTTGATTAATAAGAGTCCAGCAGAAATTGGCAAATGTTTTTGAAAATAAATGTCATCTTTTGATAAAATAGATTCAAAATCTGCATAGATAACGAAAGGAGGTGTTATCGTTTTTGACCAGTTTTTGAACTCCAAATATTTATCTTTATCTTTTGGTAATGTATATAGCGTAGTATCCAACTAATTTTTCTTACATAACTCTTGGTGTTTTTCAAAGGATTTTGGCTTACGAAATCCATTTAAACAATTTTCACACCATTTGCAACAAATTCGAACATTACAATCATTGTTTTTATGACAATTCATCAAGGATTGTAAATTAGTTACTGCTGTATAATGATATTTTTCACCCTCCTTTATCAATAATAAATAAATTGGATCCACTCCAGTTACTTTTGTTCGGTGAATTATATTTAAATATGGATGCTTCATTATAAGTTCTTCTCTATCCTCAAAGTTTTCGTTATTATAAATCATTACATTAATAGCAAAACCAGGATTTTTCTTTTCAAAAGTTGAAATATCACACAGTTTCATTGGCATATCGTTAGGATCGTATACCAAGTCATTCATATACGGTAAATATTTTCTTGGTCTATCTCTATGTTTCTTGATTTTATCAGATTTCAATACAGCCAAAACACTATATATGAAACATAAATTATCGGTATTTTGTACGTTAACTATTGCCTTTTTTCCTATTAGAGCTTTAGGTGTTGGAATATAACTATGTCCAGATAACCTAGATATATTCGAAACTTTGGTTACCTTGAAATTTACTTCTAGTATTCGGTTTATTTTCCAACTACTTCCTAATTCTGTTCGTTCAACAATCTTTTCATTTATTTTCTTTATATCCTCACCAAGAAAAGTTGTAGTCACTGAAGCAGCGCAATTTGATATACTAACTACTTTGAGTTCCCCATCTTTTTCAAATTCTACTTGGACTCCAAATTGAACTTTTGAATGTTTCATTTCATTTAATGTAATTTTTAATTTTTCCAAAAGAGAAGATGGAAGAACTATTTCCTTAACATTATATCTTCCGATGTTCACTTTTATAATTCGATGTGAGCGTAGTAAATCATATTCAATTTCTGGTTCAACAATAATGTCACTTAACCCTAATCCAATTTGTAAATCATCTTTAATAAATATTTTTTCAAGTATTTCAGATTTTATGGTGCTTTTTCGTTTCAAACTGTGTTTAAACAATGATTTTTTATCCGTATAAAATTGAGTCAAGTGATTTTTATGGTCATTATAAAATTTAAGGTATGGGTCAGAGGTTTGGGTCTGGCATACAGGACATATATAATAATTATTCACTTGATAATATCGATTCATTTTATTGTGGCAGTTGTTATCATGGCTTGTAGATTGACAATACTTCGGATAAAGATTACCTGAAACATGAAAAAGTTAAATAATTCTGATTGTAATAACTAAAAACTCACATTTAACAATCACAGTAGAGATTGTTTCAAGTTCGTCATAATTTGTTTCATAAAATATTCTATCCTCTATGTTTTCAATGTGAATATATAAATCATCTAAATTAAAAATAATTAATAATTTAAATAAAAGTAAAAAAATTACCGTTTTTATATTCATTTCTTTCATTACTCGATCTTGAATCTTGAATATTAAAAGTATCTAACAGTTAATAATTTAAAAATCATTAAAAATTATCAAAAGATTACTTGTATCATATTTATCAATATGCAAAGTGTCTTGAAAGGTTGTCCTCTTTGACAATACTAAAAAATGGTTAATAGTTAGTCATATTATACATACACGTACTTTTGGCAACAATACTACTTTTCGATTCTCCGAATTGTCTGAGATGATGCCCGTGTTGTTGTAAAAACATTGACCATCTACCAGATGTTATTGTGAGACATTCTGGACACACATAACCAGGGAAACCAGCATCATTTATCTTGAAATATGATGATATAACAAGTTCACAGTAGTGAACATCTTCGTGACTGATAGCTACGCAAAATTTATATGTATAGCCATAATTCACTAAAAAACAAATAGTTAATTAAATATACATAAAAAGTAAACTTACTTATGATAATATTTTAATAATAATTTAATTAATAATTGATTGTTTATACCTCAAAATCATTCGTTTATACTAATTAAAATCGATTATTTATACTACAAAATTAAATCCAAATTGAAATTTTTAATAAATTTAAATAGAATAAATTACAAATATGATGTTTGAAAATGAAATTTAATAACATAGGTTGCTATAGTTTCATGAAAATCATTAATATCAAGAAAATTACAAAATGAAAAATACTTAATAAAATAGGGGTAGGGGGGGTTTATTTACAGATTATTTTCGGATTATCTTGATTACATAATGATGTAATCAACTTAATTAATTGTTTGATTTATATCACATCGATTAATTTTTCAAAAAAAAATATATATATTTATGCAATATATTATTAGTTGATTCCCCACAGAGAAATAAAATATAACCAATAGGTTTGAAAACTAAATTTTTAAAATCAAATTTAATAATATAGGTTGCTATAGTTAGGTGGAAAAGATTCATATCAAGTTAAATCAATAAAATATGATAGTCACATCATAAAAGTTATTATTATTATTTTTCTTTTTTAATAAATTAGTTTGAGTAAGTTACAAAATGAAAAATATAATTATTGTCTATTAATTTTGTGTAAAGAATTTATAATTTATATTTAATTAAGTATTATATTAATAATTTATGTCACCACTAAAAATTAATTGATAAAATAAATTGAAATTTTCTTTGAAAAATAATAATAATTAAAAATTGTGTTACAAAGAAGCTAAAAGTAAAATAAACAATTATCATTTTGAAGTTTAATTACTATATTATTATAAAAAGAATTAATAATTAAATCCTGTCAAATAACTATATTTGATATTTCAATTTATAATGAAAATAATTTTGAATAAATTTACCTTATGTAAAAATAACCTTATTATTCACAGAATAAAATTCGAAAGTACAAGTACTAATGTAAATATATTACTTGCGTAATTGCTTATAAAAATATTTTAATTTGAGAAAGTTCTTCATTGACAATAAAATAAGATGAATTCAACTGATTGAATTAAATAAATCACTTATGTACAACTACGAGAATTCTAATTTTCAATCATATACAGTAATTATTTTAATTGTAAATTTTAGGTAATTTTATTAAGAATCTTAACAGAATTATTTAAGTTAAACACTGGTTCATTGTGTAGAATTATGTTTATATGAAAATGCCTGTTTAATTTTAATCTGATACATTTTTTCACGATGTCAATCAAATTTTTTAATTTTGCCCTATAATTCATGTATTTGTTCACTTAATGGCTTCTATAAATAATAATAATAATTTACGACTTAAGTAAATCAGATTTATATTTGCTGACCCTATATCTATTTCCTAATTTTTAATACTTTAAACTCTGATAAAAAATTTTAAATTTAGAAGTCATTGATTTAATTTCATTTTCAAAAGTTATTATTTAATTGTCAAGACTTAAAAATCTACTTTAAAATAAAGTTTCCAGTGTAAAACGTCTGTCAAATTTTAATAAATCTGTTCTAAAAATAAATTATACGAAGAGCTAATTTTAATTTTAAAAATAAATCGTTATTTACAAATTATCAAAAATGTCAGCTTAAAGCATTTAATTTATAGATCACGAAATATTTCTCAAAACATTCTTAGAATAAGTTCCCAAATTTTCTATTAAAAACAATGTTAAAATCAAATTGTTCGTTGGATTATTATTATTTAACAAGTCATTTAATTTCTGGCTCCTCGTGGTTCGCTGTATTAAATAAAGGTACAAACGGGATGAAGTTTATTGATTTTCAACACAAAACTAAAACTATTTACAGTTTTTTCTCGTTAACTAATTATTTGATGGGTGTAAGTAACCCAGAAAGAAATTGCCTTTTCCGAACTCAAATATTTTTATTTTAATATTATTTTATTATTACCAACCTTTAGATTGTTTGTTATTTGACTGGTAGTCGTTAACGTTTCTTTGGCACAATGACAATCAGCTTCTACATAGCTCAGTTTTTATATATTCTCGAAAAAAAATATTTCAATTAGTTTACACCAATGATCCCAAAGTTCTGATATAATCAATTCCAAAATAAAACAATTGTTCGGCATCGTACTCGACACTTTTCGAAAATTTAAATAAATTCATTTTAATATTTTCCTGGGCTTCCCATACAACTCGATTGTGTACATGCCTCAGATTTCACATTCATCCAAATAAATTAATTTTAATTAGAGAGTTTTTTCAATTTTAACTTTCTCTAGGGTCCTTCGCTAAAATTTTATTATTATATCAGTGTTAGTTTCAAGATTTATTGTTCAATCTTATATGTTTTCCCTGAAAATAATTTTATATTTTGATTAAGTTTCATTAATTTTACAATTCTATTATGTTTTTGTTTCGTTTCATTTTTCATTGATTTTACTAGTTTTACTGTTTCTTTTATTGATTTCATTTTGAATTATATCAAGTCTTAATACTTATTATACGTAGAGATTTTGTTAGTTTATTCAAATTTTAAAATGTATTGCTTAAATTAATTCAAATTTCGCATTTGACCGACTTTTGTTTGCTTGAGTTTATAACATTTAATTTTAAATTTATTCAGTGTAAATTTATTTCTTAAAATTTTTCTTTCATATTTATCTTTTCATAATTTAGTTTAAAAAAAAATTACATTTAAATTTCAAAGAAAATAAATGTATAGATATAAAATAAACTGATGAGTAGGTAGTTATGAGCACACTGCTACATAAAAAATTGCATAATAAAATAAGGGGGGGTTTATTTACAGATTATTTTCGGATTATTTTGATTACATAATGATGTAATCAACTTAATTAATTTTGTGTGTATTTTAATTAATTTTTTTTGTGCGGGCGCAATGTGCTCCTAACTACCTACTCATCAGTTTATTTTATATCTATACATTTATTTTCTTTGAAATTTAAATGTAATTTTTTTTTAAGAAATTTTAAAAAATAAATTTACACTGAATAAATTTAAAATTAAATTTTATAAACTCAAGCAAACAAAATTTAATCTTCTTTTTAATACTTTGCCTAAGGTTTCTGACATTTTTGAAGCCTGGATTTCATAAACATTTTTACATGTTAATGTTTTCAACTTTATTTATAAACCATTGAAAATATCTGTTTTTACCCGTAAATCATCATTGATTTTTGTGTGAAATCAAGAAATATATATCCATGTGATGATTTTGTAGCATCTTGAAATGCACTGATAAGAAAATTAACTAAATATTAAACAATTAAATTCCTTGTTCGATGTGCGCCACCTTGATGAAATAGATTTTGAGTAATAAAGATCACCGTAACACCAACATGTCGACTGATCTTTGTGAATAAATTATTGAAATCCTTTTTTATGATGACATCGCATTTCCTTAATCGACTTGACCAGTTTTTATCGAAACCCTTTACTATTTTCATGTTTTTCAATTTACAGAAATTATCCTGAGTTAATCCATGTTCTTCATCTGCACCCCGATGCCAATAAATCTTATTGAATTTTGTTTGAAATAAATTAGATTTCAGTAATTTACACACAAACACAGTTTCACCAATTCCACTTGGGCCGACGATTTTATATACCGGATTATTTCTTAATTCCATTATTATTTTGTATAATTATAGTTTTTGTTTATATTATACAATTTAATGAACTCTTTCTTAAAATCATATATATAGATTAATATTTCATTATTGTTTAATTATGTTATCAAATATAAATTATAAAGGAACTTTCGACGTGTCAAAAATGACGTTTCCGAATGGTAAACCCCAGCAAATTGATGATAGGAGTAGAAAATACTCTATAATATTTTTCCAATCCAGCAAATGCAGAATCATGGGATGCAAGAAACCTTAAGATGTCAATAAATGTTTTAAATAGTTAGTAATAATATTAGTGATAACAATGATATAGTAATAACAATAATAATTGTAATAATTTGTCAAAATAAAACATATATAGAAATAATCACATTGAGGCACACATAAAATGCAATAAGCATACAATATTCATGCAAATTTAGTTGAGCCTAACGAATTTAAGACTTGTGTTGATAGAATATTGTGGTGATAAAGCATGTACATGTAATAATCAATAAATCTTTAAAAATGTAGTTTTTTATTAATTATTCAGTTAATAACAAAGAGTAATACATTTATTAAAGTTTATGATAAACTCTATTACAGATATATATGACCGCTGCTCCAGTTAATAGCTTTAATAAAAATTTATAATTTGAAATATATATATCTGAGCATTTGGCTTCTGCAGCAACTTGAATAATTGTTACCCATCCATCGTTTGCTTCTACCCATGGACCAACTTTTGTTTAAATTACCTAAATAATGATAAAAATAAAATAATAATATCAAGTAATATACCTCTATAAACCACTGGAAATAATTTTCATAGTTGGATCCGGATTTTAATAGCATGTGTTTCATATACATTAATCTCACTATTATTCGCATCCATTTATTATTTTCATCAAACATATAACTAAATATCGATTGGAATGAATTTCTCTTTGTCTACAATGTGGATAAATTAAGAATCGGCTCAAATGGGACATCTTCTATAATTTTCTCGGTACGGTTGACCATGAATTTTATGTTTTTAATGATATCATCATCACCATTATTGGCCACCAGCTCATTCAAAAAAGTTATAAAAAATTTAGTTTCTGCCATTTTATAAAAATGTTTGGAGGTATAAGCTTACTTATACTATATTCGACCAATCAGAATCATGCATGTATATTGGGAAGTTGCAATGTCTTAAGAAAATAGGTAAAAAATCTATAATGGAAATGTGAATATTGATGATTTGTTGCCACTGTTTTGCATAACCGGTTGTATTGGCTGTTGAACTTCTTTCATTATACGATTGAACTGATCATTTGTTTTATTAGATTAACTTTTATACTATATTGAACTTGATTTATAATTTTTCATTAAGTTTTCGATTTTCATTCAATTCTAATATTGATTTTCTTTACTCATTTTTGATAATACCTATGGTCTGATTTAAATATAGAAGTTCATCATATATCGTGGCCGAGCTCTTTTTGAAGTTCATATGTGAGTTCAAATTGGATTTCTAAATTACTCATTCTTTCGGATAAATTTTTTTGACCGGAGTTTTCAAATATCTAGGCCTATCTATCATATACAAAATATCCATCAACACGGCTGTATCAGGACATACACATCTTGTTGAATTTTTATCTTGAATGGTTACAACAATTAAGTTTTCCATTTTAAAATAACTAACAGCTAATATTATTATTATTAAAATTTCTCTAATCATTTTTGAACCTATAAATTAATATTGTTTATAGCTAAAAGGTTGTGTGTGTGTTTAAATTCTCATTTGTTTAAATTAGTATAAAACTAATTGTTATTTCAATTTTTATCATTAAAATGAATGTTATTGTAACGAGCGCAGTTCAAGCTATGAACGAAATTAAACATTATTGTAATTTATTATTATTATTATTATTATTATTTTTACTTGTTTTGTAAATGATTATTTTAAAGTTATCAAAGAACGTCTGGACTTCTATTATCAAGATATACATGAAATATTGAAGGATAAGCCAGCATCAATGATTTCAGATTTGGTCTTTAATTATACATCTATATGTATATTTTCCGTAATCGACGAGTTCCTATGGGACGTCAAACAAAACAAGATCTTAAAGGATATGGAACCCGAATATCCATGTGGTGATGGATGTCATTGCTACACCGGCCCGATTTCGGAAGTATATGGATTGAACTTTGATAAAGCTCTTCGACAATATTACTATAGTCGAATTATTTCTTTTTAATAAAAGTTTTTTGTTGCTCATGACTTTATTTTTATTATATATTAATTATAGTATAATAATAATAAAATAATAATAATAGTAATAATATTAATAATAATAATAATAATAATAATATTAATGAAAATAAAAAAAAAAAAATATTAATAATTAAAACACTATATATAAAAATAAGTAATAATTTTAAATTAAAATTTTTTAGAAAATAATATGACCTTGAGAAATTTTGAATGACCTTGAGAAATTATTATGAGTCATCCAATGACATTGAGAAATATGATGAGTCATCCAATGATTTTGAGAAAATTTCGAATGATCTTGATAAATTATCATAACTTATCCAATGACCTTGAATGAGTCATGTTCTTTGTTTTAATGACCTTGAATTTTTATGACTCATTGTCTTTGTTTCAATGACCTTGAATGAGTCATGATCTTTGTCTCAGAAAAAAATTGTACTTTTAGACTTCGAAAATTTTTTTACCGTGAGGGGTGTGCTGGAGATAACACATCCCACTACTATCATAAAATTCCATTAAAAGCTCAAATTTATTTGTATAATCTAAAATTATATTTTTGCTATAACAATCTAATCTATTTAAAGTTGTTATTAAATTTATTTAAAATTAATTAAATTTACATTTACTTGATATTTTTTATAAAATTATTATTATATCAAAGCAAACATAAACACAAATTTGATTAAATACATTTATTTACTATTTCATTTATTAAAATAATTGTAAAAGTCTAGTAGTTGTTATTTTCCAAATAGGAAAAAATACATTGTTCTGATATATTTTATTGCCTTAAATTGTAATTGTGAGATACTAAATTTCGTATTACTTAAAGGTTATTTTGATTTCATTTTAGAATTAATCTTATAGAAAAGTTCATCTATAGCTTTAATGTCAATCATTGAGAGTGTTTTATCTAACGTTAAAATATATTTTAGTTTTGGCTAAATATTTGAAATTTTTGTTATCTAAATCTATGGACGTTTTAAATACTAGGAGTTCCGATATACGAATTGGGCCAAGATATCCAAAAACTCATCGTTAAAATTGTAAGTTTCTTCGAAATTCTCAATATTGAAGAATGATTGCAAGTAGGTAGATGTGTGCCACCTGGCCCACTTTTTGGTACCCCCCACCCTCTAACAAAAACAAAACAAACTAAAATATAATGTAAACACAAAAAATTACAAAATAATGAATAAGAACAAGAACATATATAGGTATACATTTATTAATTCAATGAACAGTTGGCTGAGCTGTTGGATGATCTGTTTGATAGGCTGTTGGATGTACTGTTGGATGTGCTGTTGGATAATCACGTGGAAAATTATTATCTTTATTCATTGTCAGTCTCAATCATATAATGACCATATGCCAGGCTTACATTCTTTTCTACCCAAACCCTTTTATCCTCTTTGTTTGTTAGTGCAACTTTACTATTTTTAAAACTATAAAGTTGATGATTGTTTGTACCAATACGAAATTGAGGTACAGAAAAGGTGAAGTTTTTCTCATAACACTCTTTATAAGATTTATGAGTTAGATCGGTATCCTTTAATGTGACTTCCTTAGCTTTTAGACAAGAAGATTTACCTAACAAACTGTAACATTTGGGTCGAAGGAAAACCCATTCGTCATAACCTTCTCCCTTACTTTCGTCTTTAAATTTTCCAATGACCAAATCAAGTTTTTTAGAATAAAGTGGATGAGTAGAAGGGTAATTAGATGTATCCAAAAGATTATCCTTAACCATTTCAGACAAAAGAACATCTAGTTTACAATTTTTAATCTCCAAGAAGAAAGAGTCTGCATCTCCAGCAACTATATTAATATCACAATTAAATTGTTGTCGATATTTTTCCAAGTCCTTATACTGAAGCTCATACATTCGAAGTTTCGACAAGTCAAGCACTGATTGTCCTATATAACTTGGTCGATCTAAACATACTGAGTCAGGATTTAACAACGCAGCAATTAGATCATCAGCAATTTTGATACTTCTTTGAAAAGTTGGTTTAGAAGCATATGTAATCATCTTCTTTTCTGTATTACATAATCTTAAATTCATTCTTTTTTTCAGGTTTTCAACAGTTTTACCATACAAACTATTGTTTAACAACTTATAATAATTTTTATCTAGCGTGTTTGTACTTTTTGCTCTTAAATCTGTATTGGTATCAATGTAGTTTTTAAAAATCGGAGACTGTTTGAATCTTACAGCTCGATTCACATGAGTAACCTTAACACCAAGAGACAAGTATAATTTTAGTAAACGCCAATGAATCACATTATTCTTTTTTGGGTAATGAGTCAATAACAATTTTTCAACCTTAGATCCCTCAGGTTTCATTTTCTCAGCAGCAATAGGAAAGTCGTCTAACTTATCGTGAAGATCAGAAGGAATTTCAAGATTTACTTCAAGAGTATACCCATACGACAAAGATTCAAGATTTAAAGAAAAACAATCTGACAATATTGAATCAAAACCATCAAGTATCCAACTGAATTTGCCACAAGGTAAAGGTTGGCTTAAAGCCCAACCGTATAAATTATTAATATCTATATAAAGCAACTCAGTGGTTTCATCAGTTTTTACAAAGTGTTTATTAACAAAAGTAAGACCTCCACGAATACCACCCTCATAAAAATTATAAATTTCCATGTCTTGCAATAGTTCAATGGGTTTATCTAAGGTTATTTTTACATAAGGTAAATTTATTCAAAATTATTTTCATTATAAATTGAAATATCAAATATAGTTATTTGACAGGATTTAATTATTAATTCTTTTTATAATAATATAGTAATTAAACTTCAAAATGATAATTGTTTATTTTACTTTTAGCTTCTTTGTAACACAATTTTTAATTATTATTATTTTTCAAAGAAAATTTCAATTTATTTTATCAATTAATTTTTAGTGGTGACATAAATTATTAATATAATACTTAATTAAATATAAATTATAAATTCTTTACACAAAATTAATAGACAATAATTATATTTTTCATTTTGTAACTTACTCAAACTAATTTATTAAAAAAGAAAAATAATAATAATAACTTTTATGATGTGACTATCATATTTTATTGATTTAACTTGATATGAATCTTTTCCACATAACTATAGCAACCTATGTTATTAAATTTGATTTTAAAAATTTAGTTTTCAAATATCTTAGTTACATGTTATTCAATTAATTTCTTTGTAAGGAATCAACAAATAACTTATTGCATAAGTATGTATTTTTGAAAAATTAATCGATGAGAAATAAATCAATAAGTATTTTCATTTTGTACTTAACTCAAAATAATTTATTAAAAAGTTAATTTCCCGATGTGACGATCATATATTATTGATTTATCATGATATTAATCTTTTCCATGTAACTATAGCAACCTGTGTTATTAAATTTGGTTTTCAAACCTATTAGTTATATTTTATTTCTCTGTGAGGAATTAACTAATAATTTATTGCATAAATATATATTTTTTTTGAAAAATTAATCGATGTGATATAAATCAATAAGTATTTTTCATTTTGTAATTTTCTTGATATTAATGATTTTCATGAAACTATAGCAACCTATGTTATTAAATTTCATTTTCAAACATCATATTTATAATTTATTCAATTTAAATTTATTAAAAATTTCAATTTGGATGTAATTTTGTAGTATAAACAATCGATTTTAATTAGTATAAACGAATGATTTTGAGGTATAAACAATCAATTATTAATTAAATTATTATTAAAATATTATCATAAGTAAGTTTACTTTTTATGTATATTTAATTAACTATTTGTTTTTTAGTGAATTATTGCTATACATATAAATTTTGCGTAGCTATCAGTCACGAAGATGTTCACTACTGTGAACTTGTTACATCATCATATTTCAAGATAAATGATGCTGGTTTCCTTGGTTATGTGTGTCCAGAATGTCTCACAATAACATCTGGTAGATGGTCAATGTTTTTACAAAAACACGGACATCACCTCAGACAATTCGGAGAATCGAAAAGTAGTATTGTTGCCAAAAGTACGTGTATGTATAATATAACTAACTATTAATTTTCTTTTTTTAGTATTGTCAAAGAGGACAACCCTTCAAGACACTTTGCATATTGATAAATATGATACAAGTAATCTTTTGATAATTTTTAATGATTTTTAAATTATTAACTGTTAGATACTTTTAATATTCAAGATTCAAGATCGAGTAATGAAAGAAATGAATATAAAAACGGTAATTTTTTTACTTTTATTTAAATTATTAATTATTTTTAATTTAGATGATTTAAATGTTCACATTGAAAACATAGATGATAGAATATTTTACGAAACAAATTATGCCGAACTTGAAAATATCTCTACTGTAAATGTTAAATGTGAGTTTTTTGTTATTACAATCAGAATTATTTAACTTTTTCATGTTTCAGGTAATCTTTATCCGAAGTATTGTCAATCTACAAGCCATGATAACAACTGCCACAATAAAATGAATCGATATTATCAAGTGAATAATTATTATATATGTCCTGTATGCCAGACCCAAACCTCTGACCCATACCTTAAATTTTATAATGACCATAAAAATCACTTGACTCAATTTTATACGGATAAAAAATCATTGTTTAAACACAGTTTGAAACGAAAAAGCACCATAAAATCTGAAATACTTGAAAAAATATTTATTAAAGATGATTTACAAATTGGATTAGGGTTAAGTGACATTATTGTTGAACCAGAAATTGAATATGATTTACTACGCTCACACCGAATTATAAAAGTGAATATCGGAAGATATAATGTTAAGGAAATAGTTCTTCCATCTTCTCTTTTGAAAAAATTAAAAATTACATTAAATGAAATGAAACATTCAAAAGTTTAATTTGGAGTCCAAGTAGAATTTGAAAAAGATGGGGAACTCAAAGTAGTTAGTATATCAAATTGCGCTGCTTCAGTGACTACAACTTTCCTTGATGAGGGTATAAAAAAAATAAATGAAAAGATTGTTGAACGAACAGAATTAGGAAGTAGTTGGAAAATAAACCGAATACTAGAAGTAAATTTCAAGGTAACCAAAGTTTCGAATATATCTAGGTTATCTGGACATAGTTATATTCCAACACCTAAAGCTCTAATAGGTAAAAAGGCAATAGTTAACGTACAAAATACCGATAATTTATGTTTCATATATAGTGTTTTGGCTGTATTGAAATCTGATAAAATCAAGAAACATAGAGATAGACCAAGAAAATATTTACCGTATATGAATGACTTGGTATACGATCCTAACGATATGCCAATGAAACTGTGTGATATTTCAACTTTTGAAAAGAAAAATCCTGGTTTTGCTATTAATGTAATGATTTATAATAACGAAAATTTTGAGGATAGAGAAGAACTTATAATGAAGCATCCATATTTAAATATAATTCACCGAACAAAAGTAACTGGAGTGGATCCAATTTATTTATTATTGATAAAGGAGGGTGAAAAATATCATTATACAGCAGTAACTAATTTACAATCCTTGATGAATTGTCATAAAAACAATGATTGTAATGTTCGAATTTGTTGCAAATGGTGTGAAAATTGTTTAAATGGATTTCGTAAGCCAAAATCCTTTGAAAAACACCAAGAGTTATGTAAGAAAAATTAGTTGGATACTACGCTATATACATTACCAAAAGATAAAGATAAATATTTGGAGTTCAAAAACTGGTCAAAAACGATAACACCTCCTTTCGTTATCTATGCAGATTTTGAATCTATTTTACCAAAAGATGACATTTATTTTCAAAAACATTTGCCAATTTCTGCTGGACTCTTATTAATCAACAACTTCACTGGTATGACAAGTTACCATCATTTCATTGGTCAAAACTGCGTTTATGAATTTTTGAAGAAGGTTTCAGATATAGGAACAAACACTGTGCTACAATATTATAAAGAAAATGGGAAAAAGCTAATGTTACCACTTACTTTTGACGAAGAATATTCATTTGATAATTGTAAATATTGTTATTTGTGTAATAAGAACATAGTAGATAAGGTTAGAGACCATGACCATTTTACAGGAAAATATATTGGTCCAGCATGTAAAAGTTGTAATGTTAATAGGAGTATCAAAGAAATATTACCTGTAGTTTTTCATAATTTACGTGGGTATGACTTACATCATATCCTTAAGTATGGAATAAATCAATTTCCCAATTGGAACTTATCATGTATTCCAATTAGCAGTGAAAAATTCTTATCCCTTATGGTATATGTTGGTAAGCTTAGAATACGTTTTATCGACTCTTACCAGTTTGTTAATGACTCATTAGCTAGGGCTGTGAAAACTTTGACTAGTTTACCATTAACAAAATCTTTTTTATTTGGTACCATTGTTAATGAAAAAGGTATTTTTCCGTACAACTTTGCCACTAGTTTAGAGGTCCTTGAAAATACTTATGAACTGCCTCCAATCTGGGAAGGAGTGAGTGAAGTTGAATATGAGAAAGCTCAATTAATTTGGACTGAAACTAAATGTGTAAATTTACCTGACTATATGATGATATACTTGAAACTCGATTGCTTTCTTTTAGCTGACTTTTTCCAACAATTTCGGGCGAAATCTATAGCTCATAATAGTTTAGAGCCTTTAAATTATTTTTGTATTCCTGGAATGTCTTGGAGCTCTGCGTTAATAACTTTAGATAAACCCATTGAACTATTGCAAGACATGGAAATTTATAATTTTTATGAGGGTGGTATTCGTGGAGGTCTTACTTTTGTTAATAAACACTTTGTAAAAACTGACAAAACCACTGAGTTGCTTTATATAGATATTAATAATTTATACGGTTGGGCTTTAAGCCAACCTTTACCTTGTGGCAAATTCAGTTGGATACTTGATGGTTTTGATTCAATATTGTCAGATTGTTTTTCTTTAAATCTTGAATCTTTGTCGTATGGGTATACTCTTGAAGTAAATCTTGAAATTCCTTCTGATCTTCACGATAAGTTAGACGACTTTCCTATTGCTGCTGAGAAAATGAAACCTGAGGGATCTAAGGTTGAAAAATTGTTATTGACTCATTACCCAAAAAAGAATAATGTGATTCATTGGCGTTTACTAAAATTATACTTGTCTCTTGGTGTTAAGGTTACTCATGTGAATCGAGCTGTAAGATTCAAACAGTCTCCGATTTTTAAAAACTACATTGATACCAATACAGATTTAAGAGCAAAAAGTACAAACACGCTAGATAAAAATTATTATAAGTTGTTAAACAATAGTTTGTATGGTAAAACTGTTGAAAACCTGAAAAAAAGAATGAATTTAAGATTATGTAATACAGAAAAGAAGATGATTACATATGCTTCTAAACCAACTTTTCAAAGAAGTATCAAAATTGCTGATGATCTAATTGCTGCGTTGTTAAATCCTGACTCAGTATGTTTAGATCGACCAAGTTATATAGGACAATCAGTGCTTGACTTGTCGAAACTTCGAATGTATGAGCTTCAGTATAAGGACTTGGAAAAATATCGACAACAATTTAATTGTGATATTAATATAGTTGCTGGAGATGCAGACTCTTTCTTCTTGGAGATTAAAAATTGTAAACTAGATGTTCTTTTGTCTGAAATGGTTAAGGATAATCTTTTGGATACATCTAATTACCCTTCTACTCATCCACTTTATTCTAAAAAACTTGATTTGGTCATTGGAAAATTTAAAGACGAAAGTAAGGGAGAAGGTTATGACGAATGGGTTTTCCTTCGACCCAAATGTTACAGTTTGTTAGGTAAATCTTCTTGTCTAAAAGCTAAGGAAGTCACATTAAAGGATACCGATCTAACTCATAAATCTTATAAAGAGTGTTATGAGAAAAACTTCACCTTTTCTGTACCTCAATTTCGTATTGGTACAAACAATCATCAACTTTATAGTTTTAAAAATAGTAAAGTTGCACTAACAAACAAAGAGGATAAAAGGGTTTGGGTAGAAAAGAATGTAAGCCTGGCATATGGTCATTATATGATTGAGACTGACAATGAATAAAGATAATAATTTTCCACGTGATTATCCAACAGCACATCCAACAGTACATCCAACAGCCTATCAAACAGATCATCCAACAGCTCAGCCAACTGTTCATTGAATTAATAAATGTATACCTATATATGTTCTTGTTCTTATTCATTATTTTGTAATTTTTTGTGTTTACATTATATTTTAGTTTGTTTTGTTTTTGTTAGAGGGTGGGGGGTACCAAAAAGTGGGCCAGGTGGCACACATCTACCTACTATTGCAAAACAATTTTGTCAAAGCCTTCTTGTCTGAAAAAGCTATATAGATTTATGATGAAATCAAATCTGAAGATGGATACAAGGAAAACCTCTTGAAGGCATTTCAAAAACCATCAACACTAATTGAAGATCTGCAGAAAGCGTCGAATTATTCCAAAGATCAAGAGAACGTGAAAGAATATTGGAAAAAATTGGAAAGATGACTGAAAATATATTAAAACACAAAATGGATAAAGAAACCTTCATGAAATTTTTATTATTTCATATGCTGGATGACAAAGAAATGAAATATGATTTGAAAATTCTAGATTTGAAATTTTTAGAAGAAATAATAGCTAGAATGGAGAAACACGAGAAAATTAAAGAAGAATTAGACAAAAATAGCAAATTCGTTGCAGTGATAAACAAGAAATCGTATGCAGAAACAGTTCAATATCAAAACAGCCGTAATTCTTCTTGGAAAAGGAATTATCAATCTAACGAAAAACCTTATGAAAAAAACCAAATGAATAACCATCAAAGAGTGCAATACAAACCAATGAACCAACAGTATTATAATAATCAGATTACAAGACATTACGAGTTGAGCAGAATACGATTTGAGAGACCAGTGGCGTAATCGACGATGGAGAAACAAAAGACGATTATGATAATCAGAAACCACACCCAAATGTCAAAGCTTTAGTGCTAGAGGAGGACGCAAAAGCACAGAAATAAAGGTATATAATACTCTCGGCAAAGATTTTATGAATGAGAATGAATGTGAATGTATTTTTACTTATTATGATTGAATGATGAGATTTTAATTAATTTAACTACTGTAGATAATTTTTTTATTAATACAAATAAATTGAATAATATTTATAAAATTGATACTAATATTAAAAATAGACAAAATTTAGAATATTTAAGTTTGATAAATAAAGACGGCAGTCATGTTGATAACTATAAAGAAATAAGTTTTGCAAAAGTATTAGTGATGAATAAAAATGATAAATCAAAAGAAATTGAATCAATTATAAAATATGATATAATGGGGAACAGACCAAGTATCAATGTTTTTATAAATGACAAATGTTGAAGGTGTTTATTGAACACGGGAGCAAAGATTAGTGTTTTAGGTCTTAGTCTAATTGTAAAAGATCAGATGAACAAAATCAAAACGAGCAACATGAAAGTAAGGTGTGCAAATGATAGTGGATACAATTACAGTAAATGTTAGGATTCATAGAATAGAAGAAAACAAAGATGTTCAGTTTTTCATTGCCGAGGAAATATAACCAAAAATAATTGAAAAAATGAATCTCTTAGAAACCTTTGGAAATCATTTAATTATTGAGAGAAAGGAAAATAATGTTAATATGACAAAAGGACCAGATATAGTAATCAATTTTATGAATATTAAAATACCGAAAATATATTTAAAGACCAAATAACTAATAAATTGGCAAACCAATACAGCAATATTTTTATGACTCATAAATGGGATGTGGGAAGAACAGATCTACTAAAGCATGAGATTATTACATCGAATAGACCAATTGCACCTAACCCAAGGCGGCAACCTGTACATTTGCTAGATAACATTGAAGAGCAAATTAAAGAAATGGAAACTTACGGAATCATTAAAGAATGTGAATCACCGTGGAATATACCGTTAGTATGTGTAAAGAAAAAAGGAAAAGATGATATAAGACTGTGTTTGGACTTTAGAGCTCTGAATAATATAGCTGAAAGACCAATATTTACAATGCGAAATATGAACGAATTACTGGATGTATTAAATGGTGCAAAATATTTTTCGACAATTGACCTTGAAAACGCATATTACCAAGTAGTGCTAGAAGACGAATCGAAAATTAAAATAGCATTTTCAACTTAGAACAAAATATACTGTTTTTATAGTATTTTTATACTGTTTGGAATAGCAACGGCACCTGGAATATTCCAGAAATTGATGAATGAAGTTCTCGCAGAATTGAATTATAAAATGGCAGTAGTGTATTTAGATGACATCCTAATTTTCTCAAAACCATTGGAAGATCACTATAAGGAAAAACAGAAAGTATTTCAGAAAATAAAAAAAGCGGGATTAAAATGTTTTTTTAAAAACAATCAAATCAAATTTGTAGGACATATTATTAATAAGGAAGGCAGCCAGACAGATCCAGATAAAATAAAAGCAATCAAAGATTATGAAAGACCAAAATGTTTAAAGAAATTAAGAAGTTTTTTGGACCAGCAAATTATTATAGGAAATTTATTGAAGAATATTCAAAATATGCCAAACCGTTGGAAGGTCACTGTGAAACTAATCAAAAAAAATTAGTATGGACCGAAGTATGTGAACACAGTTTTGAAATGTTAAAAAGCAGATTAGGATCAACACCTGTTTTGGCAAATCCAGATTTCCAAAAGAATTTTATATTGGATACGGATGTAAGCTTTGATAGAATTGGAGCCATCCTTTCCCAAATGAAAGAAAATGGCAAAGAAAAAGTTATATCATATGGTTTACATGCAATAAGTAAGCACGAAATCTGTTACTGTATTACAAGAAAAGAATGGCTTGCTATTTAATTTTTTGTAAACCAGTTCAAACACTACTTATATGGTAAAATATTTACATTAAGAACAGATCATAAAGCGATTACATTTATGATGAAAACCAAAAGACCATTAGTTCCGCAGTTTCAAACGTGGATGAACTACCTAAATAGTATAGAAAAGAAGAAATACAGGTATCCCTTGTATAACGCGGTCTTATACAACGCGGTTTCGATATAACGCGATTTGGAAAAAAATTCTGTTTCAGTACAAAGCGAAATTTTGACTTATATAATGCGAAGGGGAAAATACATAATTATAACAATAAAGTTTTTTATAAACCTTTAATTTGTTTTAGTTTGTTTTTAAATTTTTTAATGTGCACATAATTATTTATATTTTGTTTTTTGAATTTTGAAATATGTACATATATGTATTATTATTCATAACTTGTGTTTTTAATTGTATAAGAAAGTCTGAATTTTAGTATTGAGTTGAAATATATGTGCATCTGTTATTTAGTATGTATTTATTTTGAAAGAAACTTATTGGAACGTAACCCCCAAATTTATATGAAAACTATGTCTTAGATAACGCGGAATCCCATAACACGCACTTATTCTGGAACGTAACTACCGCGTTATACAAGGGATACCTGTACATAAAAATGCAGATGCTATGTCAAGAAGCGAGAGTTCAGCATGTGTTCAGTGTCAAATGATACACATTGATCCAGAAATAGGAAAGTTAAAAACTAAGATTTTATCAATAATGATCGATGACAAGCAAAAAATAGGGATAAAAGATTCAGCAGAAATAAATAATATAATAAGTTGAAAAATCAATAAAACTGGAGATTTTAAATTTTTATATCGAAAACGGAATAGTAAAAACTAAAGAGGGTAAGATATGGATACCTGAAAACAGGCGAGAAGATTTTATCATAAATTATCATAAAAAGTTATGTCATGCAGGTTGTAGGAAAGTTGAAAAATATGTACAAGTTAATTTTGCCATGGAAAAATGACAAAGTGGATAAAAGAAATTATACAAAGCTGTGAAAATTGTCAATTGAGGAAAATATCCATTAAAAAAACAAAAGAAAAAATAATTACACCAAAGGAAGTTGAACTGTTTGAATCCATTTTCATAGCTTTTTGTGGGCCTTTTTGCAAATAACAAATACAATAAAAAATATATATTAGCAGTAATAGATCAACATTGTAAATATGTTTCTTTACACACAGTAAGCACTCAAGATGAAAAATCCACAGCATCTATATTGAATCAGTGGATATTGAAACATGGACCACCTAAGATTACCAATACTGATAGAGGAAAAAGTTTTGAAAGTATGATGATAGACGAATTGTGTAAGAAATATAGAACAAGAATTAATTTTTTAAGTCCATTCCACCATTCAGCAAACGGACAAATCGAGCGACAAATCCGTACTATACGGAATGCACTTCATATAACATTAAAAGATAAGATTCATAAAAATTGGGTTGAACTCGTATTTGGAATAAAGATTTTTCTTGAATGGATAGACAAAGAATTGAAGCAAATCGAAAAAGACAATACTAACAGTGCTACAATATTTAAATTGGGAGATCTAGTATTATTGCAGAAAGATTTAAGAAATAAAAATGATGAAAGATATGAAGGTTCAGGAAGGATTATTGAACAAAGAAATAAAACTTATAATTTGTATTTTAAATAGTATATATCTTTTTTCCAAATTATGTATGCCTTTTGTATCGTTTATTAATGGAGAAATTTGTATATAATTGTTACAAGAGAAGCTTTGAAATAATGATGGAGAATGGAAAACGCATGATCAGAAACATGGAGTGGCTGAAACCTTTTAAAAAGAGGGAAGATAATATTTTAAAATTAAATAAATTTAAAATTAAAATTCAGAAATAAATTAACTAATAGTATGTTGTGTGGAAAAATTTGCTGAGCGTATTTATATATCAGAAAATCTTCTTATAAAGATTTAGTTTTATCTAACGTTAAAATATATTTTAGTTTTTGCGAAATTGAAATTGTTATCTAAATTTATGGACGTTTTAAATACTAGGAGTTCCAATAAAACTGTTAACTCTAATAACCTGTATAAAAATACTAGTTGAACTACACAAAAATCCAAAGTTAGCATGATATAGAAAATAATGAGACAAAATACCTCCTGGCTATAGTGGTAGTATTAAATTGACATAAAAACATAGGGGCCCTCTTGCCCCGTAAAAACAATTACTGGTCTACTGCGTCGACATTCAGAATTATGCGACATTTCATCCATTTGTGTCACATTGACATTTAATTATGATATTTTTCAATTTAATATTGATTTTAATTAATTTTACATTTTGATTATGATTTATTATTTATTATAAATTTCAATATTTTACGTATAACGTTTGCGAATGAAATTATTAATAACGAAAAGATTATTTGTTACTGAGACCTTGACATTCAATAGTGTTAATATCTTATTTGAAAGTCTTTTGCTTCCATTGAAACATTTTAAACTTCCACAAATAGCTCTTCGAAAGCTGCCAGCGTTATTTGTGTGAATCTTTCTCAGGAATTCCGGACTTTGGCAGAATTGTCTGATTCTGTTCTTCAAGGGTTATTTCTTGAGGTTTACAATACTTTTTGTTATTATCGAGTTATTTAAAATATTTATTATAAAAATTTGAATAAATGTTTAATAATTTAAATTTCTCTTAAAGCAAATTTTAATGACAACATTTTTGAATAAATTTTGTATATTTTGTAAACAATTTATGCTAATTAATCCGTAAATGGGAATCGCAACAATAACATATTTATAAATATAATGAAAATGAAACAAAATATATTCTATGTTTCGAAGATACTAAAAAGTTGTAATTTTATTTTTTGTTTAAATTAATCAAAATGTTTATATTTTATTTATTATAGATTATGAAATTTCTTATTTTATTTTTGATCATCGCGGTTTTCTTTGGAAATGGTTTCGTTAGTTCAAGCTGTAACTTATAAATTTCTGTTTACGGCACATATTAATTTTCTTTGTTAGGCTATAGAAGATTTACATTGGTTAATATTCTCGATTGTTATGACAAATGTTGCAATGAAGACTGCTTTGAACCTTGCAGAAAAAACTCTCCTTGTCGTTGCTTATAGTTGATGCCATTGAAATATTTTACAAATAAACTTTAAATATTATATTCTTTTAATTTAAAAAATCTCTTAAATTAATGTATCACATACATTACCAGTTTGAGGCACGGAATGCTAATACAAAGGAACACATTTATAAAATTTGTTTATGGTATTACCAAATAGTTTACATAAATGAGACTAAAAATAAATCTATGTGCACTTAGCCTTTGCAATACTTCGAGGTGGTTCAAACAATATTCCACCATACACATTTACGCATCAAAAAGGTGAGACACTTTTAATACCACCATGCCTCAAAGAATTAAAAAATAATTGTTCAATTTTAAAAACATCAAAATATGATTTGGAATTAAGTTTATTAGAAAGAATATTTGAAAAGGAAGCAATAAATGATAGAAATAAATTATCACACCGATCTCTTGTCTGAAAAATGAAGATAAACGAAATTGTAAATAGTCGGTTAAAGGAAACAAATATTATTGGAATTTTATTGGAACGACAATTAAAAAAATTTTAATCTCAGAAATCTTCAAAGATAAAAATAAAATATTAAATAAAAGTATATAAATTTATAATGAAAATTAATTGAATAGAATTGAATGTGAATTGAGTGTTGATCTAAATAATAGTAAAGATATATATAACAATAATTTTTGTGTTAGTATTGCCGCACTCGAAAGGTTTTACAAATTATAAGAGGTAGTTAACAGATTGAAAATGTAGAGTAAAATATTGTTTCTAATTCGTGTAAGGTATGAAATATGTTTATTAATAAATCAAAAACTCGGGTTTGATTCTGTTCTGATCTTGTTTATTAATTTGGATGTAATGGTTGTAATTCAACATACATTGGACAGACTTCTCGTCATCTCTGTACTTGAGTTCTAGAGCATTGTCGATTGAATGGTTTGACCAATATTAGTGAGCACAATAGAGACTGTAAAAGTAAAATAGGTATCTCTGATTTTAAAATTTTGTTAAAAGTTTTAATATTTATTGGGAATTTGTTATATGTGAGGTATTGCTGATAAAGAGTCGTCCATAAATTATGTCAACAAAATAGGAGAGAAAAGTTGAAGAAGTTTGACAAATGTTAACATGGGAGAAGGAGGGAGTTACAAATAAATTGATGTCAACAATGCTACTTTTTACAATAAATTTAATAAAACAAAGAAGAAATAAATTGGAAATCCAGTTGAGTTCTTGATATTAAAGGAAGCAATCTTCAAAAAATAAAAATATCTATAGAAAAATAAAAATTGAATAAATTTGTTCATGTTCTAAACTTCTATATAAAGCTATGATATTCAAAACTTTTCGGACTAGGCTTTTTCAATCGAAAAACAATTAACACTATTATAAATATTGGTCATTTATTTAATAAATTCATTAAATGATATTACATTTAAAATTTAAAATGTTGCTGATTCAGATATACACCAATAAAAGCGACTTGATTGTCTTGTATAAGCGAAAGTTTAGTGGTGTTTTAAGTTTAGACCAGAAAAAAGAGTTTACAAAAAGAAATCAAAGGTTGAAGAGATAGGGAAAATCTGAAAAGAAAAAATATGACCAAGAAAAGCACAAGATATTTAGAAAAAATAAGAAGGAAACTTCATCTCAAATTTGTGCAGAGAATACTGATATAATATAAAATGAAGATCCAAAAGAAAGCTGGCCGACCAAAAATTGAAGAAGATCAGCCACTACTTTTAAAAGTAGTGGGTTTCTGGGTGTTGATATTTTGAAACTATATGGTTGTTACCCAGATAACCCCATACAAATATCTTTCGCTTACCACTAGGCACCCGTTACTAAGCAACATTGGAACTGTGTTCGAGTGGGTGGATCGTCCGCAAAAAGTGAGCGCTATTGCAAATGCTATAATTGACCGAACGATCCATGGGTCCAACGAGCTCCCGATAGAAGGCCTGTGCTCGATTTCGATTTTTAGGTCTCATTATTCTCCTATCTCTTTCAAAGATTAACCTATACTCTCATATCATTCATTGTTATGTCCATTCCCATTGTCGTTCGTGTTGATGATTATTCTATGGCCTGTACACCCTTTGTTATGTTAAATATTCACACAGTATCTCACTTATCCTCATCCCTATTATAACTACAATGTTCTCTTTTATTGATACTAGCATTGTCATTGTTACTATTATATGTATTACCTTAATTAATTGTTACTACTATTACATTTAATATTATTCTTATTACTATAATTACCATTATATTTATTATTATTATTACTATTATTATTTCTACTATTATTATTATTAATATTATTATTATCATAATTATTATCATTATTATTATTATTATTATCCTCATTATTATTGCATTATTATTATTATTATTATTATTATTATTATTATTATTATTATCCTCATTATTATTGCATTATTATTATTATTATTATTATTATTATTATTATTATTATTATTATTATTATTATTATTATTATAATTATTATTATTATTATAATTACCATTATCCTTACTATTATCATTATTATTATCAAATTTTGTGTAGGGATTCTTCCTTATTCCTCGGCTTAAAAAATATATACTTTGCTTACATAAAAATTTAGCCGTAATCCATCCTATTTTACAGTTTTCGACAAAGTATTTTCCTTGAGTCGAAAAATTTTAGCAGCGTACCGCCCTTATTTTACAGATTTATAAGGATATTATACTAACAATTGAACAACATTCCACTTTACTTTATTATTTTTGATAAGTATTTTAATTGATTCGGAAAATTTGAGCAGCGTTCCGCCCTGATTTTACCGTTTTATGATAAATGTTTTAACTATTTCCGAACATTTGCGTAGCGTTCTGCCCATATTTTCCGTCTCAATTCAACATAATTTATTTTAATTCTTATATGTATTTTAAAACATTATTTTTCCTGATTTTGGTCGTTTTCCGATGGCTATTCATTTTAACTGTTGCAACGATTTTGCAATTTTTACCACTACTATTTCCCTCTTTTTGTCCTTAACATCTATGTATGTTCATGTTATATTTGATGAGTGCCCACTGGACTACTCAGTGTTAGTGATTTTTAGCCGATTGTTATTAAAGATTTTGTCGATTTTATCGAAATTAAGTGCAAGAAAGTTTAGCCAAAAGACCCACTCTCAAGCTACTCTCTTTCCCTATTTAGTTCAGTGATTTGACGTTTGGGTTCCTGCGTTCTCACACCGGAACCTTCACGGGCACGAACTATTGGCGGACTAACACAGCACTTACACAGTTCGATAGTTATGTGTAATTTTACTTCCTTGCTTTATGTTTTGGCTGTGAGCCGAAAAAGAAATAATAAAAAAAGATTACCAGATGAATTAGGCAAAAGTCTCGACGCATAAAACTGTATATTTGGCATTCATATACACACTATTAAATCGCTTCACCATTAGCCATTTAATCAAATTGATCGATAAACACCTAGATTTCTAAATCGTGCATCAATGCACGCAAACCAAAGTAATATAACTGCAGATTAATGATCTGAAAATAATGCTGCAAAGTAGTTGAAAATAATACTGCAAAGCAAGACTATAAAAAAGTGTGCAATTTAATTTTTGTTAAAAATAATACTGCCAAGTAGTTGATAATTTGTGTAAACACATCAGTATATATACCTATAATTTGACCTTAACCTTGCGTGTTATTTTAATTGCGATTAAACAAATTTGACCTTGAAATTATTTGTGTTATCTAAATTAAATTTTTATTAATTTCTTAATTTAAATTGGTAATTTATTTTTAACATTTTTAATTAAATTTATTCAGCCAAAAATATTTTATTTTTATTCATTTAATTCATTAATTTTTATTTTTATATAACTTGTCGTTTTTCGGTCAAATTTTCTTGTTATTATGTTATTTTTTATGTAAATTTCGCGCGGTTCTTGATGCATTTTGTATTTATTTTATTTAACTTTTATGTTTTTTGATTTTATATTTATTTATATTCTCTCAGATTTTAAAGTGTTTAGTTGGTGTTATATATTGTATTTTAAGTTATCTTGGTGCTGGGTTTTCATGCTGTATTACTGATGCATTCAAAAAATTTTCAAGGCCGTTTGTGTTCTGGCCCAACAAAAGCAATTATTGACATTGCATTATTTGGGTTTGCTGCTCATAAGAAATGACAGAGAGATATTTATTGCAGTATCAGAACTCTCGATGGATTGACAGAAGGTTTTCAATTAAGTAGTTCTTTTTATACTCTGATTATTCCAAAACGAAGTTATTGATGTGACGATGTATTTATTTTGAATCAAAACCTCAATGCGTTGTTTGTTGCAACAAATGCACCTTGTAGGAGTGCATTCAATCAATAAGAAAGACTCTTTTGAGTCAAGAATTGTAAGGCCTACTTTTACCACTTAAGCCTTTTGGAAGCCACCTTGACTCACAAGGTTAAATTAAGAATTGGAAAACTTAAATTTCAAAAATGCTGGAGAAACATTGTCTGAAGTATAAACGCAAAGTGTGAGGCAGAAAATTTGCTACCTAAGGATCAAGATTGGTGGTAAAACCATGTAAGAACAAGTCAATACTTTTTAAAAATTGTGAAATGCCATGATATAAATTGTTATCAACCGATAAAATATCATATTTTGAGATTATTGCTAATAGATTTATTCCACACTCGATTCCCGTCTGCCAAACTAGTGAAGGCTTGAAAGCATCAGATCAATCTCAAATCGAATTGCACAGATTTCCATCACTTTTCTTCAATAAGTATTTGAAAGTTGATAACATGCTGCCTCGATCGTTATAAGCATTCATATTTCTTTTATATAATCAATATTGTCCTTCCATTCACTTGTTGTTGTTTGAACGAATATGCAAAATCTGTCACATATATGTTGCTTCCACAGTCATATTGAAGAAGCATGTTCAACAGAACTGACAACACGATCGTTGGCCAAAACAATTACCATTTTCTCCTCAACTGCAAAGAAGAGATGGTAAGCGCAGAATTGTTAGATGAAGACGTAATTGACTTGTCGGGTTTTTTTGTTCCACAGGAAATTGATACGTCAGCCTATAATAACAATTGAGAAACATTTGGGCTGTATTGGAAAGATAATAGAAGCTAGAATATATTCTGAATTTGTTCATTAATTCTAAGTGTTTTAATAAATTCTTAATAATTTTCAAGCATAAATAGACAGCTTCAACCATCTTAAAATCTAATTTAAGAAAACCTATATTTAAAAAATAAACATTTTCCCATTTCCTTAATTTACATTGTATATTTAAACAAGAAAATAAAAGTAAAATGTTCTAACAAACAAAAAATTATCAAATAAAATTAATTTTTACACCAGGAAACTAACAAAAGGTCTTCATCCAAAGATTTTTAAATTGAAAATAAATATTACAATATTGAGTTGTGCAGTATTATGTAAAATTTGGGCCGTCTTAAGAAAAAATATATTTTTATTATTATGCTAATATTTTCAGCTGTAGGCGGTTCTTTTGTATTTAGTTCTTTTTATTTTAATTAATTTTGTAATGTTTTAAATTATGCTTGTTTGAAATTTTCATTTTATTTTAAGTTAATTTTTTTATAATTTAGGTTTTGATTTTCATAACACCATAATGAATGTCACATCACTATAATATATTTTTTATTAATTAAATAATTTTTTTACTTTTTTGTTAAAATTATTTTATTTTTAGTATTTCCGTTATTACCAAATTATTTCCCGAATTTTTATCTTTTCTGTTGTGCGAGCTAAAGAAAATATTTTATTTTTTAGTTTCAAAAAATTGTAGGATCGATGTTTGTTTACTTATCTTTTTTGGTTTTTTTCTTCAAACAACTCTCTGTAGCAACGAATTAAACTACCAATGTTTCGGCGAACATGAATGCTGCGTTCAAAATTAGGATCAACTTACATGATATGTTCTGAAAGCTTATCAGCCATGTTAATAATTTTTGAAAGTTCTTCAGTTGATAATTCTTTTGTTGGCGTATCAACTGCAACTGCGTTATCTAAGTCACTGTCCCTCTCTTCGAATGCTCGTTGTTCTTCCACATTAAGAAGAGTTTCATTGCCCAATTCATTCGTATTTGAATTGATGCACTCTATCACATTGGCAGAATCAATTTCACTAAAACCTAGGTCTCTTCCAATTTCATAAGTGACCTCAGTAAAATGAGTCTCAACGCCTACGAAATCATTTGCGCAATGCGGCAAAATATGTTTCCAAACTGCCCTCAGATTGCTGGCAGTAACTACTTCAAACTAGAAAAGTCTAGACAAAGCCTATTTATATAATTAAGAAATTTATATTTTAAATGGCTTGTTAATACGTTTTTGCGCATTTTATTGATATAAAATTATAATTTTATAAATTTTACATGGCTTTATTGTAACATACATTTTTCGCATAATATTAATTACTAAACAGTAATTAAAGTAAATATATTTTAATCGGAGTTTCTTCTATGCAAATTGCGAATAAGCCTTATCTATTGCGTATTATGTACAGTATTCAATTAATATTTTATTTATTCTCAATTACATTTTCTAATATTATAAACTTACACTTTTTGTGATTTTACTATGTTTCGTGAATAGTAAGTCTATTTGTATTATTAAGAAATTTATATTTTAAATGGCTTGTTGATACGTTTTTGCGCATTTTATTGATAAAAAATTATAAATTTTAGTTTTTTCCCTCCCAAACAAAACGCACTATACTGAAACCGCACTAATCGAAACCGCACTAAGCGAGGTATTGCTGTATCTGGATTTTGTGTTGATATAGTGTTTTATGTATGATTTAAAGTTAATTTACTGCCATTATTTTGTAATTGCGTTTTACTACATTAAAACAAATTGTATATATGAAGCGAAATCACTGTTATTTATTTTACAAACATTCGGAGTCAGATAAAATCGTCAGTTTCAGCATAATAAAATCAAGCTCAAAATAGAAACTTTAACTAAATTGGAATTTTCAATTTCATTAATAAAACTTTCATTGCCAGGTTTTTTGGATAAATTTTAAATAAATAAAATTTATATTTTATATATTTTGCTAAATTAATCATAATTTCTAATCAGGAGACAATAATCTTTCTCGGCCTAAAGAAATTTTGAAATCACAAAATCCTGTACAAATTGATGATTCCATTTTGGATTTAGAAAGTCCTGAGACCAAATTTCCTACTTATACAAGTTAGAGACTATGGCGAGCCAAAATACCTCCTAGCTATAGTGGTAGTTTTACATTGAAATAAAAACATAGGGGCCCTCTTGCCCCGTAAAAACAATTACTGGTCTACTGCGTCGACATTCAGAATTATGCGACATTTCATCCATTTGTGTCACATTGACATTTAATTATGATATTTTTCAATTTAATATTGATTTTAATTAATTTTACATTTTGATTATGATTTACTATTTATTATAAATTTCAATATTTTACGTATAACGTTTGCGAATGAAATTATTAATAACAAAAAGATTATCTGTTACTGAGACCTAGACATTCAATAGTGTTAAAATATTTTTTGAAAGTCTTTTGCGTCCATTGAAACATTTTAAAAATTTTTGCGAATCTTTTTCAGGAATTCCGGATTTTGGCAGACTTTACTGATTCGGTTGTTTCGGGGGTTATTTCTAGAGATATACAACAGTTTATGTTATTTTGAAATTTAATATTCATAAATTCTTGATAGCCGGATGCTGCAATATGGGAGAGTGAGAACCGAAGCCTGGGAGAAATCAGAGTTATTTAAAATAGTTTTTATAAAAATTTGAATAAATATTTTATAAATCAAATTTCTCTTAAAACAATTTTTGCCAACATGTTTGAATAAATTTTGTATGTTTTGTAAACGATTTATGCTAATTAATCCGTAAATGGGAACCGCAACAATAACATATTTATAAATGCAATGAAAATGGGACAAAATATATTTTAAGTTTCGAAGATACTAAAAATTTGTAATTTTATTTTTTGTTTAAATTAATCAAAATGTTTATATTTTATTTATTATAGATTATGAAATTTCTTATTTTAGTTTTGATCATCGTGGTTTTCTTCGGTAATGGTTTGGATAGTTCGCCTTGTAACTTATAAATATTTATTTACGGTAAATATTAATTTCCTTTATTAGGTCGACGCCCATTAGAATGGGTCCATAGTGACCAATGTTCGGATAAATGTTGCAATACACGATGCCTTCCACCCTGCATTATAGGCGATCGTTGTCTTTGTGATTAGTTGATGTCACTGAAATATTTTACAAATAAATTTTACATTTTAATTTCTGTAAATTAAAAGATTTCTTTAATAAAAGTATCACATACATTAAAAATAATTTCATTAATAGTCCAATTTTAAAAACATTAAAATGTGATTTGGTATTATGTTTGTCAGAAAGAATATTCAAAAAATACAGTACCAAAAAATCAATGATAGAAATAAATGAACATATTGATCTATTGTCTGAAAAATGAAAATAAACGAAATTGTTAATAATCAGTTAAAGGAAACAAATATTATTCGAATTTGATTGAAACGAAAATTTTTATTATGACACTAACAAACACAAACGAATGTTAAGCATGTGTGGTTTTTATAATTAATATGATGCACATTGTGAGATAGTAGTGAGGTGTGTCACCTCAGCACATGTCACATCAAGCACAACCCCTACCCCTCCCGGCTAAAAATTTTTCCAAGTCTAAAAGTACAAATTTTACTGAGACAAACACCATGACTCATTCAAGGTCATTGGATGAGCCATAATAATTTCTCAAGGTCATTTAAACAAAGATCATGACTCATTCGTGGTCAATGGACGACTCACCATATTTTCCAAGGCCATTCAAAAATTTCTCAAAGTCATTATTTTTTGAAATTTTAAAATTTATATTTACTACTTATCTTTATAAGTTGTGTTTTAATTATTAATATTTTTAAATTTTTATTCTATTACTTATTATTATTACTATTTATTATTATTATATCAAGTTAAATATAATAATTATTATTATTATTATACTTTAATTAATATATAATAAAAACACAGTCATTAACAACAAAAATATTTTATTAAAAAGAAATAATTCGAATACAGTAATATTGTCGAAGAGCTTTATTCAAAGCCCATTACACCTGCTTCCGATATCGGACAGCGCAGAAATGACACCCATCACCACATGGACATTCGGGTTCCATATCCTTTAACATCTTGTTTTGTTTGACGTCCCATAGGAACTCATCGATTACGGAAAATATACATATAGATGTATAATTAAAGACCAAGTCTGAAATGATTGTTGCTGGTTTATCCTTCAATATTTCATGTATATCTTGATAATAGAAGTCCAGATGTTCTTTGATAACTTTAAAATAATCATTTTCAAAACAAGTAAAAATAATAATAATAATAATAAATTACAATAATGTTCAATTTCGTTCATAGCTTGAACTGCGCTCGTTACAATAACATCCATTATAATGATGAAAATTGAAATAACAATTAGTTTTATACTAATTTAAACCAATGAGTAGTTAAGCATACACACAACCCTTTAGCTATAAACAATAAATATTAATTTATATATTTTTGAAAATGATTAAAGAAATTTTAATAATAATATTAGTTGTTAGTTATTTTAAAATGGAAAACTCAATTATTGTAACCGTTCAAGATAAAGATTCAACAAGATGTGTATGTTCTGATAGAGTCGTGTTGATGGATATTTTATATATGATAGACAGGCCTAGATATTTGAAAACTGCAGTTAAAAAAATTATCTGAAAAAATGAGTAATTTAGAAATCCGATTTTAACTTACATATGAGACTTTAAAAAGAGCTCAGGACACAATATATGATGAAATTCTATATCTAAATCAGACCATAGGTATTGATGGGTTACTGGGTACTATTGTTTGTTTTAATCTTACTGTGGTTACCCAGGTAGCGTCATATAAATATTTATTTGCTGCCACTCAGCACCCGTTGCTAAGCAACGTTGGAACTCTGTTCGAGTGGGTAAATCGTCCTCATAAAGTGAGCGTTATTACTAATGCTGTAATTGCCCGAACGATCTCTGGGTTCAACGAGCTGTCGTTAGAACACTTGTGCTCGCTTTAGATTATTAGGTCTCCTTTGTGTCGTAGATTTTATCGTTTGAGTTCATCATAAAACAAAATAAATTCGACAATTATATATTAAAATTAAAACAAGTGGCTACATATCGTAATGATGCATTTTAGTGTGTTGGTTGCGGGTTTTTCAATATTCGAGCGGTTCGGCGTTTTGCCCGCTCCTTTCGTCCAGGACGATAACTGTTCGTTGTTGGTGTCGTTTTTGGAGTTGCTACCGTCTCTCGATAGGCTAATTGGGCAGGAGCAAAGACGAGGGGATAAGTTACAGCTGCCCCCTCTTGACAGGTAGATAGTACAACATCCAGTCCCCTTATTTGCGTTCTGAGGCTCTGATTTAATTGCTTTTCGTCTGCCCATCCCTTTTGGGCTGCTGTAAGCCTTTGGTACATTAACTTGACCTTCTTGGGATCCACCCATGTGGCTTTTGTCTGCTGTATCTGGCGGGACAGCTGGACAATCTGGTCGTAAAAGTTTTTGCTATTTTTCCGTGAGTGCGCTAGTTCCGTCTGTAATGTTTGCAGGGATTCCATTTCTATAATAACGAAAATTAATTTTTTGGACTATAAGTCTTAAATTGTCAGATTTTTTATAAATCTCGAGTCATTAATTTATCACACAATTCTACAATATTAACTAAGCAGACAAGGAAAACTCAAGGACAGCAACTAATTATTTATTTAACTAAAAACTTAATCATATATGGTCCATTGTGACTCCATAGCCGGATCATTCACTGGGTGGAGGACCTGGGTGGGGTCCTTGAATATAATCCTCAGCGGCCGGCTGAGTTGGAGAGTACTCACGGTATACGAAAACTGGGCATTTTGTATTTCTGGTCCGCTTGGAGTTGGCTGGCGGCACATAATCGTAGGTATCGGCGATCCTACCGGCCGCGATATCATCCTCCACGTTTGCCAAGTATTGTCTGGCCCAGATCACATGGGAGTCGACTTGGCGTTGGTGGTCTTGGAGGCGTGCCAGAAAGGATCGGGCACGATCATGAATTTCTTGGGCCGGATTCTGACCGCCTATTTGTCCGTTCTGGGTTCCTCTTGGTTGGGGCACATCGGGGTATTTTTCCCGCCAGACGCGTCTCCAAGCTTGTCGCCACTGATCGGCAACGTGCGTGGGAACGTAGACAAAGGGTACGGATCTTTCTGAACAAGGGTTAATTAAAGTGAACCAGTTAAAATTTTTGAGCAGTAATTATCCTGTCCCTCGCCTCATGTTGATTATATCGACATCCTATTTTCGGCATTATAACTACTTCAAGTGTCATTATCTTGCTAACCCTTTCGTTGTTTTAGTTAATGAGTTTACGTTTACGAAACAATTTCTACAAACCGGTTATCCACTCTGGTTAATCATTGGACAGTTGTACAATCCAAATTGAGCCTACATAATAATAGTTATCCTGAAGACCCCAAGTACTGATGCTTTCAAATTTCTAAATTTATCAATTTTTTCAGTTAGTTAAAAGAAAAATTTAATTTCTATTGTTTGAATCACCTAAATAATAAATGCAAAACAGTAGTAATTTGATTCTTTAGTGATCGTTCTTCCCAATGCAAAGAAATAGTTCTCCTTTATGATTTACAAGTTACATGGAAGAAAATTAATAGCGATAAATGTCTGCTTACACAGGTAGATTGAAAATTAGTTCTCGATTAAATTTCATTTAAATGGTTACGGGTAAGCATCGTTATTTTCAAAAAGTGAAGAAAATATTTTCAAAAATCAAATAAATTTTAATTTAATCTCATTTTATTTAAAAATCCTTATAAAAAAATACATATATGTACTTTTATAAAAACTTATAAATATGCATACTTAGTGAAATTACTATAGGGAGGGTGCAATTTAAATGTCCAAACCGGTTCTACTAAATGTTGATTATAAGATCATTGTCTTAACTTACTATACCTATTTATCTCGTTTGTCCTGCAGATCATTTCACAAAACACCTCGATCGTTTCTTCATTTATCCATTTAATTTGTTACGAAAAGAAAATCTAGTATTATTGAGGTGATAATAATTAAATGAATTTTATTTAATTATTTGATTTATCACAAAAAAATTGTTTGTTTAATTTGCTTACAAAAATTAATATTCCCGAAAAGATCATTAATTGAATAATCACTTAATTATCTGAATTACTACTAAGAGAATTGTTAATAAAATAATGTAAAATTTAATTTATTAATCTATTCATTTTAATGTCAGGAGAATCCATTATTATTTGGGAGATTGTTGGTAACCTACCTTATCTGTTGATTACTAGGAATATCATCAATGATCTATCCCGAACTTTCTCGGCATGGCACTTTGACAGCAAAATTGTAGATCTCCTTTATCAAATAATTTTGGCTATGCAAAAGAAATTGGTTGACACAATGCTAGTGGAATTCGCTATTCTGGTTAATTCCTCATCGAACCGGTTGGAGAGAAAAAAAATGTGTACGAAATTTGGGGTTGACATCTAGCGTTTTGACTTAACCTCGGTAATTTACTTCATGAAAATTAACGTGAGATTCATAATAAAACAAAAATTCTTTATTTTCTAAACTATCGTTTGCCTAAATCGGATTCATGCGGTTGATATTGAGCTCCCGGCTAAGACTTATATGATTAGATGGAAATTTGAATGTATGAATGGATTACCTGTAACGTTGGGTCGAGATTTCGAAGGCATGGCTTCAACTGGGGACGTCATTGGCGCGTTTCTATCCAATCTATCCGGTTGGAAATACATTTCAAATATCTGTGGATTAATGATTTATCTCGATTTCGTCCGTGATTTTATTATTATCAAGTGTGTCTGATGGTGAGTGATTTTATTACCTGCGCACGCTTCCTCGACCGCGAGTAGATGTGCATGTCAGCAGTTGTTCTGGTTGATCTACTCGCTACTTTCTCTGGGTGTTTGTGTGTTCCTCTTCTCGGTAAGTGGTTGTATTATTTGTGTACCCAAATTTTATTGATTGACATTTTTAGGAAAGGTTGCGGTACACACTAAATTGTTTGCCTAAAATTCGCTGTGCGGGATGTTTGGTTCATGCATGTATGTTAAATTTGGTGGTGCATTATTGTGTGTGAGTGATGATGCCTATTGATTTATTTGTAGTAAGTTTTTCAATTTTTCACTGCTTTTATCTGATTAATTATCACTTGCAGATTCAAGCTCGTTCGCAGTTTGGTGATAATTCTTTCCAGCCAGATTTTGTTAACTACCAGTATGAATCGGAATTTAAATTCTATCAATTTTTATTTTCGTTCCTTCAGAAATTTATCGTTTTAAGTGAGGTATGGGCTGCTTTGATCTCACTTGGAATTATACGTCCTATTTTGGTCGGTGGGAAGTATTTAAATTTATACGCAACGGTTATTTTAATAATTTATAGATTCACGGTCACTTGGTTAGGGTCTCTGGGTTAATCAAGTCGGGCACGTAGTAATTATAAGTATTAACGGACGATTGGCTATTTTTTATTTTTTTATTTTTATCCGTTCAGATTCGATCGTAGTGGACATCGGCTGGCTCGAAGGGATCCATGTCGAAACTACTCTGTTATTTATGGATTTTATCTATCAGTAAACGATTTGCCAGTTGTTGTTGGGGATTAATTTTGGTATCAATACTAATTAAAAAAAACTTTCCTTCTATCCGAGAAACTGTTATTTTTCCAGTACTAGTAAGAGTCTTGGCGTATGTGTCTTTTGATTTATTTTACTTAGATAAGACATTAGGTTTAACTAACGAAGGGAATGGATTTAATGAACTGGTTTGGATACTCGTCAGAGGTGGAAGTTTTACTGTATTTATGAATGCTGACGGAGTCCTGGTTTATTTAATTATCCAATGGTAAAAGTGTGACTATTATGATATTTGTCTGAAATATTTGGATTTATGATCAAGGTTTATTCTCTGTGTTACTTTTAATTAGTTTTAAGGAACTAAATTTTTTACTAAAGGTAATTTAACGTACGCTTTGATTCAATCTATCTTTTATTTTCTTGAGTTTTATGGCTTTTAAATATTATTTTAGTAAATTACAATGTACCTACTATCTATTCCTTGTTATGGTGAACTTTTACAAATTTTTGTCATTATTTTAAGCGTCTACAGCGTCTAACATTTCTCCCAAAAATCTTTGCTCACTTTGTGCTATCAAACATTTTCACTGAATTCTTTACACGTTGGATTGAGGGTCCTTAACTATTAATTTCCCGTTACCTTTTCCCTCTACATCCTTATCTAATTTTAAGCATTAAACTGGAAGTGATAGCAATTACTACATTTAATTCAAGGAAAATTTTCAACACGTTTATTTTTGAGGTTTACTATAGCTACGTTATCTTATTCCTTACTCGGACAGGACGTTAGAAGTTTATAATGGCTACTTTACGAAACAACCTCTATATTTTATTCAATTCTTAATTAAAATCTACATTTACTTGGGTAACAGTGCTGATCCTCGATGGGAAATTAGTAATTCCTGACTGCTACTGTCATCCTATGTTTATCCACATGACTTTTAATTATCTAGACTATCTCTGGAGACTATAACCATGAAGATTTATAATGATTTCCCTATTGGTTTTGGTTAGAAAACAACAACTAGATATTCGTGATTAAATTAAGTTCCTAATAACTGCTTGAATCTATATTTTATTTAACTTCGTTGCCCTAACTTAAAGTCATTAATTATTGTAAGTTCACGGCCTTTGCTCGATATTTATGATTACTTTAACTTATTAATAGCTTAAAAATTATGGTTATATTAAATATATAGTGATAGTTTGAATCTATAATTGATTTTAAATTTGTAACAACGATTTCATTTTATATTCTCGTCACCTTTCCCCTGTTTGACCTTAGGCGCATTGTGCTCATATTATAGTTAATGAGTGTCCACTGGACTACTCGTGTGGTGATTTTGAGCCGTATGTGAGTTCAGTTTAGGTCGAATTTATGGAAATTGAGAGACGAGGAAATAGCCAAAATGACCACTTCCTTATCCCTCTCTTCCCTTATACGGAATAATATTGACGTTCCGACCCCTGCGTTCCGCACGCCGGAGTCTTCACGGGCACGAATCACTGGCGATTTTCCACGCACTTACACGAATTCGAATAATATGTTTGATTTTAATAACTTGTGATGTGTCTTTGGCTGTGGGCCGGAAAAATTTCGCATTATATGCATTATAATAATTTATTTAAAAATAAAAGCATAATATACCCGATACATTCAACAAAATAGCATAAATACACCGCTCTCCCCACGCCGACACCCAAGCAGAGCTCCATTGAGGTTGCGAGGATGCGACGTGGAGAGAGTTCCAAATAAAACTCTCACTTACATCGTAATTTAAATTTTCTGAAAAACTGATTCTGGTTAAAAACCGATTAAAATTGTGTAAAAATGAATCGGTATATATACCTATTGTACAACCCTAACTTTGCGTGTTCTTTTTGATTGAGTAAAACAAATTTTGACCTTGGGATTTTCTGGTATATTCTAATCTTTAATTTTATTATTTTGAGATTTTTATTTGACAATTTTCTTTTCATTTCTAAATTGAATTATTTCTAATTCAATTATTTGATTTTTATTTCATTTTCATGAAATTTCTCATTTTTTTTTATTAAATTGTCAAATTTGGTCAAAATCATTGGGTTTTCGTGTTATGTCTATATTTATTTCGTGCGGATCTTGTTGCATTTTGTTATTATTTTAATTTATTTTTGTGTTTATGATTTTATATTTTATTGTTTTCTCTCTCATATTTTGATAGGGTTAATTGGTGTTTTAATAGGTTTGATTTTAAATTTGCATGTTATATTTGCATGTGTGTTACCGATTCATTTAAACATTTACAAGGCCATTTGTGTTCTGGCCCAAAAGTATTATCAAAAATGAATTAAGAAAAGCAATATTCAAATTGAATGAACATCGAAAACTTAATGAAAAAATGATAAATCATGTTCAATATAGTATAAAAGTTAATCTAATAAAATAACTGATCAGTTCAATCGTATAATTAAAGAAGTTCAACAGCCGATGAAACAAATGCAACTGGTTATGCAAAACAGTGGCAAAATATTTCAAAATTTTTTATAACTTTGTTAAATGAGCTGGTTGCTAATACTTATTGAATACCTATTACATTTCAAAACTTTTATTGATTTCGGCCCTGTGAATGAACACACCAACATATCTCTATCATATATTAACGAGGTTGAAGATACATTTATGTTTACTAATGGTTTATATATTGAAACACTTGAAGAGTTACATAAATATATTTCATTCAATTGTTTACATATATTTAAAACTATTGAAATTCTTAAAGATGGAATATGCAAATTCAGTCTGAATAATAACATTTGTGAAGTTACATTTGATAAAAATTTGGCTAATACATTAGGATTAGATAGGCAAACATATCGGACAAGTGCTTTTGGTGTACTCAAACCAAAGATAATAAAACCTTATAGATAAATGTTCATATATACTAACATCATCGATCCTATAATTGTTGGTGATTCTTTGGTTCCTATATTGAAGTCTGTTTGGGTTGATAAACATGATTAGGATGAAGTTATCAATATAAATATCGATAATCCCATGTACTTACCGGTATCAACATCATGTATAAATAATATAGAAATAAATATTCGTGAGGATAGCGGTAAATTTATTGAATTCAGAATGGTTGAGAATTCTTGGTAAATTTGCACTTCCTATTCTTAAACGCATTGGTAGTTTTGGTATGAAAACTTCTAAAGATGTGATAAGGTTTCAATTATTTCAAATTTATTTTTTGCTTTTTCAGCCAATGATTTTATAAACATTTTACATCATAACCACCAAAGATTATGAAATACACCTGGAATTTTCCATAGTTTTTTACAATTAAGGTTGCAAGATTTATGAGCAGCACTACGATAATTATTAAACTCGATGAAATGATCATGATTTCGAGTTTTTAAATGTTCATTGGAATTACTTGATTCATTTGAATTATTTGAATTACTTGATTCATCACTTTCATCACTTTCATTACTTTCTTGTTTAAACTCTTCTTTTCACATCCAACATTTATCAGCTTGTTGAAATTCTAATTCTTGTTCTTCTGACATGTTTAATTCAAGTTCAGCATTTTTTAAAATTTGATTGAATTCGTGTTCAAGATCATTAATTGTTTTTCTAAAATCTTTTACAATATTTTCACCTCTAAAAGAATATTCTCAAGATTCAATTATTTCGGGATAATTACTTCTTACATAAAGTCTTTGTGAGAGATTTATTGTACAAGATAAAAAACATTTACAAAATGAATTCGATAGATTATGCGAGATTTTAATCAAATATGGTTTCCTGCAGGTTTAGATTAGTGATCATTCCAGGAAAATCCTAGCAACAAGGAAATTCTTAATCAAATATGTTATATAATTATGCATATCACCAGATCAGCTAAAGGCGTCAGAACAGAATTAAAACTCGATCTCAAACTCAAGGAAAACGAGGCAGCCAATATTTTTTTAACAAGAATTCCGAATGATGATGATATTGAAGATGAAGATGATGAAGAATGAGAAGCAATTAGACAAGAATCTTTATAAGATCTCGGTTTTGAACATCTCATTGAGAACAATACAGAAGCGAGAAGTAATTAAAATCATTGATTAAAATCACTTAAAATAAATAAATCATTGATAAAATGATGTTTATAGAAACGAAATATGAGAAAGAAACGTGTAACGTTTTAGCTGATTTAATAAAAAAGGTCCCTGAAAAGGTCTTTGAAAGTTCCCTATGAAAACTCACCTTGTCCTTGTTGTAAAAATAATAAATAACGACTTATCTTCAATAAAACTTTTCATAAATGGTTTTTGTGCAAAACTAATAATACTATGAACTGTTTTCAACTTCATTCCTTGTCTCAAATAAAATTGTAGAGTTCTGTAATGACACAAATATTTTTCTTTATCATGTTGAGTACATAATAATTTAATTGTTGAATCTTTCGTTTCTAAATTTTTACATTTTGCCAGTTCGAAAGATCTTCATATTTTATTTTTCTTTTTATTGTTGCTAAAGGAAAATACATTGTTTTATCATGAATTTCTTCAGGATATTCCTAATCGACTTCAAGAAAATAAATTTATACGAGTTCATTTAAACAAAGACCATTAATCATTCAAGGTCATTGGATGAGTCACCATAATTTTCAATGTCATTGGATGAGTAATCATAATTTTCAAGGTCATTTAAACTTTCTCAAGGTCATTAAAAATTTCAAATATATTTTACTACTCAATTTTATAAGTAGTCTTATTATAATTTTATTTTTTTATTTTTATATTACTTATTAATACTATTATTATTAATATGATTATTTCTTATTAATATGATTATTCTATTTCTATTATTATTTCTATTATTATTATTATTATTATTATTATTATTATTATTATTATTATTATTATTATTATTATTATTATTATTATTATTATCATTATTAATATTATTATTAGTTCAAGTTTTTAATAATAAACTCCTTCGATCATTTCCTTATTATTAATGCACTCCTATTGATTATATCTTTATAAGTCATGTATGTGTAATGTTTAATAGTATTATTGATGTATAACAAAGAAATTGAAAACATATATATAAATAGTGTTAAATAATATTTACTCTCATAAAATGGCATTAGATATTTCAGAATCACCCTTATATCATACAGAGGTTCTATTTTATTTTTATTAATTGTATTAATCTTTTAAACTAAGATACCGGAATTCAGTATTGAATGTAATCAGACCTTTTTAAAAATCGATAGACTGTTGACCGAAACCTCTGATTATTTATTACTATCAAAAATAAAAAAGTCTTTTAAACATCACAATATTCAAATTCTCATAGAATTATTCGGTTTCAACAAGGTACTAATAAAATTATCTAGTTGTATATTATTTTTAAATAATATAAATCCTACGGAAATTAATATGCTTAATATATTCTGGGTATGCATGAATTTCAGGTTTGGCAAATATCGAGATGTTATTCAATCCTACATTGATAATGCAGGTAAAATCGTAATAAAATTAAGAATAAACTGGATGAAGTACAAAAACAATATCTTACATGTTCAAGTTGTTTAATTAATAAAGTCAATATTTTATATTTGCCATGTGGACACATCATTATTCGTCCATCGTGTTTTAAAAACTCTAATAGGTGTGAAAGTTGTGGTATAATTATTGATGAGTACCATTCTGTGTATATATAATAAAAGTTATTTTGTTTCTAAAGAAATATTATTCAATTTACTTTTAACTATTGTGAACATGATCTCAAACCCTAATTTATAAAAACAACTAATAATAAAATAATCAAAACATAATAAAATAAGTAAATAAAAATTTACAAGTTTATTTTTCTATAATATACAAATTTTTATCACATAATTGTTCGAAATCATCTGATAAAACCTTTTATTGATGTTGATCATTCAAGAGCCAGAATTTCATTGAAAATATCTTGAAATTGCTGAGTTCTTGGAATACTATGATCACTATTATTGCATCAAGCCCTCTATGGTGTTCATAAGGTAAACTAACATTTTTATCAACCCATGCCCTCTTATCGTCGTGGTTGTTTAATAACCAAGCGTTATTTTAAGAAAATACATAAATTTTATGATACATGAGAATTTTGATTGAAATATGTTTGTTTTACTGATAAAAGAAAGAATTTAGACAATCTTTAAGAAAATACATATAATAAGTGATATAATTTAAAGTCATTTATATTTCATAAATATTTTCGTTACACTACAAAGCGTCATAAGCACTAAATTAATTAATGTTTATTACTACCAAAATAATTATTTGCCGACTAGCAAGATTACAGCCGCCTATGACCGATTTTTAATGTATTAATTACTCATATCTTTGTTAACTATGCATTTGTATTGCAATGTCTTTGTTAATCGTTCACTTGTTTTGAAAAATAATTTTATCAATGCATTTCAGAAATTTGCTAGAGTCTAAAAATATGTTGAAATTAAAAATATGAAAACTGAAGATACTCAGAAAGCAGAAAAATCATAATTGATATTTGTAATTCTGTGTTTATCAAATCTATTTGTAATAAGATATATTTTATAAGATATATTTTATAACTGTAAAATAAAAATCTGTAATATTCAACAGATTTCTATTAATATTATTGATTAATACTATTATTATTATTATTATTATTACTATTATTATTATTATTATTATTATTATTATTATTATTATTATTTTTATAATACTTTAAATTTTTATTATTATAACCATTTCATGAACATTATTTTCGTCTATTATAATTTTATTACCAACCATTTTCTCATCATGTGTATCATCAACATTTATATTTAAAGATCTAAAGTTTATAACTGAAGAATATTAAAATGTTTACTATTAAATTATCAAAGGTAGATAACATAAACTAATGAATGATAATATTAAGTTAATTTATAAAGGTTTTACTTAACCTTTGGACTCAAATATATTTTATAAGCTAATTTTAATTTAAAGTATATATTTTATGTGTAAATATCTAATTGTGGTTCGAGTGAGTAAATTGATGCCCTATGTGTAAATTAGTAACAGATGTGTATCAAATGGGAGAAATCAATAAAAAGAAAACTAATTCGCCCAATAAATCAATAAAAATGCAGACGGAAATTAATCTACACAATAAAACCCCAGATATTTTATGAAAATATTTATTAAAATGACATTCTAGCATTATTGACTTTCCAAATTGGAGACATGACATCATCTGAATTGATCTTGTATCCATGGATAATGATAATTGTATACCAATAAAAGTTTTCAATAAAATTTACTTCTTTATTATCAATATAAAACTTTGCATTCTCGTAACCAAGATATATGTGGTTATTGCTTCTTAACTTGATATTCATTGTATTTAGAATTTTGTTTACTGAATTACAATCTACATCCCATATTATTGCGAGTAAACATAAAAATTGGGTATTGATTAATTTGATTGGCATTGAAAATTTGTAAGTGATAGAAAATCTGAGAAAATGTAAAGTATGGCCATAATTCTTTGCTATCATAAATTCGGTTTGCATATCGAGATCAAATTTAATTGGTAAAACAGAAAAATATATTTTTACTATATAAGATATATACAAAATAGTATTCTTCAATATTTAAATTTTAAAAATTTCACATTTACAAGTAGTGGTTTTGAAACAAGGAGAACAAATAATTATATGTCTACAAGGTAAACATATGATGGATACTTTGTTAATCTGGCAAATTGAACATGTCAAAAACTCTTTTCTTGCATCGGACAGGTTTCGATTATTTGTATTTCTATTTTATCTACATTATCCACGAAAGAGCGAATAAGGTTGTGATATTCTCCAAATCTAAAATCCATGCATGACCAGAAAACACTGAGTATATTAAATTTCGTAGGATCAATATCATTTAAAAATATTATCCAGATTGATAATTTCATCAGTGATTTTTTGAATCCAAACAAGTTTACACAACATTCAACTAATTCATGTTTAAAGAATTTTTCCAATTTTGCTAGATATCATCAAATTTGATGTCAAAAGCATATCAATTATTGAAAAGGTCTGACCCCATATAACACCTAATTTTGTAACCTTAATTTAAATGGTTAGTTTATTTAATAAATATCAAACCAAATCTCTGTATCCTTTATCTCCATTTATGAAAATCAAATCAAATTGTATAACCATATTTTCATTAACTAAATATCAACATTACCATTGATATTTTATCATGAATATCACTGAATAACAAAAGTTTATATATTATTAAACATTCATTAATAAATTACTTTAGATTTTATTTTCTAAGACAAAGTCCCTTTTTTAAACTTTCTTTTCTTGCTTGTTTTCTTCTTTTCACTGTTCCTAAATTAAATATATATTTAAAATGAATTAAAGAAAATTAAAAACTACTATTATTTTGACGAATCATGGTCGGTTTCTTTTGATCCATTGAGGTATCACTAGTGCTTTGATGATCCGTTTGAAGTTATATATATTACAATGTTTTGAGTCATCTATATATACTATTCCGATTGTAAACAAGATGTCAGGTAACCAGGCGTGATTAAACATCGGATTAGCCATTTTCACGCTAATTATTCAGACCACAAGACATTAATACATCAAATTTATCTAAGTCCAAAATGATTTTTGGGTTAAGTTAACCAAAATATAGCATCGGTGATCATGTTAAAATTATTAAAATATCTACTAAACCATTTATTAAATATTTTCATACAAATGGAGTGATGAAGTCTTTATCATTTTAAAAATTAATGTTAAACAGAGTCCAGTCATGTACGTCATTAAAGATTATAATTATAATAAAATAGGTGATAAACTTTATGAACAAGAATTACAAGTTATTCCCCCCTTCAAATATTTAGAATTCAAAAGATACTGAAAACTAAAAATTTCGGCAAGGATGAACAATACTATGTCAAATAGCATTGATATAAAAATCGAACATGGGTATTAGCAAAGGATCTAATAAAATAAAATTCTATATGATTTTAACAAGTAATAGTTATCCGAAAATACATCCAAATAATCAAGCAAGTAAAGTAATGGTTGATCTTCAAAATCCTATTTATTTACATGAAAATTGGGAAATTACTTTGTTGAATTTTACCTTAGTATACATTTTATTTCAATTCTACAGAAAATCTAAAATTGAAAACAAAAAGACTGAAATGATGACAAAATATAAAACGATTAAAATTGATAATGTAAATGGTGATGTTGAAGTATCTAATTCTTCTGATTCACATGTTTCATTGTATATTGACAAGAAAGCGTTATTTGTCCAATGTTATTATTAAACGTTTCATGTATACTTTGATGATTTGACTATGGCAAAAATAATGGGATATACAAAATTGAGTATCAGCAGTTTAACTAATACATTGAGGATACCCCTACCAGTATTTAACGAAGTTGAAGACCAAATCGAAACCGTTAGATTAAAAATATTATACCCGTTTAATAAACCATATACATTTTACATTTAAAGAATCTTTACCATAACATCAATTCAGCTTGCATCAAACAACAAATGGTTGGAGAGAAACTTTCGGAAACTTTCATATTTTAGGACCACCTTCCTGTTTATCCTTCTTTAAATCTCTTTCTTTCTACAGATTTTAATATAAAAATATAAAAATAAAGAAATTTAAATATAAAATTCAAAGCAAATCAGTAAACTAAACTGTTGCCGAGTTTTTAAAATCTATGAAAAATGCATAAAATAGCTTTCCTCATAAAAACGAGAAAAGCCCTTAAACACCATTCACTAATAACTTCAAGACCAAAATACTATTCCACTATGATTTTCATTTTCTTTTTGTTTTTGTTATAAAATTGTTTTAATCTTTAAGTTAAAGTATCAGAGTTAACCATTTATCAGACTGGCGATTTCACTGATTTTTTCTTTAGTGTTTATTGATGAATGCTTAACTAAGATAAGAAATGCCTCTTTGAATCTGGAATTTTTATGGAGATTGTCTCTGACTGAGATTTTGATTGAAATACTTATTTTTTCTTTCCTTGGTTGGCATTGTTGGAGATGCCTATATACCGAGGATTTTCCAACAGGGCCCGTATGTTCTTTCATTCTTTGGTGTAGGTTCCTGAGTGTACTTTCAATGTATATTTCTTTGCATGCATTGCACATGATGCAGTAGACAACGTTTTTTCTGAAGCGTAATAATAAAAATAATAATAATATATTACATATACATCAAATAAGAACGAACTGTTTAGGACAATCTTTAATAAACAAACTTTAAATATAGTTAAAAATAATAATAAAAGGTTTGCTGAAAATAATATTGATAATGTTGTCACTAAAATTATTAAAAAAAGAAATTATTTTTATAAGCGATGATGAAGCTGGTGTTATAAAAGTTAGTAGTATGTAATCGATGAACTTAAGCCATATCAAGCCTCGACCCGATTCTTACCGTTCCCATGGGGGTTAATGGTAAAGATGGGGTTTTAAAATAAGAAAATGAAACAACCTAACCTCAAGAAACAGTCTAATTCATGGAGGTCGATGTCTTAGGTCCACCAATTACATACTATTATGCCACTGCGGATTGAAATGGTTTTCAAATTCTTTAAATCTTATAAGTTTTAAAAAGTATTGAAAGTCTAAAGTTATTTAAAGTCTAAAGATATTGAAAGTTTATAAGTATTGAAGATTTTAAGTATTTCATGTCTTGAATGCTCCGAGGAATATTGTGCTTTGAATACGTTGCATACTTAAATTGCTTGAATGCTTCAAATACGCTGAATACTTCGAGTGTTTGTTTGTCTTTCTTACTCTGCGTCTTCAAGTGCTCGTAAATCCCCTTTCGCCGGGTGTTGGGTTTGGATCATTGCAGAAATTTGTTTAATATTTTAATATCAATATCACTGAAATATATATCTGTATATTCAATTCCATATTTTTTGTTGATTTCATCCAAAGACTATGAACTTTATACGATGATTTTTGTGTGGAAGTGTTATTATTTCATCTCTTAAAATATACCATTTGTCATAATAATTATTCAAACCTTTTCTTGTGTGGAAATTAAATAATATTCTATTAAGAACAGAACGAATCATCCATGCTCCTACTCATTCTTACTTTGATCCTTGAATACATGCTTTTGGATCTTCATATCCTAAATTTATTATTGAAGTTTTCGTGTATTGAAGTTTTCCCTTTTAAGAAAGATTAAACTATTTTTAGATAAATCCTTTATATTGAGAAAATACATTTTAGCCTTCAACCAACAAAACCCTAAGATTTTCTTCCCACCATCCATCTCATTCTTGAAATATCAAAGTTTCATATTATGGATATATTCATCGATATTTTCAATCTTTTCATGATTCAATAATTCCAGGATTATCGAATCAGTGTCTCCAAAATGAATTTTAAAATTCTTGCTGTACGTTTTGCATAAAATATTAGATTAATTTATTCATTACTAGTTTCGGTAATTCCAAAATCACGAAACCAATGTAATTAGATTTGTCAAATGTTAGAGTTATCAAATGCACATTCCTCCGAGAAGATCTTCATTCTTTGGAAACTGTCTTTAGCGGCAACCGTCTTCAATTTTACCATATCGGTTACAATCTTTACGTTTCTTTATATTAAATTCTTTAAATGGTTTAAGTTAATATGATTTCTGGTACATAGTTTTCTCATGGACCATTTCCAAGATCATCCTGTTTTCTAAGTACCGATCCAAGCACCGACGAAGCACATAATTTTTCACATCTTCTTGGGTTTAAATTAATTTCTCGGTTGTTACGTACCCGTTGTGATTATCTTCCATTTGTCATTTAGATTTCCCACTTTCAGGGATCTTAACATTCCTCGAACAATATGGAAACTACCTTGTTTTATCATGGATTTCTTCGGGTATCCAACACTCCCGAAAACCCTCCTCGAACTCCTTCTTCTATTATTAATAATTGATCGAATATTTCAATCTGGAAGTACTTAAGTTTCATGCTCGTGTACTTCATTCCACTGACTCAAGTGATCCCGAAAGCGAATAGCAATAACAAGGATTAATACTGAAATTCTCCACACAAACATTCCTGAAGCTCTCGAAATATCCGTCAGTAGGAAAACTTCCATGTTCAGGTAATGCATAGTATAATCCTCGATTGCTTTATATTCTAATAATTTCCACGATTCTTGAGCGTATTTTTAATCGTCAGCGGGAATATCGGTTAGTTTCAAATGATTATAAAAAGTTTTCACGTCCAGTTATTTCGATTCCTTATTTTCTCCTCAATTTCCTCGAAGGATTTCCCGGCAATATATTCGTACGGGTAAATTCCTTTTCTCGATGGGAAGTTATAATATTTATTATATATCTTACAACCCTCAGGCTTGAAAAGGGACTCGAGATAATCAAAAGCGCAAGACATCATTGTGTACGAATACAAGAATCTCATTGATCCGACAGAGAAGGAAATATATTTCTTACCAGTACTTGGAATTATCTTCGTAATATTAGAAGCTAGTGGTAAAAATATCAGATGATTATCATACCCAGTTCCATTATGAAAATAAGTTGGAACGAAGATATTTTTCCTGGCCTTTAAATGACATGAATTATGTTCCGCCCATCTGTAATTATTAGTCCTTAAGTAATGATCATTATCCATTACTTTATAATCTTCTGTCGTGAATTATTTTTTACAATAATGGCAGAACCTCACCCGGTTATATTCCTCTTGTTGTTCCTCGAATACGTTTATATTGTATTCTTTTTTAAAAGTTCGCGGAATTCCGAACTTAGGTTGTTGATGGTTTCCGCATAATGTATAGTTACATATTAAAACCCAAGTCAGTCTCAACATTTTTGACAGATTTTATCGAAAATTATCATGTAAATAGCCAGACCCCTCTAAGCCAAGTAGATTTGACATTAAAGTTGACTTAAATTTATATGTTTGGTATCATATTTTGTTAGAAATTCAATCCTGACCCCCATATAGGCTCATTAGACAGTTAATTCATAAATTTTAACACTATAACCAACATAATATGACTGAATTCTGACTGTTTGTTCAAAATCCAACACCATCTTGTACCTTTCCACAAACCAAACCATCAATAGTACCCTGAGATCATAGGTTTTGAGCTCAGAATCGGCTTTGTCGGCCTTAAATTAATCAAAAAATGATGTTGTTTTAATTATGATAATTTTCAATTTAATATTGCTTTTTTATTTATTTTATATTTTGATTATTATTTATTATTTCACAAAAAATTTATTATTTTACGTATAACGTTTGCGAATGAAATTATTAATAACGAAAAGATTATCAGTTACTGAGACCTTGACATTCAATAGTGTTAATATCTTATTTTGCTTCCATTGTAATATGTTAAACTCTCATAAATATCTCTTCACAAGCTGCCAGTGGTTATTTGTGTGAATCTTTCTCAGGAATTCCGGACTTTGGCAGAATTGTCTGATTCTGTTGTTCGAGGGTTATTTCTTGATAATTTTTGTTATTTTGAAATTTAATATTCATAGATTCTTGATAGCCGGATGCTGCAAAATGGGAGAGTGAGAACCGAAGCCTGAGAGAAATCAGAGTTATTTTAAATAATTATTATAAAAATTTGAATAAATATTTTATAATTTAAATTTCTATTAAAACAATTTTTTGCCAGCATTTTGAATAAATTTTGTATAATTTGTAAACGATTTATGCTAATTAATCCGTAAATGGGAACCGCAACAATAAAATAGTTATAAATATAATGGAAATGGAATAAAATATATTTTAAGTTTCAGATTTACTAAAATTTGTAATTTTATCTTTTGTTTAAATTAATCAAAATGTTTGTATTTTATTTATTATAGATTATGAAATATCGTACTTTATTTTTGATCATCGCGGTTTTCTTCGGAAATGCTTTGGCAACTGAGAACTGTAACTTATAAATATTTGTTTTATTTATATAAATTTTATTTGTTAGGCCGTCGCAGATTAGAAATGGTTAGTAGTTACCGATGTGAGACGGAGTGTTGCAGTAAAGACTGCACGCATCCCTGCTACTACAACTATTATTGTCGTTGTGAATAGTTGATGTCACTGAAATATTTTACAAATAAATTTTACATTTTAATTTCTGTTAATTAAAATATTTCCTTTATAAAAGTATTACATACATTAAAAATAATTTCATTAATTGTCCAATTTTAAAAAACATTAAAATCTGATTTGGTATTATGTTTGTCAGAAAGGATATTCAAAAAATGCAGTAACAAAAAATCAATGATAGAAATAAATGAACATATTGATCTATTGTCTGAAAAGTGAAAATAAACGAAATTATAAATATCCGGTTTGAGGAAACAAATATTGTTGGAATTTGATTGGAACAACAATGTTTATTATGACATTGACGAACATAAATGAATGTTAATGATATGTGGTTTTTATAATTAATATGATGCACACTGTAAGATGTTAATTTTTAAAAATTAAATCTCAGAAATCTTAAAAGATAAACATTAAAATTAAATATTAAATAAAAGATTATAAATTTATAATGAAAATTAATTGAATAGAATTGAAAATTATAACAAATAAATATTTATTGCTTTAATTTTAATTATTAAAAATAATAATTAAAAAACCATTATGTTGTGTTGAATGAATGAAATCTTTAACATTAATAGTAGCTAAATAGTGGTCCTCTAGAACAATAATAATTTATTAAGTAATAATTAATTTAAAAATATTTTTTCAAAATTTTCAAATATGACTTGCGCATTTTTTGTTATATAATTTTTTTAAATTATTTTTGAATTTTCAGTTTTTTTTCAATTATTTTTTGTATTATTTGTATTTTTTTTTAAATAAATTTCGAATTTTTATCAATTTTTTTTATATTTATTTTCAATTACAAAATATGATCTTAATAAAAATGTTTACACATAAGCAGGCAATTTTTACTTCTAAATAAAAAAAACCTTGTTAATCAAAATGTCTATATTAAAGCACAATAAAATTAATAGAAGTACATTAAAGTTAAAGTCGACAAATTGTATAAGGTAAAAACTTTTAAAATAAAATAACAAATTAAATTACATAAGTAAAAATTTTTAAAGTTGAAAATTTTCTAAGTTAGAGTCAAAAAATTACATTAGGCAATAAATTTTCAAAAGTAAATTACTAGTCAACAGTTAAGGTAATAGTAAATAAGTACAACCCAAGAAGATAGATATGTCACCACTAGACCATGTCACCGCTGGACCACATACCCCTCCCCCCGGGAAATTTTTTTTTGCGCTAAGTCCAAAAGTACAATTTTTTAAACAAAGACAATGACTCATTCAAGAGAAAATCAAAAATTAAACAAAGACAATGACTCATTCAAGGTCATTGAAACAAAGACCATGACTCATCAAAAATTTTAAACAAAGACCATGACTCATTCAAGGTCATTGGATGACTCATCATATTTTTCAAGGTCATTGGATGATTCATCAAAATTTTAAAACAAAGACCATGACTCATTCAAGGGCATTGGATGACTCACCATATTTTTCAAGGTCATTAAAACAAAGACCATGACTCATACAATTTTTTTTCAAATTTTTTTCCATGTTGAAAAGTACATATATTTTCAAGGTCATTCAAAAAATATTTTCAAAATTTTTTCTATGTTTAAAAGTTTACGATTTCCTATGTCACCGCTAGACCATGTCACCGCTGAACCAAAACATGGAATATTTTTCGAAATTTTTTCTGTTTAAAAGTACACGATTTCCTATGTCACCGCTAGACCATGTCACCGCTGGACCAAAACATAGAATATTTTTCAAAATTTTTTCTGTTTAAAAGTACACGATTTCCTATGTCACCGCTGGACAAAAACATAGAATATTTTTCGAAATTTTTTCAAAATTTTTTCTATGTTTAAAAGTACACGATTTCCTATGTCACCGCTGGACAAAAACATGGAATATTTTTCGAAATTTTTTCTGTTTAAAAGTACACGATTTCCTATGTCACCGCTAGACCATGTCACCGCTGAACCAAAACATGGAATATTTTTCGAAATTTTTTCTGTTTAAAAGTACACGATTTCCTATGTCACCGCTAGACCATGTCACCGCTGGACCAAAACATAGAATATTTTTCAAAATTTTTTCTATGTTTAAAAGTACACGATTTCCTATGTCACCGCTGGACAAAAACATAGAATATTTTTCGAAATTTTTTCAAAATTTTTTCTATGTTTAAAAGTACACGATTTCCTATGTCACCGCTGGACAAAAAAATAGAATATTTTTCGAAATTTTTTCTATGTTGAAAAGTACAAATTTTTTCAAAGTCATTTAAAAGTAGGTCAAGGTCATTTAAAAGTAGGTCAAGGTCATTCAAAAATTTTTCAAGGTCACGGATTTTTAAATCATTTTTCAATTATAATATATCTACTTACTTTTATAAGTAGTATATATTTTGTAAATATTTTTAAAAATATTATTTTTATTATTCTTTTATAAATAATAAAAAACCAAGACATACATTATTATTATTATTATTATTATTATTATTTTATAAATATTATTATTTTTATTATTGTACTACTTACTTTTATAAGTAGTATATACATATATATATATATATTTTAATTATTATTTTTATTATTATTACTATTACTATTATTATTACTATTATTATTATTATTATTACTATTTTTATTATTATTATTATTATTATTAATATTATTACTATAATTAATAAAAACTATATACAAATAAAACACATTATTATTTTTATTACTATTACTATTATTACTCTTAATAATAAAAAACAAATAAAACACATTATTACCAAAATAAAACTAACAACAAAAATAAAACTATTATTACCAACACTAACAAAACACATTATTACTAAATTAATACTAATAAAATTATTATTAACAATAAAAACAAATAAAACAAATAAAACATATCAACAAACAAAGACCAAATTGTTAATATTATTATCAATAAATCAAGTTTTCTCGATGCATTTTTCTCTCTCGATTTTTTCATAAAATAAAAATTTCTAATTATAAAATAAATAAAAACTCTAAATAAGTTATTATCAACATCATGTTTTTCTAGACCAAATTTTCATAAAAACTCTAAATAAATTATTATCAACATCATGTTTTTCTAGACCCAATTTTCATAAAAACTTTAAATAAATTGTTATTAATACATTAACACAAATTGTTAAATTAATAACTAATAAATCGTAAAATACATTTTATTTGAAAAAATTAATCAAATAAAAGTATATCATCGATGTCTCTACTGAAATATGAGCAGGAGCTGTCATAGCTTGGACTGTGAGTTCCTTGATAGCTTGGAGATACTTGATCAATGGCATCAAATCTTAAATAGTGCCCAAATGCGAGACTGGTATTTTTCCCCACCCAATTACGCTTATCGTCGTGATTGGTAAGCGCAATTTTATTATTTTTAAATGTGAATAATTGGTGGTTCCGCGTCCTTATCCTAGTTTGAGGCACCGTAAATATAATGTCATTTTCAAAACAGTCTAAATATGACTGGTGATCAATCTCTGTACCCAACAACTTCACCCCTTTAGCTCTCATCGAATCTTTTGTACCTAAAAGGCTATAGCACTTGGGTCTTAAAAAAACCCACTCCTTATACCCGAGACCTTTACTTTCATCTTTAAATTTTCCGATAATGGAATCTAATTTCCTCGTGTATAAGGGATGTGCTGGGTCGTAATTCGATGTATCTAAAAGGCTGTCTCTTATCATTGCCGGCAAAAGAGTGTCTAGCCTACAGTTCTTAACCTCAAGGAAAAACGAATCAGTGTCGCCGGCTACGATATTTATTTCACAATTAAATTCATCGCGATATTTCGCTAGCTCTTTATATTGTAGTTCGTACATTCTAAGTTTAGACAGGTCTAGAACTGTTTGTCCGATATAACTAGGCCTGTCTAAACATATCGAATCCTTATTCAGATGAGTAGCAATCAGATTATCATCAATTATGATAGATTTTCTGAAAGTCGGTTTTGAGGCATATACAATCATCTTTTCATCAGAATTGCATAGCCTCAAATTCATCCGTTTTTTAAGGTTTTCGACTGACTTTCCGTACAAACTATTATTATAAAGTTTAAACAAGTCCCTATATAGCTCGCTAGTACTTTGAGCTCTTAATTTTGTGTTTTTGTCTATGTATGCATGAAATATAGGTGCTTGCTTGAATTTAATTGCGCGATGAACTTTAACAACCTTCACACCGAGAGAAAGATAAAGCCTGAGAAGTCGCCAATGAAGAACATGGTTCTTTTTTGGCCAATGCGTGAGCATCAACTTCTCTACTTTAGAACTCGGTGGACACATCTTTTCCGGCCCAATCGGAAAATCATTCAAAAAATCATGTAAATTATCTGGAATCTCGATATCAACTTCCATAGTATATCCATATGGAAGGATTTCGATATCCACAACATTCGCACATTCACTCAAAACATTATCCAAACCATCATACACCCAAACAAAATCAGCATACGGAAGATATTGGCTAAGTGCCCAACCATACAAATTATTTATATCTATATACAAGAGTTCTGTATCCTCAGAACTTGCGACATAATGTTTGTTAACAAATGTTAACCCACCCCGTATTCCTCCCTCATAGAAATTAAACTTTTCCATGTCCTGCAAAAGTTCTATGGGTTCCTGTAATGTCATGAGAGCTGACGCCCATGACATACCAGGAATTCCATAAAAATTAAGAGGTTCTAGAGTATTATAAGCAATTGCTTTTGCGCGAAATTGCTGAAAATAATCCGCAAGAAGGAATACGTCTAATTTTAAGTAGGTTAACATGTAATCTAGCATTGTCTCGCAATTTTGCTATGTCCAAATTTGTTGGGCTGTAGCGTATTCATCAGCAGATACAGAACTCCAAATAGGAGGCAATTCAGTGGTCGATTCAAAAACCTCAAGAGATTTCGCAAAGTCATAAGTGAAAATAGCCTTGGCTCTAACAATTGCACCATCAAAAACAGAATCAGTTAAAGGCAAATCAGTAAGTGTCTTAACCGCTTTTGCTAAAGATGAATTAACAAATTGCATGCTGTCTATAAAACGAACAGGCAATTTATTAATGTATGCGATGAGGGAGATAAATTTTTCGGTAGTGGTCGGAATAATATTTAATTCCAAAGAAGAAAAATTATTTAGACCATACTTTAAAATATGATGGAGATCATATCCCCTCAATTTATGAAAAACCACAGGTAATTGTTTCTGAATTCGTCGAGAAACATTACACTTTATACAAACAGCCCCTAAATACTTACCTGATAAATGACAATGATCCTTACCTTTATCCCTAATAAACTTTTTACACAAATAACAAGTGCGACAATCCTTGAACTCTCGTTCCTCCTTGAAAGATAGTGGTCCTATAGGTTTTTGACAATGAACCTCGTAATATGGCAAGACAATCGAAAGAGCGATTTCATCAATCTTTTTTAAAAACGCCAAAACGCAATCATCGCCAATAAAATTATAATATTGTTTTGTGTTTGTGTAGTTATTAATTAATAATAGACTTGCTGCTATCGGCATATGTATTTGATGATGCCTTATATCCAGTGGTAAAATTGACTCAAAATCCGCATAAATTACGAATGGCGGGGTAATAGATTTTGCGAAATTTGTAAATTTTAAATATTTATTTTTAGGCAAAGTATAAAGGGTAGTGCCTGTTTGATTTTTACTGCACAAGGCAACGTGGGCGTCAAATGCAGGTTTTAATCTAAAGCCGTTAAGACAATGGGGGCACCAATGAACAGAGATTTGCACATTGCAAGATGTAGTCACATGGCAGTTCATTAATTTATTTAAATCAAAAACAGCTGTATAGTGATAATTATCACCGTCCTCCAAAAGAAGTAAATAAATAGGTGTACCGTCAGTAACCTTGGACCGGTGAATTATATCTAAATGCGGATGATGGGGGATATAGTTTATATCATCTAGAGTTTAAGACGGTTTTTCGTTAAAAGTCAAAACATTTATAGCCAGATTTAAGTCCTTGTTCTTTCTTTCGAACTTGGGAATATTACAGAGTCTCATAGGACAATCGTTAATGGGGTCAAAATTCAATTCGTCCAAATAATTCTCATAAGAAGAAACTCTGTTTCTATGGGAGCGAACTACACTACGTTTTAAAAGAACTAATATACTATATATAAAACAAGATCTCGGTGTTGCGATATAACTATGGCCAGCTAGTCTATTTATAGGGAAATACTTTGTTAATATAAAATCAATTTCTTTGATTTTAACAACCCGCCATCCGCTCCCTAAATATGTGAATCTTTCTATTTTATTATTTAATTTAGTAATACCATCAAGCAGAAAATTATCCGAGAAAAGTTCTACCTTATTACTAAAAAAGTTGTCTTTTATTTCACCATCTTTTTCGAATTGTATAAGAATGGCGAATTGTATTTTAACCGACCCCATTTGGTTAATTTCATATTTTAATCTATTAACTATTTTATTTGTTAATGAGATTTGTATTAGATTCTCATGTTCTACATCAAATCTAATACTTTTATGACTCCCATTTAAATCTGACCTTATTTCAGGTTCATTATCGATATTGATCGAACCCCCTATTTGATTATCGCTAATGATGATTTCTTCATCATCACTAATGATAATTTCTTCATCATCGCTAATGATGATTTCAACCCTTTTAAGTTTAGAGGGAACACACTGAATATTTGCAGCAGGTCGTTTATTATGTTTCGACGTATTATTGTTGTTATTACGTCTCGACATATTATTATTACTATTATTATTATTATTATTATTATGTTTCGACGTATTATTGTTGTTATTACGTCTCGACATATTATTATTATTATTATTATTATTATTGTCATTATTGTCATTATTTTTATTATTTTTTCTTTTATTGTTATTATTTTTTCTTTTCATTATTTTTCGTAAAAGAGCCTTTTTATTTAAGGTGAATTGATTTAGGTGGGTAGAGTGGTCCTTATAAAAAGCTAAATATTTGACATCTGGGCAGTCTCGCATTTAGGGCATATAAAAAACTTGATGCCATAAAATTTTTGACCATAGTATCGCTTCATTTCAGCATGGCATTCTAAAGAATGACACGCTGAAGAGATGCAATACTTTGGATATAATTTGCCTGTTAAAAATAATACATTTAAATATATGTTTTCAATAAAATTTGTCAATAAAGTATTCAATAAAATTCGTCAATAAAGTATTCAATAAAAGTATTCAATAAAAGTATTCAATAAATATAATTTTTCAATAAAATTTGTCAATAAAAGTATTCAATAAAAGTATTCAATAAAAGTATTCAATAAAGTATTCAATAAAATTCGTCAATAAAGTATTCAATAAAAGTATTCAATAAATATAATTTTTCAATAAAATTTGTCAATAAAAGTATTCAATAAAGTATTCAATAAATATAATTTTTCAATAAAATTCGTCAATAAAGTATTCAATAAAAGTATTCAATAAAATTTGTCAATAAAGTATTCAATACAATTCGTCAATAAAGTATTCAATAAATTTTCAATAATAAAAGTATTCAATAAATAAAAGTATTCAATAAAAGTTTTCAATAAATAAAAGTTTTTATCAATTATTAACATTTGTTTTTATTTAATCCAAATGGATGAAATAATAATAAATGTTAATAATAATAACATTTTATTAAAAATAAATAAAAATAAATAAAAAACTAACATTTATCATCATCATCATCTGTAGAGCTGTTGTCTTCCCCAGAAACGGGGGCATCCATATCTTCCCCAGAAACGGGGGCATCCATATCTTCCCCAGAAACGGGAGCATCCCCAGAAACGGGGGCATTATCTTGAATAGAATTGAGGACATTATATTGCATAGAATCTCCATCCAAATCTACTAAAATAATAATAAAAATAATAAAATTAAAAAAAAAATTTACCATGATTGATATCGTCTTCGCTATCACTGATGATTATTAATTCCTTAGACGTAATAACTTCTAAAACAATAATAATAAATTAATAACAATATAAAGTAATTTATCGCTATCCTCGATTAAAATGACTTCGTTATCTTTTTCGGTGACATCATACCAATTAAATGTACCTTAATAATAAATAAATAAAAGAAATAATAAAATAAAAAACTTACCGTTTCCCTCTGCTAATAATTTTCTTAAAATATTATATTGTTTTCCATTTTGAAATTGAATATTTTGAAATTGTTAATTTTGAAAAATTTGAAATTTTTGAATTAATTGTGACAACTTTGGATATTGTCAATGTTTATAAAGAGAATCAAATTTTCAGGATTTAGCCAATCACATTTAAGCAAAACACACATATAGGTGAGAGATTTTTATGCATGCAGCCTATAGTGTGTAGGTATGTTTTCTTTGTAAATCACACACACATACTTTTGTTTGTATGTGTTTTCTTTGTAATTCACATACAGTTTTGTGTGTGAATGCATGCAATTATCATGTGATGATAAATTAACATGCAATGTCTTTGTGATCACGCACTTAACATGTGATGATCACGCACTTAACATGCACTGTCTTTGTGACCATTAATTAATTAATAATAATAATAATAGTAATAATAATAATAATAAAAATAATAAAACATAACAATAAAACATTTATTATACATCAAATCGCTTGGATAATAACCAAGCTAAACAATGTTGACCACATGTTAATGTCCATGGTTTTTGATACATAGTTTTATTATATACAATAGGTTTACCCATTGTTTGAAGTTTCGAAACCATTAAAGCCGGATAATAGAAACCCATAGGATCAAATACAAATATCTTGCTAGGTTTCATATATATTGCCAACCAATGTTCTCCACCGAGATGAGACGATTGAGTATTGACAATTATGGCTTGATTATTACGTAAATATGGAATTTTATCAAGAGGAAATACCCCTAAAAATTCATGTCCTAGTATTTGTTTTCGAATTCGATAGACCTGAACAGAACTACATCAATAATAATAATAATACATGAAAAACTTACTCCATGACAAATTATCCTATATTATCTATACATTTATACCATTCAAACCAACATTTTCAAACCAAGAATGTTCGTTCAAACCAACACAGTTCTGTTTGCGGTTATTTGAACCTCATTTTCAAATACACCATATATTACAACATGTACCGGTTCAGTTGTAGCTTTAGCAAACTTTATATCTAATCGTAAATTTCCATTTTGAGGTAATTGACTCTGATTTAAATCAAAATCGGGTGCCAAAACAAATGTAAAGAATGAATATTTGCTTTTAAAATCTTCAAGAGTTATACCACAATTAAGGTTTTTATCCAAATAACCCATATTTCTCACTATACTCTGCATTTATGTAGCACAATAATTATCATTATCGAAATCTTGAGTATATGTTTCTCTATAATTACTATTTTTTGATAAAGTTAACGATGTTACACCAAAATATTTGAAAATTGAGCTCGATGTTAAGTATGATCCATTATATTGAGATTCACTTTGAAATGTTACCAATATAAAGTTGGGCATTCTTCTATCTCCAAATATTTGTTCCTTATAGAAAGAAGCTGAACCTTTAGCAATAGCAAATTGAACAATTTCCTTTGTTTTCAATGGATATATTGCATGCTTAGAATTAAGACCCAGTTGATGACCAGCCAATACAGAGGGCTCAACACGAACTCTTCTCACCAATAATTTGGCATCAACTAATTGAAGAATTGGTGCTGTGGTAGCACTTGTTAGTGATAATGCCGAATCAGATCTTTTCAATCTAATGTGTACATTAACACCTGGGAATAAATATTTTGGTTGATCCATAAAATCGAGTTGTAATGATGAGCACATGATAAATAATTTCGAACCCTTAATCCACCTTTTCCTATCGTCATCACTACCATAACCCATAGGAGTTAAACATGTATTTTTAGTATCGCTATTGTAATTTATAATAGTTTCTATTAGAGCTTTGTGAATATATGTACTGTTACCACCCTCAATCTTGATATTATTAAATCCGAGTACTGCATCTTTAAAAAGCGTATGAAACAAGAAATTGTTTGGTATAACATCACTAGGTTCACCCAACGGTTTTCTATCTTTATCTACAACTTTGATCTGAACAATTAACAATGTATCGTTCAAATCTAGATATTCAGTTTGGGAACCATTAATATAAAATTCAATATCAGTTTTACTATCCATAATAGAATTCATAGGGAATACATCTTCAAAGGCCCCCATTTCAATTACCACCTGGGGAGACGGTCTATCAAATAAGCACAATTCAGATTTACCACAAATCATTTTTGAAATATAGTTCCATGGCCTTTCATTAGTTTGTTTATATGTTTATGATGTCTTTTACGCTTTTGAGCTGGTGGTTCTTGTTTTTCAAACATACCTGCAACTTTCCTTAACTCGGATAATGCATTTGATTTCAGAGATGGTAATATTTTCTGCTCATTCATTATCACATCTTTAGCGGTTTTCATACCAAAACGACCAAGGCGTTTAAGAATAGGAAGTGCAAATCTACCAATTGTTCTCAACCATTCTGATCCATACTGTTTACCAATAAAATATGGTAATTCGCCACCACTTTGGCTACCACTATACATACTAATAATATCGTTATTGGTCATCTAATTTACGAAAATGTAATGTCAAATGAGATTTTGTATCTTTACTAAATTCAATAAATTTACCGCTATCATCACGAATATTTATTTCTATATTGTTTATACATGATGTTGATACCGGTAAGTACATGGGATTATCGATATTTATATTGACAACTTCATCCTGGTCATGTTTATCAACCCACACAGATTTCAAAAGAGGAACCAAAGAATCACCAACAATTATAGGATCGATGATGTTAGTATATATGAACATTTGCCTATGAAGTTTTATTAGTTTTGGTTTGCGTACACCAAAAGCACTTGCCCTATATGTTTGCTTATCTAATCCCAATGTATTAGCCAAATCTTTATCAAATGTAACTTCACAAATATTATTATTCAGACTGAATTTGCATATTCCATCTTTAAGAATTTCAATAGTTTTAAATATATGTAAACAATTGAATGAAATATATTTATGTAATTCTTCAAGGGTTTCAATGTATAAATCATTAGTAAACGTAAATGTATCTTCAACTTCATTAATATATGATAGTGATATTTTGAGGTTTTCGATTGTTACATTTTTCTCATCAAATGTTTTGAAACGCATTTGGTATTCAGTACCAGGAACAACTATGTTAATCTTATCACTACCCATTCGCTTGGCATCCTCAATACTTTCAAACTTTATTTTAAATGGGCTAAAATCACAACTAACATTCAATCCATCTTTGAAAAACATGCCACTATTTTCATCTAAAATCTGATTCGGAATATGACAATATCGTTCAAAATTATTGATTGTGAAAATACCACTACAGGTTTTGGGAACACGTTTCTTGTAACCGATTTTACAATGACTATAAAATGGGAATGTATTGTACACAAATGTAAAGTCTTGCAAAGCAACTTCCCAATTTCCATGTAAATACATAGGATTTTGAAGATTAACCATAAATTTACTCGCTTGATTTTCCGGATGGATTAGTGGGCAACTATTGCTAGGTAAAATTGTATAGAAACTTATTTTACTAGGTCTTTTGATGATATCCACGAGGGCTTTTGATATCCATGCCATTTGACATAGTATTGTTTATCCTTACCCACCATTTTAGTTTTCAATATTTTCTGAATTCTGAACACTGTAGGTTTGGAAATAACCTGTAATTCCTGTTCATAGAATTTCCCTTGTATTACATTGTTATCACTATCTTTAATAACATACATTACAGGACTCTGTTTAGTATTAATTTTAGTAATTTGAAATACCTCATCACTCCAATTACTATCGAAATTTTTGATGAAAGGTGAAGCAGATATTTTACTAATTCTAACGTGATCACCAACTTTATATTTTGGTTTTGTAATAGTAACTACTGACTGTACTCGTGTTTTCGAGCTGATATCAACGGGTCTCAAACCATTCAGACCTCGATGTGATGAATTATTATAACTAACAAGTATTTTCGGTAATACATTTATCCATATTTTATTACCTTGATACACGAAATATTTCTTCAATCTATCTCTCAATGTCCGGTTAAATCTTTCAACATGTGCGGCTTTGTATTGAGAATGTACAGATTTATTTTGAGCCGATCCAGGATTTGCTTAACTGTACTATTGTAAAACTCCTTGCCTATAATAATAATAATAATAATAATAATAATAATAATAATAATAATAATAATAATAATAATAATAATAATAATAATAATAATAATAATAATAATACCTAAATCGGTTTGCAAATTGTCTGGATGTCCATTTTTAAACATTGAGTTAATTGCTTTAGATATTTCCTCTGCAGATTTTGTCTTTGTTGGTAGACCGCGGGCAAAACGACTGAAAACATCGATACACGTTAAAATATATTTATAACCCTTGTTAATTTTTGAATACGGTATCATCTCCATCAAATCCATTTGCCATAAATCATTAATACCGAATGTTTTATAAGCTCTCGTTGGAAATCTTTTCCGCATCGGTTTGTGTAAACTGTACGCAAGCTGATCTGATAACCACTTTTGCGTTTCCTTTTTCGAATTTGGGACTCTTTTCTTTAACTTTGCCACTCCACCGAAACCTGCCTCGTCTTCTGGGTTCGTCCAAATCTTCTCCATTACAACAAGATGATTTAAATTTTAATTTAACATTAGATAATGATTGACCCATCGTTTATTGTGATAATAATGATAATGCTAATGGTAATTTTGCTCCGATAAAACCACCTTGTTGTTTATATATGATTTTTCTCATTTGCTTACGATTTTTATTATTTACTAGCGATAACAAAGGCTTACGATGTTTATTCAATACTAGTTTTTTAGAATTACTGATTTTAATTTTACCTCTAACTACTTTTAATAGAATTTTGAGTAAATCATCGACAACAAAAGTTGGAAATGATTGTAAAATAGACATTCTTTTCATACTCGAAGCCTTTAACAATGCATTAAAATATGGGAAACTCCTATGATTTTTTACAATTTTAACAACTTTTTTCTTACTTGTTTTAATAATGTTTTTCGAAATTAGATTCATTGCAGGGTAATTCTCGGTTATTAGCTTTTTAGATGGTTTATAACTAGTGTTTGGTGGAACACGCTTCTTTATAGTCTTTTTAATACTTTGTCTAAGTTTTTGGATATTTTTAAGCCTGGATTTCATAAACATTTTTACATGTTAAAGTTTTAAACTTTGTTTATATACCATGGCACCTTCTTTATTGAAAATATCTGTTTTTACCCTTAAATCATCATTTCATTGTTGTGTGAAATCAAGAAATATATATCCATGTGGTGATTTTGTAGCATCTTGAAATGCACTGATGAGAAAATTACGATTATTAGGGTATGCTTGTCGAGCAAGAAATCAATAACTGTTGCATCTCTAGGATTCTTTAAAATAACTAAATATTGAACATTTAAATTCCTTGTTTGATGTGCACCACCCTGATGAAATAGATTTTGAGTAATAAAGATCACAGTAACACCAACATGTCTACTGATTTTTGTGAATAAATTATTAAAATCCTTTTCTTTATTAGCTTCCTGATACAAATCATCAATAATGATGACATCACCTTTCCTTAAACGACTTGACCAGTTTTTATTGAAACCCTTTACTATTTTCATGTTTTTCAATTTACAGAAATTATCTTGAGTTAATCCATGTTCTTCATCTGCACCCCTATGCCAATAAATCTTGTTGAATTTTGTTTGAAATAAATTAGATTTCAGTAATTTACACACAAACATAGTTTTACCACTACCACTTGGGCCGACGATTTGATATACAGCATCATTTCTTAATTCCATTATTAGTTTGTATAATTATAGGTTTTTGTTTATATTATATGATTTAATGAACTCTTTCTAAAAATCATTTATATAGATTAATATTTCATTGTTGTTTAATTATGTTATCAAATATAAATTATAAAGGAACTTTCGATGTATCAAAAATGACGTTTCCAAATGGTAAACCCCAGCAAATTGTTGATAGAAGTGGAAAATATCCTATAATATTTTTCAAATCAGGCAAATGCAGAATCATGGGATGCAAGAAACCTTTAGATGTCAATAAATTACAATATAGAATAAAGGAAATTAAAATACAGTCAATTACAGTTACCATGGATATGGGACAATCTATCAATCTATACAAAATGTCAACAAAATGTCTTTGTATGTTCGAACCAGAATTATTTCCTGCACTGAGGCTTTTAAAATACAACCCAATGTGTGTTAACGTGTTTGCTAGTGGCAAAATAGTCATATTAGGGGTGCGAAATCTAGAGTACAAAAATATTGTTTGTGACATACAAAATGAAATCACCTGATTGGTTGATATCTGATTGGGTAATGATTGATTAAAACAAATTGCTTATTCATTTTATTTCATTTTTAAAATGGAAAATATTATGATGACGAGCACAAAATTAAGCAAAAAAGAGATCGAAAACTATGGTAAATTTATTATTTATTATTTATTAATATTATTATCTTTGTTTCCAGATAAATATCTGGCCGTATTACTGGAAAGGTTATTCTTCTTCTATCCTCAATGTTAGATATCAAGGATATTGATAATACATTCAAAAAGATCAATTCCAATTTAAAATGCAATGAAAATGCTTTCTTCACGAGTCAATATACCAAATATTATGATGCATTTACAGAAATTGGATTCAAAGAACTGGAAAGCTGGTATTTAAAATTAACAATCCAAGAGTATAAAGCTGATCAAAATGATGTGCTTTCTCCAATCTGGAAAATTGTTACTGCTAGACTTTCACAGTTATTTTAGTGTTTAGTTTTTAATAAATATTTTAATGTTTCTTTGTTATTCTATAAACAAAATTATAATTAGTTTTAAAATAGTGTTAAAATGATGTCTGAAAAAGGTAAAATTTAAAATATAAAATAATTAATTAATTTTCTTTTAGAATATTTAATAAACTTTTTGTTTGATAAACTTGAAGAAATAACCGGTGTAAAAATTAGAGATATGTTGACTCTAGTTGAAGCATTGAGTAAAGAAGATTCATGTTCTGAATGTCATAGTGATTCTGAATGTCATAGTGATTCTGGATGTCAGAGTGATGAAATTGTTATTGATGGAAAAATTATTACTGAAATTATTAATGATTCTGAAGAAATTATTGATGATAATGTTGAAGAAGCTACCGAAATTATTAAAGATGAGCCTACCGAATTTAAGAATTGTATTGATCATGTTATAGAAAATATTATGATAGAATCTTGTGGTGATGAAGAATGTACATGTAATAATCAATAAATCTTTAAAAATGTAGTTTTTTATTATTAATAATAATAACAAAGAAATATTTATTAAAATCTACGATAAACCTTGTTACATAAATATAAAACAGATGCTCCAGTGAATAGTTTTAATAGAAATTTGCAATTCTCGATATAAATATCAGAGCGTTTGGCTTCTGCGGCAACTTGAATAATAGCTGTCCATCCACCGTTTGCTTCTACCCACGGATCAATTTTTGTTTCTATTACCTAAATAATAATAAATTAATAACAATATAAAGTAATTTACCTCTATAGACCATTGGAAATAATTTTCATAGTCGGATCCAGATTTTAATATCATGTGTTTCATATACATTAATCCTACTATTATTCGCATACATTTATTATTTTCATCAAACATGTAACTAAATAATGATTGGAATGCCTTCTTTCTCTCCAATGGTGGCAAATTGAGAATTTTTTCATAATCGAATGGGATGTCTTCAACGATTTTCTCTGTACGGTTTACCATAAATTTCATGTTTTTATTGATATCATCTTCTTCTCTATTATTAGAGACCAGCTCATTCAACAAAGTTATAAAAAATTTAGTTTCTGGCATTTTATAAAAATATATGAAAGTGTAAGCTTATTTATACTATATTCGACCAATCAGAATCATGTAATACTAAGAAAATATGTAAAAATATATAATGGAAATGGCAATGATGATTTGTTGGCACTGTTGACTTCTTTCAATTTGTTGCCACCACTGTTAACTGGTTGTTGTAATTTCATTATACGATTGAACTGATCAGTTGTTTTATTAGAATAAAATTTATACTATATTGAACTTGATTCATCATTTTTTCATTAAGTTTACGATTTTCTTTCAATTCTAATATTGATTTTCTTAATTCATTTTTTATAATACCAATGATCTTATTTAGATATATAATATCATCATATAATTCGATTTTAGCTCTTTTTAAAGTCTCATATGTATGTTCAAATCGGAATTCTAAATTACACATTCTTTCAGATAATCTTTTGACTGGAGTTTTCAAATATCTAGGCCTATCTATCATATACAAAATATCCATCAATACAGCGGTATCAGGACATACACATCTTGTTGAATTTTTACCTTGAACGGTTACAACAATTGAGTTGGCCATATTAAAAACTAATAATATTATTAAAATTTCTTTAATCATTTTCAAAACTATATAAATTAATATTTATTGTTTATAGATAAAGATTTGTGTGTGTGTGTCTAAATTAGTATAAAAGTAATTGTTATTTCAATTTTTATCATTAAAATGGTTGTACCGAGCGCAGTTCAAGCTATGAATGAAATTAAACATTATGGTAATTTATTATTACTATTATTATTATTACTTGCTTTTTTAGATGATTATTTTAAAGTTATTAAAGAACGTCTGCAATTCTATTATCCAGAAATACATGGAATCATGGATAAGCCGGCATCAATAATTCCAGACTTGATATTCAATCATACATCAATATGGATATTTACTGTAATCGATGAGTTCCTATGACATAGGAAATCGTGTACTTTTAAACATGGAAAAAATTTTGAAAAAATTTTTGAATGACCTTGAAAATATATTTACTTTTCAACATAGAAAAAATTTTGAAAAAAAATTGTATGAGTCATGGTCTTTGTTTCAATGACCTTGAAAAATATGATGAGTCATTCAATGACCTTGAATGGGTCATGGTCTTTGTTTCAATGACCTTGAATGAGTCATTGTCTTTGTTTAAAAATTTTTTGTACTTTTAAAAAATTTGTACTTTTGGAGGGGGAGGGGGAATGTGGTCCAGCGGTGACATGGTCTAGCGGTGATATATCTATCTACTAACCACTGACAAAGTACTTGATAAAAACTATTTGAAACTCAACAAGTAAACACTTAAAAAGATCAAGAAAAACATTTTTATATACAAATTTTATTTATTACCATTCTTCTTCATAGCTAGAGAATTTGAAATCACCTATATCTATTAATTATTCCTCAATTTCATAAACAGTTTGCGCTGGTTGGACATCTATTTGCTTATGAGAATTCATCTTGTTATTCATTTTCAAAAAAATGAATAAAATTACATTTTATCTCTCTTTTATACCTGAAAAATCAGGTGTATAACCAATCCATTTTGAGCATGTGTGTTAAAACCTCGTGTTTCCATGCTAAAACCTCTGCGTTTATGTAACCTGTGACTTTTATGAATCATGCACTTGTATTGCGATTAATTATTATTATTATTATTATTATTATTATTATTATTATTATTATTATTATTATTATTATTATTATCATTATTACCAAAAAATATTATTACCGAATAAAAATATTACCAACAAATAAAAATATTTCAAATATTATACCAGCAAATAATTAAACTGTCACAAATAAAAATCAAGACAAAACAACAGTTTCTTACAATCAAATCTTTATTGATACAAATCGTCATTTGGAAAATGTGGATGGTACAAATCAGTGTTTCTGAAATCTTGATTTTCATCTGAATCAATCATCGGCAACATTTGATTATCAACATTCATAACCGTACCGCCCTCTCTATATTGCCTTTACGCATAACTTTTATTTTTAAGAACCTATTCGCGCTTATCATTTTGATTTCTCAAAACCCTCTTATTATTTTTTATACTAAAAAGTTGATGGATTTTACTAGTAAATTTAAATTGTGATGCTGTATAAATTTCATTAGTGTTGTAACAATCTAGATACGACTAGTTCAGTATCTTTCATAGTAAACCCATGTGCTCTCGTCTTTGAATTTTCCTATTATAGCGTCAAGTTCATTACTATATAATGGATGTGTTGGTGCATAATTTGATGTATATAACAATTTATACCTTATCATTACTGGTAAAAGAGTATTTAATTTACAATCTTTTATTTCCAAGAAAAAGGAATTTGTATAACCAGCAATAATATTTATTTTACAATTAAATTCTTTACGATATTTCTCACACTCAATATACTGAAATTGGTACATACGCAGTTTTGACAAGTTCAAAACTGATTGCCTAATATAACTTGGTCTATTCAGACATTAATTCTTTTCTTAATAAAACAGATTTTAAGTCATCATCAATTTAAGTTGTTCGTTTAAAATTGGGTTTCGAACGATATGTTAATAATTTTCGTGCCGAGTTGCATAACCGTACGATTTTTTCAAATTTTCAAAAGTTTTCCCTTATAAACTGTTGTTTAATAATTTAAAATAATTTTTATCAAGAGTATTTGTTGATAAAGTCCTAAGTCGCGTGTTGCTATCTACCTAATTTTTTTATATTGGATATTGTTTAAATTGAATAACTCTATGAATTTTAGATACTTTTATCCCAATATTTAAATAAAGCTGGAGAAATCACCAATGAACCACACAGTTCTTTTTATTTTAATGACTAAGCATCAACTTTTAACTTTAGAAACCCGCATATTTTCAGCGGCAACTGGAAAATCGTCTTATTTATCATGAATAGACGCTGGTATCTCCAAGTCAACTTCAACAGTGTAACCGAAAGACAACACTTCGAAGTCGGTATTTAGCACAGTTCATTATTACACAGTCATTTAAGATTTTTTAAAATTTTACATCGTCAGTTATCCAAACAAATTTGGTTGACTGGTAATGGTTGACTAAGTGCCCGCCCGTACAGATTGTTAATTTCTATATACAACAGCTCTGTATTTTCATAAGATTTTACGTAATTTTTATTTACGAAAGTTAGAAACCCCTGAATCCCACCCTCAAAGAAATTATAAATTTCCATATCCTGAATCAATTCAAGTGGATGATCTAAAGTCATCAAAGCCGAATTCCAACCCGTAGCTGGAATTCCCAAGAAATTTAAGGGATCCAATCTATTATTAGCTATTGATTTTGCTCTAAACTGCTGGAAATAATCATATAGTAAAAAGACGTCTAATTTAGCTAAACCATCATATAGTCTAAAAGTGTATTACAATTAATTTAGCCCCAAACTCGTTTAGGTATACTATATTCATTGTCAGTAACATCATCCCAAATTGGTGGTAATTATAGAGTTTACCGAAGAACCTCTAAATAGTGGCAACATCATATGAAAATATTCCTTTACTTTTAATAATTACACCTTTAAACTCTTTATCGCTTCACTAGATTTAACTTCAAGAATAATTGTTTTCGCAGCCAAAGATTTTACAAATATTTGGTAAGATAATTTACCCCCCCCCCTTTATTCGAGGGATTTCTAAAACTTTTTAAAAATTTCTAAAACCAACGCCAACGCATTTCACCCTCGATAAATATGTTACGAAAATTTGAATTCAATACCACCTACAGGCGTAGAACCAGAACTAGTGTTTTCAGGACGTTAAAAAATGGTGACCAAAATCAGATCATCTTTAAGTGATAAGAGCACAGGCATTTTGACCTTATTAAGACGATATTTCAAGATGGAAGCTAGATAAATAAATAAACAAAAAAGACTGTCAATTTGAGTTCCCTTGTTTGTACCTAATTTCCTTTATTATTGTTTTCAACTGTGTTTTATTAATGGATTAAAAATTGTTTGTAAATATGTTTGGTATTTTAAATTTTAGGTAAAAATTTTAAAATTTCACTCAGTCCGGTGCTGGCACTAGGATCTCGGGACCAAAACAATTGACTACCGAAATCCCGGTTCTGGAAAAATATTTCGGTACTGGATGCCTTAATAATTGTGATAAAAATAATAACTCATATTATAATTGTTGAGTTTAAAAATCTGAAAAATATTCTGTTTAACAAACACTCTCTAACTGGTTATGAAATCTTGAATGGCTTATAATATAATATTAAGAATTTACAAGGAAAATTATAAAAATTAATTCTATATTATCTCTATATTATTGCCTTATTGGAGAAATTTGTATATCGAAGACAAAGAAAAATTATAAAAATAAAATAATAATAATAATAATAATAATAATAATAATAATAATAAATATAAATAATAATAAAATGATATGCTGATATTATTATTAGTGAATAAAGTTTTATAATAAATTTCTATATAATTTAATTGTTTCGAATTAAAATGTATGTCGATTATATAAAGTCATTGATAACTTTATAACATTTACAATGATGATAAAAATAATATTAATTTATGGATTTATATCTTTTTTAATTTTATAATATTTATAATTGTAAATTATTTATCAGGCACACTATACCCAAAATATTACGAATCGTCAGTAAGACCCGGCAATCTGTGAAATAAAATTATGAAAAAGTATTGTCGCCATAAATTCAATGGCATTAGTTTTTATATACGACCCATATGAAAAACATCACAAAACACTAAGTATTTAGATAACACAAAGACCATTTAAACTCATTTAAATCAAATAAAAAAAAATGTTTAGGAAAGTTCATAAAAATAATACAAATAACACTAAGAAATATTACAAAAATTGTTTAAATAATAAGAAAAAAGGACCTACTGAAAGTAGTCAAAATATTATACCAAATAAAATCATCACAACAGAAGTAATTGAAATTAGTGATGATGATGCTTCTGTTCATCTTTATAATAATCATAATAGTAGTGTATAATGAGGACTATGCCCTGCGTATATTTGGCTTAAAAAAAAATTTGAGACCCCCCCTAAAAAAAAATTCTGTAGGAGGGGGAGGTTAAATTTTTTTTAAAATTAATTGTTTTAATGAATGAAATTTTTTTTAATTATTTGTTTTAATGAATGAATTATTTTATTTAATTTTTGTTTAAATTTTCAAATTTAAAATTTTTAAAAATTTTTACAAACAATATTTGCAACACATCGGTCACCAGATCCCTGAACGTTGTCATAGTGAATCTCGAGAAGTTCTTCAATGTTAATCCCTGTGAAATGGTAAATTTTTGTTGCAAGAAACTCTGGTGCGCAATAATCCAACGTATTTTTAATTCTTGGATAAAGTTCCTGAATTTTCTTTAAAATTACCTCAAAGAGATAAACTAAATAATAAAATAAAATACATATTTAAATATATATGATTTACCTTTTGACATTTTTTAATACTTAATAAAAAATAATACTAACTTAAAAACATAAAAATTTTAAACATCAACAAAAATTTACAAAAACAAAGTATATTTTCAAATAATTTATTCATTCAAAGTTCTTCATAATCGTCATATTCTTCATTAACTTGCAAACATTCTTCTGAACTGTTACCTAAAACCACACCACCTCCCATTATTCTCCTATCTCTTTCAAATGTTAACCTATACTCTCATATCATTCATTGTTATGTTCATTCCCATAGTCCTTCTTATCGTCGTCCGTGTTGATGATTATTCTATGGCATGTACACCCTTAGTTATGTTAAATATTCACACAGTATATCTCTTATCCTTATCCCTATTATAACTACAATGTTCCCTATTATTATTACTAGCATTATCATTGTTACTATTATGTGTATTACCTTTATTAATTGTTACTACCATTACATTTATTATTATTCTTATTACTATATAATTACCATAACATTTATTATATTACTACCATTATTATTATTACTATTATTATTATCATTATTATTATTATTATTATTATTATTATTATTATTATTATTATTATTATTATTATTATTATTATTATTATTATTATTATTATTATTATTATTATTATTATTATTATTATTATTATTAATTTTATTATAATTACCATTATCCTTACTATTATCATTATTATTATCAAGTTTTTACTAGTGATCCTTCCTTATTCCTCAGTTTTATAAAATATTTTTCTTGTATAAAAAATTTAGCTGTAATCCATCTGTATTTTTCCGGTTTTCGATAAAGTATTTTTGTTAATTCGAAAAATTTTAGCAGCGTACCGCCCTTATTTTACGCGTTCCATTTTTACTTTACTATTTTTGTTAAGTATTTCAGTTAATTCGGAAAATTTGAGCAGCATTCTGCCCTTATTTTACAGTTTCATAATAATCTTATACCAACAGTTGAGCCGCATTTCACTTTTATTTTACTATTTTCGATAAGTATTTTAATTGATTCGGAAAATTTGAGCAGCGTTCCGCCCTTATTTTACCGTTTTTATGATAAATGTTTTAACTATTTTCCGAAAATTTGCGCAGCGTTCTGCCCAGATTTTCCGTTTCAATTCAACATAATTTATTTAATTTTTTTATATATCATTTAAAAACATTGTTTTTCATGATTTTAGTCGTTCGGATTAATCTTTTTCCGATGGCTATTCATTTTAACTGTTGCAACGATTTCGCAATTTTCCCCGCTACCCATTCCCTCTCTTTGTCCTTAAGATCTATGCATGTTAATTTCATATTTAATGAGTGCCCACTAGACTACTCGGTGTTAGATATTTTGAGCCGATTGTTGTTAAAAAATTTATGTCAATTTTTCAGGAAACGGATGATGAAGGAGCAGCCAAAGGACTACTCCTTTACCCTCCAATTTTCCCTATGTACGGATAATATTGACGTTCCAGCTCTTGCGTTCTCACGCCGGAGCCTTCACGGGCACGAACTATTGGCGATTATACACGCACTTACACAGTTCGCTAGTTATGTGTAATTTTGCTTTCTTGTTGTATGTTTTGGCCGTGGGCCAAAGAAATAAATAAAAAAAAATTTTTTACTAGATGAATTAGGCGAAAGTCTCGACGCATAAACTGTATATTTGGCATTCATATAAACCAATTTTAAATCGTGCATCGATGCACACAAACCAAAATAACATAACTGCAGATTAATGATCTGAAAATATTGCATTGTAAAGTAGTTGAAAATCACACTGCAAAGCAAGATTATAAAAAGGTGTGCAACTTAATTTTGATTGAAATTAATACTGCAAAGTAGTTTTAAAATTTGTGAAAACACATCAGTATTTATACCTATAATTTGGCCTTAACCTTGCGTGTTAATTTTACTGCGATTAAACAAAATTCGACCTTGAAATTATTTGTGTTATCTAAATAAAATTTTTATTTATTTCTTAATTTAAATTGGTAATTTATTTTTAACATTTTTAATTTAATTTATTCAGCTAAAAATTTTTTATTTTTATTCATTTAATTCATTAAATTTTACTTTTATATAAATGGTCATTTTACAGTCAAATTTTCTTGTTATTATGTTATTTTTTATGTAAATTTTGTGCGGTTCTTGATGCATTTTGCATTTATTTTATTTTACTTTTGGGTTTTTTGATTTTATATTTATTTATATTCTCTCAGATTTTAAAGTGTTTAGTTGGTGTTGTATATTGTATTTTAAGTTATCTTGGTGCTGGGTTTTCATACTGTATTACTGATGCATTTAAACAATTCTCAAGGCTATTTATGTGCTGGCCCAACAATCCTTATTTGTTAATTCAGTTTTACTGTATTTAATTGTAAATAATTGATGTTTTTACTAGTAATACGAGTTTGTGGTACCGAAAAAATTAAGTTTTTGTTATAACAATCAATGTATAACTTATGTTATAAGTCAGTACCCTTCAATGTTATACACTTAGCTTTGATACTTTCAACTTCAAACAAGAGACTATAACAATTTGGATTAAGGAACACCCACTCCTTGTATTTAAGGACTTTATTCTCATCTTTGAACTTTTCAATGACAGAACCAAGGTTCCTACTATACAAGGGATGTTTTGGATCATAATTAGAAGTATCGAGGATAATCACGAACAATAGCAAATAAAAGAATGTCTAACTTACAATTCTTAATTTCCAGAAAAAAGGAATCAGAGTCCCCAGCAACTACATTAATTCTTTTCGATATTTTTCTAACTCTATGTATTGAATTTGATACATCCTAAGTTTAGATAAATCGAGTACAGTTTGTCTAAGTAATAAAATAAAGTACATATTTAAATATACATGATTTACCTTTTGACATTTTTAATACTTAATAAATTAAACAAATTCAAACAAAATATTTATTAATTTATTAATATAGTTATTTCTGATTTAATATTTTCCACATAATCATTATAATCCAAGGATTTTATTCCGAGTATTACTACTTTACTACTTGAAAATATATTGGAACATTTTTGAAGACGTAATGCTGGAAATATTTTTGGTTTAAATATACAATTAACCTTTCTTTGTCATTCATATAGATTTATAAATTTTCCAATATCTATTGTTACAGTGATTGATTGAATTTGTAAATCATGTATATTATATTTCAAATTCCCAGTTTTTAGAGGTTGCTTACATCCCATTACTCGACATTTCCTCGATCTGAAAAATATTATCGGATACTTACCTGATCGATCTACAACTTGCTGTGGTTTTCCAAATGGGAATTCCATATCAGGTATAGAATATCTTCCTTTATAATTTATGTTACTCAACATTTTCAAATAATTTCAATTCAAGTAATTCTAAAAATTAAAACAAATATAAACAATTAAATAAATAATTAATAATAAATGGAATTAAGAAATGATGCGGTATATCAAGTAGTTGGACCAAGTTGTTGTGGAAAGACTTTATTTGTATGCAATTTATTACAGTCGAACTTGTTCAAATAAAAATTCAACAAAATATATTGGCATACAGGAGCTGACGAAGAACATGGGCTTACTCAAAATCAATTCTGTAAATTGAAAATGACAATAATTAAAGGATTTGATAAGAATTGGTTATCTACATTACATCAAGGCGATGTAATTATTGTCAATGGTCTATACCAGGAAGCTAATAAACAAAAGGATTTTAATAATTTATTTACAAAAATCGCTTGACATATTGGAATTACTGTTATTTTCATTACTCGAAACTTGTTTCATCAAGGGGGCGGTCAAAGAACTCGTAATTTAAATGAACAATACTTGGATATTTTTAAAAACCCTCAAGATGCAACCATTATAGATTTTCTTGCTAGACAAGCTTATCACAATGAAAGAAAATTTTTAATTGATTCGTTTCAAGATGCAACAACGGTTCCCCACGGATATTTGTTCTTTGACTTTACACAACAATGTCCTGATGAATTACGTATTAGAACTGATATTTTCAATGAGAAAGGTGTTACGATTTATAAACAAAATTGAAATCTGAAAATAATTACTTGAAATGACGTTTAAAAAAGTTATTGTTCAACGTGAAAAATCAACAAAGAAAAAAGTTACAAAGAAAAGGGTCACTAAACCTAAAAATTTCTTAAAATTCTTAAAGATAAAAAGTGGATTAAAATATAAGCAAAACAACTAGATGAAAAATGTATTTAATATGAAAGTTGAACGTAGTCTACCATACTTTAATGCCTTGATGAAGGCTCCTAATAATAAAAGAATGAATATTTTACAGAATTTTCCTTCATTTGTTATAGATGATCTAGTTGAAGTTATTGTTAATGTAGTTCATGGTAATGTAAACATTACTTAAGTTAAAAAACTTGTATTACAAAAGCATAAAGGATCACTTTTATCTTTAGTAAACACTAAGAATCGTCGTTTGATGAGAAAAATAATATATAAACAAAATGGTGGATTTTTGGGGGTATTAATTCCAATAGTATTATCTGCAATAAGCGCAATTTCATCATTAACTTCTTAATGGGTACCAAGAATTCATTACCAGATAAACATAATTTAGATTTAAATATTTTGACAACTTGTTGTAATAATGAAGGAAACATTAACCAAAAATCGAAACACAGTGAAAATGATCGAAAAAGTATGGACAGACCCAAAACATCTCGCTGGTTTTGGTGGTGTAAGAAAACTGGCGAAGGAAGTAGTTAATTCAAAGAAAGAAACTCAGAATTGGTTATCTGAGTAAATAGCGTACAGTTTAAATAAACCAATGTTGAAGAAATTCGAAACCCGTAGGTATAAAACAATGGGAGTTGATGATTTATAGCAAATGGATTTGATGGAAATGATACCATTCTCTAAAATTAATAAGGGATACAAATATATTTCGACATGTGTTAATATACTTAGTCGATTCGCTCGTGCTATTTCAACAAAAACCAAATCGGCCAATGAAATGGCTGAAGCAATCAAGGAATTATTTGTTGATGGCAAACCTCGTAATTTACAAACTGATTTGGGAAGGCATTTAAATAAATAATTTAAATTAAATTTATTTTTAGGTAATTTTATAAAAGTAAAGTTAAAGAGATTATCAAAGGAACAAATCATTACTCTGTATTTTCTCAATTTAAAGCTGCCCACGTGGAAAGATTTAATCGAACTCTAAGAGATCGCTTGAAAAATTATTTCGTATATAAAGGAAATAAAACCTGGATAAATGTTTTGCAGAAAGCAAAATATAGCTACAATTATTCACCACATAGGGGTTTAAATGGAATGCGACCAATTGATGTTTATTCAAAGAATAATATGGATAATTGGATATCACAACAATCTGATTCTATCATTAAAAAGCCTAAATATAAAGTGGTTAATCACGTTTGAATAAGTAAAATCAAGAATTTCGATCATCAAGAATTTCAACAACAATTGGAGCGATGAAGTATTTCAAATCTCAGAAATTGATACGAATCAGAATCCTGTAATTTACTTTATCAAAGATGAGGAAAACAATCAAATTAGTGAAAAAGTCTACGAACAGGAACTCCAAGTTATAGAAACCCCTACTGTATTTAGAATTGAAAATATATTAAAAACCAAGAATTTTGGTAAATATAAACAATACTATATTAAATGGCATGGATATGAAACTCCAACTTGGATATCTGAAAATCAATTAATTTAATAAATATTATGAAAGAAAACCTGCTTTATATGATTTTACCTAATAATAGTTGTCCACTTATTTTTCTTAATAATGAAGCTAATAATTTTAATGTCGAATTTCAAAATCCTATTTCCTTGGATGGTGAGTGGGAAGTTGCTTTGATTGATTTTACTTTTGTGTATAAAACATTTTCGTTTTATAGTAATTCTTACCTAAGTTATGAAACGTTGAAGATTGGTACTGAAATAAAATATTTGAAAATAAATAATCAAAATGAAACTTATGAATTAATAAATCTTAAACATACCCTTGATGTTGATGTTTTTATTGAAAAATATGAGAACTTGGTTATTGTCTGTTCACATGTTCCATTTAAAGTAAAATTCCCTGACATTCAGCATACGTTTAGTTTTGAAATAAAATTTATATCCATCATTGCTGAAGATGGTCATTGTCGATTAAAATTATCAAAATTTACAGATGATGGTGTTATGGAACAATTCGGGATAATTATAAGTTATGAAGAAAAAACAATATTTGAAAAATATTTTGAAGATAATTTACTCATAAACACATTATCTGAATAACAAGGACATTTAATGCCATTTATTCCGTCTCCGTTTAAAGAACTAAAAATCGAAAACAATGAATTGGTTAAAATAAAACTTGCAGATAACATTTCAAAAATATATTTTGACAACAATTTAATCAAAACCTTAGGATTAAATAAACAAACCTTTAGTGATAAAGACATCGTTGGTAATAAAGTTCCAAGATTATTACATCATCATCAACAAATGTTCATTTATTCGAATATTATTGAACCAATAACTTTTGGAGATGTTAGAGTTCCTTTATTAAAATCTATTTGGGTTAAAAACTATGAACAAGGGGAAATTGTACAATTAGAAATGAAGAATCCAATGTATTTACCAATTTCAATAAACAACATTGAAATTAATATTCGCGATGATAGTGGAAAATTAATTAAATTTAGTTAAGGTACCAAAACACATTTATCAATACATTTTAGAAAAATAAATGAATAAAGATTTTTATATAAATCTACCGAGTAATAGTTGTCTTCTTGCTCATCCAAATAATAAAGCTGATAAATTTAATGTTGAATTTCAAAATCCAATTTACTTGGAAGGTAAGTGGCAAGTTGCTCTGACCGATTTCACTTTTGTATACAATAATTTTCCATTTTATAACAACTCAACTATTAAATATAGTAAGAGCACATTACATACAAGTTATGAATATTTTTACTATAACGATGCAAAGAATGAATGTACAATTAGTCACGACTCTATATTTTATCTAGTATACATTGATCGAAATACTTTAAATATTAATTGTAAATATTTTCCATTTAAAATTTCATTTGACAGTATTGCAGAAGCTCAAAAATTAGGATTTAATAAAAAAGAAGTAAATTTTGTTGAAAGATTGAATCAAATTAACATTCCTTCAAATAATCGTAAAATAAAGTTTGATACAATTCGATGAACTATAAATTATTTTTATGATGTCGAGTATACAGATAAATTTGAAAAAAATTTAATCATTACTAATTTATCACAAATAAATGATCAATTAATGACTTTTATCCGCATCCATTTAAATCTTGCGAAACTGATCAAGGAAGATTAGTCAAAATTGAATTGGAAGATGATGTCAGTAAAGTTAAATTTAGTAAGTTCTTGGCTCAAAGTTTGGGATTAAGTGAAGAATCATATTCAGAAAAAGTTATTGTTGGATTACGTTTACCAGAAATTTTGCAAAGTAATCAACAAATGACGATCTATACAAATATCATTGAACTTATTCTTGTTGGTGATGTTTTGGTACCTCTATTGAAATGTGTATGGGTTGAAAAACATAAAAAGGATGATCTAGTTCAAATTATAGAGAAAATCCCAATGTATTTGTCTGTATCGTCAACATATATAAACAATATAGAAATCAATATTCGTGACGATAGTGGAAAAAATATATTTGGTAAAGAAGATAAAACTTTTCTTACATTACATTTTCATAAAATAAATAAGTAATCCTGACATTGTAAATTTTTATAGTAGGAGGGACACTTAAACGTAGAAAGATTATGAAGAAACATATAAACAAAAGAATGAGAGGATTCAGAACTATATTTGAAAAATGATTAGTGCAAAATCTGAATTATGACTTTTTGATAGACCATCCCCTCAAGCCGTAATTGAACATGGTTCATTTGAAGGTATTTTCCCAATGAATTCAATAACTGATGCTTGTACTTCTTCGATTCAATTTTATATTAACGGATCACAAACAGAATATTTAGATTTGAACGATACTTTAATATATATTCAGTTGAAAGTTGTAAATAGCTTAGGTGAAAATATTACACAAGAAGCTGACGTTACTGCAAGCAATTCCTTTTTTTAAACACTTTTTAAAGACGCTGAATAAGTTTCTAATTCTACCAAAATTGAAGGAGCAAATGATAGTTTTGCGCACAAAGCCCTAATTGGTTAATCAAGATACTATACATACATATTTAGGGGAATGGGTTACACTGAACATGATCTTATGCGAAAAACATGGATTGCAAAATCAAAAGCATTTTCATTATGTTCCACACTCCAATTTGATTTCTTTGATCAACCCAAATATTTGTTACCAGGTGTTGGAGTCCAAATTAAATTAGCAAGAACAAATCCAGAAAAAAATCTGACATGTACTAAATTTGTACCTAAAATAGTATTGCTAGGTGCAAAATTAATGGTTTGAAGAGTTCGTGTTGAACCTTCTGTTTTAGCGAGTTATCAAATAGGTCTTGCTACAAGAAATGCAATTTATCCAATGCGAAGCAAAGAACTTGTTGAATTTTCTTTACCTATTGAATCTTCTTTTTATAAGGAATAAATATTTGGTGATAGACGATTACCTAATTTTATCCTTGTAACTTTCCAAGGAAATAAAACATTTAGTGGTTCTTTTTTAGATACATTTACTATGTTTGATCACTTTAACGTTAAGTCAATAACTTTAAGTAAAGGAAGTAAATATCGTGAAAAATATAGTAAAGATTTTGAAAATGATAATTATAGTACAAGTTATATGCAAAGTATTGTTAGGAATATGGGATATCTTAATAAAAAACTTTATTTTAGTATCAGAATGTCAGACTTTAGAAATAGGTATCCATTCTTCATATTCGTATTGGGGCCAGATTTCGATCTTAATCAAATTCAGTTACCACAAAGTGGAAATTTAAGTTTGGGTCATCCCAAACTGAATCTGTTACTGTAATTGTATATGGAATTTTAGAAAAGGGAATTCAAATTACTTCCAATCGAGCAGTATTGGTTTGAACTATAAACCAAATTGAGATTTTTTAATTGTCAAGTTTGAAGTAAGAAATTTTATTAATTATATATTTTTTAATTATTATTAGTTCTATTCAGATTGATTCTATTGGTAAAAATTATTGAGAAAAGATTTTCTTGGAGTTTTCCCTCTAGATAAAATTCCATATATCAATGTTAACAAAGCTTTGATTGTAAATACTCAATCATCTAATCTCAGTGGTGAACATTGGCTTGCAATTTATGTGAAACCAAATAAAATATATGTATTTGATCCAATGGGTTTCTACTATCCCCCCTTATTAATTAATAACTAGAACTGACGTTAATGCCAATTGAATACAATTGAATTCTTTATCAAAATCCGATGACAAAAACAGGTGGACAGCATTGCTTAGCTTGGTTAAAAACAATGAAAAATAAATGAATTTATTGAATAAAGTTTCTTTTCAAAATTGATTTTTAATTATAAGTGTAATTAAAGATGTATTATGTAATACGTATTACTTTTAAAGGATTAAGTGCAGAGGATTATATATATTTAAATGTTTTTGGTGTTATGTAATTAAGTGTGTTTTATAAACTAAATTTTAATTGGTCGATCATGTAACTACTTACATGTTTGTTAATATATAACTGAATGCATTTATTTAAAAATTCACTTTTATCAAATACCAAACTTTAGTAAGTTTTTTATCAGATTTTCAATTATTTTTATTTTTATTTTTAGAAAATGGAATTCATCAACAATATAATTAAAGATTTAAAATCCTTAATAAAAATGATCAATAAAAATGTTCAAAATGTTAAGAAAACTCCGATTACCAAAAATAAAACAGTAAAATGTAAGTACTATTAAATTTTAACTATCATATCATAATTATAAAATGATAATTAATTATATTTGAATTAAATTTAATATTAACATTTTATTAATTTAAACACAATAAATTCAAAATAATATGAAAAAAATAAAAAAACTAGGACGAAGAAAGTTAAATAAATTTTATTTAAATACATTTGGCTTCAAAAATTTTCCAAATTGGTCGAATAGTCTAGTTTCTTTCTTTATATCCTTGAATTCTTATTTTAAGCAAAAAATGTTCATTTTCTTTTTTATTTTTATAATTACATTCTTTTTCACAGTTCATAAAAGTGAATTGTTTATTAAAACTAATATCTTTGTTGATTGCTAGTTATAACTCTGTTATATTTTTTCGATCAATTTCCCCAATTTCACCAACTTTCATATTATATAGGCCTTGTTTCAATGTTATTGGTTCCTATTAAAATTTATTAATAATATTAATTTTAATGAAAATACTTACTCTAAATGAATAGATGATTGGAAATTTTAAATATTACATTGAATATTGTAAAAACATTATTGGTGAATTTCTGTTTAAACTGATAACATTTACGGAATTTTCCTCAAGAATTAACTTGACAGCTTCTTGTCTAAACGATGCTTCTATAAAAACAATTAATGAATAATTACATAATATGAAAACCATTTACTTTTATTCATTTTATGATTTTAAACAATTGAATCTACTTATATAAGATTATCAAAACAAAATTAACCAATCAAATTCATTTATTCATTGTGTGTAAAATTAATTTAATGTTTATATTTTAATGATTTTATGATTATATATTTAATGTTTTCTTTTATTATAACAAGTATACTTTACCCCAATTTTTGCAATTCTCTACAACATGATGGAAATTGTGATACGATTATGGAGAATTATTATTCTCATACCTATAACAACGTCACCTATTTTTTTTGTCCCACATGTAAAACCAACCACAAAATGAATTATACGGACTTTTATTTATACCATAAGGAACATTTAACACAGTTTAACTGTAAGAGAAAATACATTTTTAGTATGAGAGTAGCATGTTCAAATGGATGTCCATGTTGCCACGGTTTCAAACGTGACCAAACAATCAATATATTGTTGGCCGAAATGCGTAAAGCATATTACTCGGATATTTTTGATTTGGAATAAAAATTAATCTTTTTTATTTAATCTTTATTGTCAATAAAAATATTTGTATGGATTGAAAGTTTGTTATTTTTACAATTCAAAATTTATTGATGATTTATCATTCTTTTTTTACATTGAAAAATTATTCTTAGACTTACAATTAAATTTAATTTAATAATAATATAATAAAAAAAAACAAATTATTAATAATAATAAAATATAATAATAATAATATTAAATAAATAATTAATTAAATAAAAATAATAATAATAAATATTTAATTGAAAATAAAATAATAAATAATTAGTTAATTCAATTCATTAAAATAAACAATTTAATTTAATAATAATATAAATTTTTTAAAAAATAGAATAATTGACTTGATTAAAGCAAACAATTAAATTTAATAATATTATTACAAAATAAATAAATAAAATTATTGACTTGATTAAAACAAATAATAAAATTAATTAAAATAAAAAATAAAATAACAAATATATTCATAATTTTTAATCGAGCAAATATATTTTAGGCTTTTAAGTCGACAGGCGATTTGAGCCAATTTTATTTTTATGGGTTCTTAAGTATGAAAAAATGTTTAGGCTTTTTATTCGAGGAAATATGTTTAAGTTTTTTAATCGGGTTTGAGCCAATTTTATTCGAAAATACCCCTCACTATAGTACGAGTAATTGTAGGCGATTTAAGCAAATTTTCATTTTTAGGCTTTTTAATCGAGAAAAAATACTTAGGTTTTTCTTATCGTGAATAAAAAAAGTTTTTAAATTTTGAAAATTTAAACAAAAAATTAAATAAAATAATAATTCATTCATTAAAACAAATAATTTTTTAAAAAGTTTAACCCCCCCTTCCCGAATTTTTTTAGGGGGTATCTTTTATTTTAAAGCAAAATATCCACAGGGCATAGTTCTCATTACACACTAATAATAATAATAATAATAATAATAATAATAATAATAATAATAATAATAATAATAATAATAATAATAATAATAATAATAATAATAATAATAATAATAATAATAATAATAATAATAATAATAATAATAATAATAATAATAATAATAATAATAATAATAATAATAATAATAATAATAATAATAATAATAATAATAATAATAATAATAATAATAATAATAATAATAATCACATTGGCGGACAATCTTTAGAGAATAAACCATTTATTGAAATAAATTTAAATGACGCTATAAAAACAATACTTTTTAATATTCCTGATGAGTAATTGATTAAAAATTTTTCACTTAGAGAATCAGTGAGAAATTAAAATCTGATATATTAAAGATGGATAGCGCAAAAATTCAGTTCGTTATTCTTATCAGATTTGAAAAATACTATTTTTCGAATAATGCAGTGAAATTTTCAGATGAATTTTTGGTTGAAGGTAAAGATTGAATGAAAAAATTGAAAAATTCACACATTAATGGTGTTGTTGGTGAGCTGCCAACTTCTTAGAAATTGATTTTATTTTGGCTAAATTCTCTTTACTTAGATGCTTATTTGGTCATAGTTTTTGTTAGGAGTTCCGCTTTTCGTATTTCTGTAATTTAATATAGAATCACTAAATAAATCCATAAATTTTATTTCAATCAAAAAATTAACTATTGTTCTTTATTCTTATTTGAACGAAATAAAATCATTTTTCTATTTTCAAATTTCATATTTTAAATTCAAATTTAAAATATTTTATGAAATTAATTTTTTAAAAAATTTTATCAAATATCAAGTTTCCTTATATACACCTTCTTTAAGAGAAAAATATGGATCATAAATGTTTCTTGTATAGTATCCTGTCCATTATAAAAAGAGATGTAATCGGTAGTCATCCTGAGTGAGTAGCAAAATATGAGAGTCTTTAAAGTCATTTTACTTGTGATAAACATGCTGATTGTCCTGTGAAATTGTGTGACATCCCCAAATTTGAAAAAGAAAACTCGGTTAAATTTGGATATTAATGTCTTTTCTTATACTTCTATTAAGATTATTGATGATGTTCTTGGCATGGGTGGGCTACCAAACTTTTAAAAACCGGCTCACTATTATTTCGTAGAAAAAAAACAGTAAATTTATTTATTTTTGTACAGAATAAAATATATAATAAATAAATATATATATATATATATATATATATATATATAACAAAGCAAAACGTTTATTGCACAAAATAACTGATAAATTCCAAATTTAACATAATATGTAAATGCATAATTAATTAATTAATTTACATTCGATATGGCTTGTGCCCTTTTCTTACCCTCGTTTCTTTTGCTAACCTGTGATTCGGTTTCATCTAAGATATAACAAAAGGAATGGTATCAAAATTTGCTATCGGTTTCCCCAATAAATTTATTGTCATTAGATTGGATATATGTTCTACAGTAAGGCTGGTTCTTAATTTTGCCCGTTAATAAACGCCTTAAAATTTTCATAAAAATAAAATTTTCTTTTAAGTAATATAAAATTATACATTTACCCATCATGTTTCCTTTAATGTCCAAGTCGACTGTTGAATCTCTAACTAAGCAAAATACAAACATTCAATAATTCAATAAAATCTGTTTCCAACAAAAATCATTAAATCTGATAAAATTATTGTAAAATCACAAAATAGATATCAAACTTTCTCATTAATAGGTTGCTCAAATAATTAAAATAATCATTCAACCCATATTTAAGAAGTTTTAAAAGGATACTTAATGTGGTTATCAGTATAATATGAAAATCATTGAATTAATTTTATTTTAGGCTTTTTTCAAGAATATATTTTTAGGCGTTTTTATTGAAGAAATAATTTTAGGCTTTTTATCGATATTCAATACCTTCCTGACTATAAAGTGACCAATTGTCTGTGGTTCCAGTGCGCCCATAACTACCATCTTCCGGACTTTGGCAGACTTGACTGATTCTTTTGTTAAGGGGGTATTTCTTGAGATTTACAATACTTTTTATTATTTTGGAATTTAATATTCATAGATTCTTGATAGCCGGATGTTGCAAAATGGGAGAGTGAGAACCGAAGCCTGAGAGAAATCAGAGTTATTTGAAATAGTTAATTTTAAAAATTGGAATAAATGTTTTATAATTTGAATTTTCTCTTAAAACAATTTCGCCAACATTTTTGAATAATTTTGAGTATTTTCAGACACATTTATGCTAATTAATCCGTAAATGGGAATCGCAATAGTATATTAGTATAAATATAATGAAATGGGACAAAATATATTTTATGTTTAAGATATACTAAAAATTTGTAAATTTTATTTTTGTTTAAATGTAATCCAAGATGTTCTCGTATTTGTATTTATTATAGTTATGAATATTCGTACTTTAGTTTTGATTCATCGCGGTTTTCTTCGGAACAATTGCTGTTGGCAACTGAGAACTGTAAACTTATAAATATTTGTTTTATTTATATTAATTTTATTTGTTAGGCCTTCCCAGATTAAACAGATGTCGTCTTCGCGATTGTCACATAATTTGTTGCAAAAGATATCACCTTTCGTGCCCTGAAAGTTTTTATTGTTTGTGCGCTTAGCTGATATCCCTAAAATATTTTGCAAATACATTTTACATATTAATTTCTGGATATTAAAAATCTTGTAAATAAAAGTAGCACATAGATTAAAAATAATTTCATTAATTGTTCAATTTTAAAAACATCAAATTGTGATTTGGAATTAGGTTTATTGGGAAGAATATTTGAAAAAGACAGTACCGGAATAAAGGATAGAAATAAATTATCACATCTGGAAACTGAAGATAAACGAAATTATAAATAATCGGTTAAAATTTATCAGTTAAAGGAAACAAGTATCATTGGACTTTGATTGAAACGACAATTTTATTATGACACTGACCAACACAAATGAATATTAAGTGTATGGCTTGCAACATTTAATTTTTAATTAATTTTATTAAATTTTAATTAGATTACAAATGCATTATTAAAATTAACACATATTTAATTTTTTGTTTAAATATTGGCACTTTTTTACTTGAACGCTACTTTTATCAATTATCTCTGAACAATAAAGAATAAATTAAATAAGTTGTTTAAATAATTAAATTTATTGTTTTGAAAAAAGTAGTTTCTTGCTGTTTATTATAATGGCATGATAAAAGACATTCTAAGCACAATGTAATGTTTTGATGGAGAAAATGTAAAAATTGATGAATGGTTCGATAAGTTCGAACTGATATGCAAGCTTCATAAATTCAATGGAAAAAAGGAAATTTTGCTGGCCGTTATGAAGGGAAAGCATTCATCACTCTGAAGGAAGCAGTGAAGAACAAAAATATTAGCTATGAAGAAATTAAAAGATCATTGCTACGACCTTTAAACGATCCCCCAGAAGCATGCTTCTCCATGCTAATAAATAACAGAATCTAGATTTGGGGCAATATTAACATTCATTTATAAGAAATGAAGAATCTGGCTTTTAACCCTTTAAACAACAGTAACGAACCCCAAACGATATAAGCTTTATTGATTAATACACTTTATCTCCACTTTAAAATGACACAACGAATTATCAATCAATAAAAAATGTGTGCTTATTACGACCCTTCGGGAAGAATAGCACTTTTCGGATTAATTGACTTTACAATCACTTGACTACTGTGGTGGGTTTCTGAGATCGGTAACTCTGATTTAGTTGCTTTGCTTTGCTTTGACCTTGCTTAATTTCTGTTTCAAATTTCTCTTTAATTTCCTTTTTTGTCTTTCTTGTTTTCTGCAATTTTTTGTCTCCTGCAAATTTTTTGTCTCTCAGTTTCCAATTGCGCTTCCTTTTTATACTTCATCATCCAATAACACTTACTGATGTCATATAGAATTTCTGATATCTTTTGACGCTAATTGCTTTTGGGCCTCCATAATCACTGACATCTGTCCAGATAACTAATTTTTTAGAGATGCCCTTTCCCGGACTTTTAAACAATATTTCTCCCCTTATCTTGAAATGGCTTTTTGATTTTCTCTTATTCCTTTCTCGTTGTTCAACATTTCTTTTTTATTCCCTTTTTATTAAGCTCCAGAACCAGATCTTACTCACTTCTCATAGTTTCCCTCAAATTTTACATGCTTATTAATTATTTTATTCTATTATTTAGGTATCCTCAACACTTTTATTTAAAGATTTCTTGGTCAGTAAACAATTTTATTATATTGATTTGTTCAGTACCTTGTTGATAACTTATTGTGAGTGTGTGTATAGTGAATAACCAAAGATTTTAAAGGGAAATGATTGAGAGAAAATTTTATTTTATTTTTAAATAGGTTAAGTTGGTTAAACATCGGTGTCCAAAGGGTAAATATTATTTAAATATGGGATTTTAATGAATAAGTAAATTATTCAATGCTTAGCATGTATATAGTGAGTTGTATAGAACTCAGTTATTTGTATACAGTACCTAGTGATTGTTTTTCAGTTATTTATCAATGAATTATTCATTGTGTATGGGTTATCAGTATTCAGAAGTTGATACCAAGTAAATATAACAATGGATTTGGTTTCAATGAATTTGATTAATTACGTAATTACGTAATTAATCCGTCGCAAAGAGGGATTTAGGGGTTAAGTTGCAGTGAGCTCCTAACTACCTACTCTTTTACATCAACGACGTGAACGTCTCTGATCTAAACGATAAGTAATTATCCAACAGAAGTTCGCCAAGAGGTCCTTTATTTATCAAAAATCGGTTCTAACTGTTTGTAAATGTTGTCTGCTATTTCGTTTCTTATTTTTCGCCTAATCGCAAAATTAGAGTGTCCGCAATCTATAATTTTTAAAGAACGTTCTTTGATGAAATTTTGTCACATCAATGGCTAGTCTTTTCAAGAATATTTTACCTCTAATTGCCCTTTACTGAAATTAACTCGGCGATAGTCTATTGATTGATATTTGTCACACTTTTCGACAATTTCTTTAATTCATTTTGAGATAGATTAATTCCTCACTTCTCGATTAAGAACTTCAACCCGTTTCTTCCGAAATGACTTAATATGCGAATTTTAGTTGCGCTCTTGATAGGTTCTTCTCCAAAATCTAGTAACACTGTGTTACACTGTGTTACACTGTGTTAGGTTTTCATTTTATTAACATTCGTGAAGAAGCTTTCGCTGTAATCTTTCTATGGTATGTTAAGGCATTATGCACCCAAATTACCACAGATTTGTTATCCGACATTATCTTTACAAACGCTAAATTTCAATCGATGCATAAATTGATGCCTTTGATGATCGCCTCATTTTCGCACATATTAATATGTTTAACTTCCTTTTCTTTTCTCAACCAGCACGCATCTTCCTTAATATTTCCATCAATTTCCAGCGCTGCTTCTATCACAATAGAGCTGGAATCACATCATAAAATGTTTACTTTTTCTATCGGTGCTTTGCATGTGTCATGACCCGGATTGTTCTTTTCAACCTCCTTCATTAACCATTTTATTATATTTAATAATTGTATATCATTTTGTTGGTTTCATTCTCCTTCACTGAATCGTTTGAGATATGAACACGCTGGCGGCAACAAGCCTACTACTGGTAGAATTCCGGTTAATTGACCGCATAATGTATACAATTCTCGTCTATTCATTATCTTCTCTTCGAATTCATAACGAATGGCATTGGCACCGTTCCATTTCAATACGTTGTCTTAAGTATTTTTAGAGCTTTTATTAATGAGGAAAGTTTAATTTCTTTCGTCATTAATTTTAATTTACTTTACGAGGCTTTTACTTCTTCATCTGGAACAACTTCTTCGTCGATAAAAATATCGTCTATATACGCACTGGTTCCTTGTTTTATTCTGTCATTGAAACCCAACACGTGATTAACGATCTCTGTCATGATACCGAGGGCAATATTATTGGTACTTCTACATACTCTCATGAACCTCGATTTGTATATACGCATCAGATAAATCTAGAATCGCTAAATTGTTTCCTTTCTTTCTTCACTCTAGTATGGTTTCACCACAGACTCCCTTTTCGTCGCTATAAAAGTCTAGATAATGATTTATAGCTCTACAGTCAAATACTGGTCGTATTTTGCTCATATTGTTTTTATTAGAGAAAATAAAGTTACGGCTCCAACAGGCTCACCGAATCGGTTTTCAAATATTCTTCCCAATAAACCTAATTCCAAATCACAATTTGATGTTTTTAAAATTGAACAATTAATGAAATTATTTTTAATCTATGTGCTACTTTTATTTACAAGATTTTTAATATCCAGAAATTAATATGTAAAATGTATTTGCAAAATATTTTAGGGATATCAGCTAAGCGCACAAACAATAAAAACTTTCAGGGCACGAAAGGTGATATCTTTTGCAACAAATTATGTGACAATCGCGAAGACGACATCTGTTTAATCTGGGAAGGCCTAACAAATAAAATTAATATAAATAAAACAAATATTTATAAGTTACAGTTCTCAGTTGCCAAAGCATTTCCGAAGAAAACCGCGATGATCAAAACTAAAGTACGATATTTCATAATCTATAATAAATACAATACAAACATCTTGATTAATTTAAACAAAAAATAAAATTACAAATTTTTAGTATATCCTTAAACATAAAATATATTTTGTCCCATTTCCATTATATTTATACTATATTACTATTGCGATTCCCATTTACGGATTAATTAGCATAAATTGTCTGCAAAATATACAAAATTTATTCAAAAATGTTGGCGAAAATTGTTTTAAGAGAAATTCAAATTATAAAACATTTATTCCAATTTTTAAAATTAACTATTTCAAATAACTCTGATTTCTCTCAGGCTTCGGTTCTCACTCTCCCATTTTGCAGCATCCGGCTATCAAGAATCTATGAATATTAAATTCCAAAATAATAAAAAGTATTGTAAATCTCAAGAAATACCCCCTTAACAAAAGAATCAGTCAAGTCTGCCAAAGTCCGGAAGATGGTAGTTATGGGCGCACTGGAACCACAGACAATTGGTCACTTTATAGTCAGGAAGGTATTGAATATCGATAAAAAGCCTAAAATTATTTCTTCAATAAAAACGCCTAAAAATATATCCTTGAAAAAAGCCTAAAATAAAATTAATTCAATGATTTTCAGAGTATCCTTTTAAAACTTCTTAAATATGGGTTGACTGGTTATTTTAATTATTCGGTTGAATATCGATATATGCTGGTGAATTTTATGAAAAGATGGCGTAAATATTATCACTTAAGGAAAAATGATTGGTCGAGATGGGAGTTTATAATATTTTTAGGGGGATTTTTCGGTTGAATTTTTCGGATATTTAGGAAATTTATTACTTTTTATTGATTTAAGTGTTATCAGAACATATCGATAAGATTTTGGTTAATTTTAATTGTAATCTGAATAATATTGAGAAAATATACGATAAAAGTTCTGTTCTAATTTAATTTAATTTAATTAAAAATTAAAATTTATTGGTATTCATTTATTTACTAACTTATTAATTTTTTTTATTAACTGTTTTCTGAATAATTTAAATATTTACGATTGTTTCCAGGAATCAAGAATTTACTTATTGTTATTGGGAAATTGTACTGTTAAATACTGAATAAGTCGATAACATACATTAATTTTCATTCAGCAAGTACTTTTTCTTAGCAATTGCCTAAAAATCTAAAATTTTTAGAAATTTTTAATCTCTAAAAAATGGCAAGCAAGTTGTGAGATGTGTCACATCCAGCACCCTCCCTCCCCCTCCCGGTAGAAAATTTTTCTAAGTCCAAAAGTACACATTTTTTAAAGATAAAGACAATGACTCATTCAAGGTCATTGAAACAAAGTCAATGAGTCATCAACAATTTTCAAGGTCATTACTCATTCAAGGTCATTGGATGATTCATCATATTTTCAAGGTCTTTTAGTCAAAGACCATGATTCATTCAAGGTCATTTGATGAGTAATACTAATTTCTCAATGTCATCCAAAAGCTTTCAAGGTCATTGGATGACTCATCATATTTTTTTAAGATCATTCAAAATTTCTCAAGGTCATAGTAATTTTAAGGTCAAAATTTAAAATTTAAAATTACTACTTATTTTTATAAGTAGTGTTTTAATTAGTAATATTTTTTAATTTTTATTATTATTATGATTATTATTATTATTATTATTATTATTATTATTATTATTATAGTTACAAGTTTTATTATTATTATTTTTATTATAGTTACAAGTTTTATTAATATTAATATTATTATTATTGTTATTATTATTATTATTATTTTTATTATTATTACAAGTTTTAGTGATTATTATTATAAATATTTTTCTTGTTTGAGTTTCTATTAATAATATTTTTAATAAAAAAATTTATTATTAATTTTACTTTTATTATTACACGTTTTATTATTAACATTATTTTATAAATAGTAAAGACAAATTATTTTCACAATTTTTTATTTTTTCAACTATATACAAAATATTTCAATAAATATCAATTATATTGTCAAATATTTCTGCAAATTGTTCATTGCCAGTTGCAGGATCGGCTTCAGGCATTACTTTATTACCGCCAACATCAAGGACATCACCCCCTCTATAATGACCATATGCAAAACTCGAGTTTTTCCCTACCCAACCTCTCTTATCGTCATGGTTATTTAATGCGATTTTAGAATTTTTAAAAGTAAACAGCTGGTGATTTCGGGTTCCTATCCTAGTTTGAGGTACAGATATAATAGTATTGTTATTATAACAATGCAAATACGATTGGTGTTTAATGTCGGTACCCGGTAATTTAACACCCTTAGCTTGCATTGTTGACTTATTTCCTAGTAAGCTATAACATTTAAGGCGCAAGAAAACCCACTCACTATATCCTAACCCTTTACTGTCATCCTTGAACTTGCCTATAACTGAGTCAAGTCTTCTAGAATATAAAGGATGAGAAGGTATCATAATTTGAGGTGTCTAATAGGTCATCCGAAATCATCGCTTTTAATAAAATATCTAATTTTAAATTTTTTATCTTTAAAAAGAAACTTTCTGTATCACCCGCTACTAGATTTATATCACAATTATAAATATCACGATATTTTTGTAATTCAACATACTGTAACTGGTACATCCGTAGTTTGGATAAATCTAGAACTGATTGACCGATATAACTAGGTCTATCCAAACATATTGAGTCCTTATCAAGATGAGCGGCAAAAAGATCATCAGTAATTTCTATTGTTTTTCTAAATGCCGGTTTTGACGAATATGTAATTAAATTTTCAGCTGAATTACATAATCGCAAATTTATCCTCTTTTTAAAGTTCTCAACGGATTTACCATACAGACTGTTGTTATACAATTTAAATAAATCTCTATATAATTCACTCACTACATTTGCACGCAAGCTAGTGTTTTTATCGATATAACTTTTAAAAATAAGAGCTTGCTTGTATTTAATACCTCTATGTATATATACAACCTTAGCCCCGAGAGAAAGATAAAGTCTGAGAAGCCTCCAAGGAAGAACATAGTTCTTCTTAAGATAATGCGTGATCATTAACTTCTCAACTTTTGAGTTTGGTGGGCACATCTTTTCCGGTCCAATTGGAAAGTCATTTAAAAAATCATGTAAATATTCTAGAATCTCGATATCAACTTCCATAGTATATCCATATGGAAGGATTTCAATATCCACAACATTCGCACATTCACTCAAAACCTCATCCAAACTATCATACACCCAAGTAAAATCAACGTAAGGAAGACTTTGGCTGAGAGCCCAACCATACAGATTATTTATATCTATGTACAATAATTATGTATCCTCCGAAGCAGCAATGTAATGTTTGTTAACAAATGTTAACCCACCCCGTATTCCACCTTCGTAAAAATTGAACATTTCCATGTCCTGTAAAAGTTCAATGGGTTCCGTTTATGTCATAAGCGCTGACGCCCATGACATACCCGGAATTCCATAAAAATTTAGAGGTTTAAGACCATTGTAAACAATAGACTTGGCACAGAATTGTTGAAAATAGTCCACAAGGGACAATACGTCAAGTTTAAGGTAAATAAACATATAATCACGAAAGCTCCTACAGTTTTGGTGCGTCCAGATTAGTTGTGCCCTATCGAACTCATCTTCACTTACCCCCTACCAAATTGGAGGAAACTCACAAGTAGTCTCAAGAACTTCCTCAGAAATAGCGAAATTATATGGTCGACTATAGAACCTTGAAAGACAGACGAAGTCAATGGAAGAGAAGTTTGTGTTTTCACAGCCTTGGCTGACGAACAATTAACAAATTGCACACTGTCGATAAAGCGAACAGCCAATTTGTTAATGTGAACAATTAACAAAATAATTTTTTTTGTAGAGGTCGGTATGATATCTAAATTCCATGAAGGAAAGCGATCGAGACCATATTTTAAAATATGGTGAAGATCATACCCTCTTAAATTATGAAAAACTATAGGTAGTAATCGATAAATTCTACGAGCTACATTACATTTTTGGCAAGCTGCCACTAGATAATTACCTGTAAAATGGCAATGATCTCTAAATGATTGTACCGGCTTTTTACATAAAAAACAGGTTCGACAAGATTTAAACTGTCGAACCTCATTGAAAGACATAGGCCCTATCAATTTATCACCTTCCAAATCATAGTACGCAATAACAATTTCAGTTTCAATTTCTTCAATTTTTTTAAGAAAATCAGGAATGCAATCAAGACCATAAAAGTAATAATACGATTTTGTGTTAGTGTAATTATTAATTAATTAAAGGCCTGCTGCAATAGGCATATAAATTTGATGATATCTATCATCAGGAGGTAAAGCCGATTTAAAATCGGCATAAATAACAAAAGGTGGGGTGATATGTTTTGAATAATTTAGAAATTCTAAATTTTTATTTTCGCGGAGCGTGTATAGGGTTGTGTCAGTCTGATTTTTGGCGCATAATGCAACATGTGTATTGAATGCATTATCTAATCTAAACCCATTAAGGCAATGTGGGCACCAACGGCATCTAATTTGAATGTTACAGTCAGGGGTTTGATGGTAATTCATTAACAAGTTGATATTGGTCACCGCGGTATAATGATATCTATCCTTATTTTCAAGCAATAATAAATAAATAGGGTTTCTGTCAGTGACTTTAGTTCTATGTATCAAACTTAAATGAGAATGGTGAAAGACATAATTATCACGAACCTCATCAATTACAACAGTTGGTGTGTACGAAAACACATTTATTGCTAATTTTAAATTAGAATTTTTCTTTTCAAGCTTTGGGATATTTATTAATTTCATGGGACAATCCGTGACCTCATAGTATTCTAATTCGTATAAAAACTCTGTATATTTAGAGACTCTTTGGGAATTTTCACCAATTATATCTTTCTTTAATAAATAAAGATTAGAGTAAAGGAAGCACTTGTCGTCATTGTTTTTTATATTTACTATAGCTCCTTTATTTTTCAATGCAGAAAGGGTTTTAATATATTTATGCCCAGACAGACGATTAATAGAAGCATATTTAGTTCTATTTTTTCATTAAGCTTATTAACCCCTGCGCTTAAAAAGTTATCCGAAAATGTCTCCGCATTATTCGAAAAATAATTGTCACAGATCTCACCATCTTTTTCAAATTTAATTAATATTGCGAATTGAATTTTAACGCTCTCATTTTATTTATTTCTAAAATTAATTTATTACTGATTCGCTCAGTTAAAGTTATTTTAATTAGTTGCGCGTTAGATATATCAAAAGTTAAAGTTTTGATAGCGCCATTTAAATTTACTGATATGTTCGGCTCATTCTCTAATACAGAACCTCCGAATTGTATAATATCATTATTTATAATATTTACATTATTTATAATAGGTATAATATCATTACTTATAATATTTTCATTATTTATATCTGGTATAATATTTTCATTATTTATATCTGGTATAATATTTTCATTATTTTCATTATTTACATTATTTATAATATTAGAGTCATCATCATCACTGATTTCGATGACCTCTTTTTTAATTATTTTATTAGGGATATTAATTTTAATATCTGCAGCAGGCCTTTTATTCGTTTTATTTGATGCAGTTTTATTTTGCATTATATTCAAAATATCTATATTATTTTTATTAATTTCCTTAAACAGTTTAATTTTATTAAACTTAAAAGAATTTAAATGAATCGCATGTTCTCTATAAAATTCTTTATATTTAATGGTTTGGGAATTTTTGCATATGGCGCAGATAAAAAAGTCGATGCCATGAAATCTATGGCGGTAATATTTTTTCAAGTCTTTATGATATATTTCATTATGTCAGGAACGTTGGCATCCAAATCAACTAAACCGTTTTTTAAATATATAGAAAATATAAAATTTAAATTTACCATCATTGATAATAACTTCACTATCTTCGATAATGATAACATCATCATTTTCATCTTCTTCGATAATGATAACTTCGGTATCTTCAATAACAATAACGTCATTTTCTAAAATAATTATTAAATAAATCACAAATAAAATTAAAATTTACCTATATCATCATCATCGAAAATGATAACTTCATTTTCAACATCTAACTGATCTTGCAATTCAGTTATTGTAAACCAGTATAAAATAATAAATAATATAATAAAAAATTAAATTAAAAATCCTTACCAGTTTCACTTGTTAAAAGATACCCTAAAATATTATTGTTGTTCATTTTTAAATTTGGTTAATTTTGAATTCGATAAATTTTTGAAATAATTGTGACAAATTTGGAATTTGTCAATGTTTATAAAGACAATCTAATTTTCAGGATTTCGCCAATCACATTTTAGCAATACACACATATAGGTGAGAGATTTTTATGCATGCAGCCTATACTGTGTAGGTATATTTTCTTTGTAAAACACATGCAGTCTATACCGGGTAGGCATGTGTTCTTTGTAAATCACATACAAACAAAAGTATGTATGTGTTTTCTTTGAAAAGTACATACAGTCTTGAGTGTGTTCCTTGTTACTAATCATGCACTTATCATGCACTGTCTTTTTTATCTTTAATTAAAGATTAATTAAACACATAATAATAATATTATTAATATTAATAATAATAATAATAATAACAATAATATTAATAATAATAATATTAATAATAATAATTAAAAAATATTAATAGTTAAAACATAACAATAATAATAAAACATAACAATATTAATAAAACATTTATTAAACATCAAATCGCTTGGATAATAACCAAGCTAAACAATGTTGACCACATGTTTAAGGTCCATGGTTTTTGATACATAGTTTTATTATACACAATAGGTTTACCCATTGTTTGCAGTTTCGAAACCATTAAAGCCAGATAATAGAAACCCATATAAACCCATAGAAACCAAATACAAATATCTTCCTAGGTTTCATATATATTGCTAACCAATGTTCTCCACCGAGATTAGACGATTGAGTATTGACGATTATGGCTTGATTATTACATAAATATGGAATTTTATCAAGAGGAAAATCTCCTAAAGATTCATGTCATAGTATTTGTTTTCCAATTCTATAAAACTGAACAGAACTACATCAATAATATTAATAATACATGAAAAACTTACTCCATGACAAATTATCATAAATTATCTATACATTTATACCAACAATGTTCGTTCAAATCAACACAATTCTGTTTGCAGTTATTTGAACCTTATTTTCAAATATTCCATATATTACAACATGTACCGTTTCAGTTGTAGCTTTACCAAACTTTATATCTAATCATAAATTTCCATTTTGAGGTAATTGACTCTGATTTAAATCAAAATTGGGTGCCAAAACAAATGTAAAGAATGGGTATTTGCTTTTAAAATCCTCAAGAATTATACCACAATTAAGGGTTTTATCTAAATAACCCATATTTCTCACTATACTCTGCATATATGTAGCACAATAATTATAATTATCGAAATCTTGAGTATATGTTTCTCTATAATCACTATTTTTCGATAAAGTTAACGATGTTACACCAAAATATTTGAAAATTGAGCTCGATGTTAAGTATGATCCATTATATTGAGATTCACTTTGAAATGTTACCAATATAAAGTTGGACATTCTTCTATCCCCAAATATTTGTTCCTTATAGAAAGAAGCTGAACCTTTAGCAATAGCAAATTGAACAATTTCCTTTGTTTTCAATAGATATATTGCATGCTTAGAATTAAGACCCAGTTGATGACCGGCTAATACAGAGAGCTCAACACGAACTCTTCTCACCAATAATTTTGCATCAACTAATTGAAGAATCGGAGCTGTGGTGGCACTTGTTAGTGAAACTGCAGAATCAGATCTTTTCAATCTAATGTTTACATTAACACCTGGGAGTAAATATTTCGGTTGATCTATAAAATCTAGTTGTAATGATGAGCACATGGTAAATAATTTCGAGCCTTTAATAAACTTTTTCCTATCGTCATCACTACTATAACCCATAGGAGTTAAACATGTATTTTTAGTATCGCTATAGTAATTTATTATAGTTTCTATCAGAGCTTTGTGAATATATGTACTGTTACCTCAATCTTGATATTATTAAATCCGAGAACTGCATTTTTAAAAAGTGTATGAAACAAGAAATTGTTTGGTATAACATCACTAGGTTCACCCAACGGTTTTCTATCTTTATCTACAACTTTGATCTGAACAATTAACAATGTATCGTTCAAATCTAGATATTCAGTTTGGGAACCATTAATATAAAATTCAATATCAGTTTTACTATCCATAATAGAATTCATCGAAAATACTTCTTCAAAGGTCCCCCATTTCAATTACCGCCTGGGGAGACGGTCTATCAAATAAACACAATTCAGATTTACCGCAAATCATTTTTGAAATATAGTTCCTTGGCCTTTCATTAGTTTGTTTATATGTTTATGATGTCTTTTACGTTTTTGAGCCGGTGCTTGTGTCGGTGCTGGTTCCTGTTTTTGAAACATACCTGAAACACTAGGTAGAACTTTCCCTAACTCTGATAATGCATTTGATTTCAGTTGAAAGCAACTTCCCAATTTCCATGTAAATAAATAGGATTTTGAAGATCAACCTCTGACTACTTTTAGTAGAATTTTGAGTAAATTATCGACAACAAAATTTGGAAATGATTGTAAAATAGACATTCTTTTCATACTCGATGCCTTTAACAATGCATTAAAATATGGGAAACTCCTATGATGTTTTACAATTTTAACTTTTTTCTTACTCTTTTTAATAATGTTTTTCGAAATTAGATTCATTGTGGGAAAATTTCTCGGTTATTAGTTTTTTAGATTGTTTATAACTAGTCTTTGGTGGAACTTGTTCAGTCTTTATTTTCTTTTTAATACTTTGTCTAAGTTTTCGGACATTTTTAAGCTTGGATTTCATAAACATTTTTACATGTTAATGTTTTTAACTTTGTTTATAAACCATGGCACCTTCTTTATTGAAAATATCTGTTTTTACCCTTAAATCGTCATTGCATTGTTGTGTGAAATCAAGAAATATATATCCATGTGGTGATTTTGTAGCATCTCGAAATGCACTGATGAGAAAATTACGATTATTAGGGTATGCTTGTCGAGCAAGAACATCAATATCTGTTGCATCTCTAGGATTCTTTAAAATAACTAAATATTGAACATTTAAATTCCTTGTTCGATGTGCGCCACCCTGATGAAATAGATTTTGAGTAATAAAGATCACAGTAACACCAACATGTCGACTGACTTTTTTGAATAAATTATTAAAATCCTTTTCTTTATTAGCTTCCTGATACAAATCATCAATAATGATGACATCACCTTTCCTTAAACGACTTGACCAGTTTTTATCGAAACCCTTTACTATTTTCATATTTTTCAATTTACTTAAATTATCTTGAGTAAATCCATGTGCCAAGAAATCTTGTTGAATTTTGTTTGAAATAAATTAGATTTCAGTAATTTGCACTCAAATATAGTTTTACCACTACCACTCAGGTCGACGATTTGATATACCGCATAATTTCTTAATTCCACTCTTAATTTGTAAAAATATAGTTTTTGTTTATATTATATATTTGTAATAGCAATAATAAAGTTTGGTTTTTGACTCCATTTGGTCTGTCAATAATAAAGCATACACTTCATTTTGTCCTCTCTTCTTTTTTATTGTGTTTTTAACTATATTAGATTAAATTTTTATTATTATGACTCTTAGTCCTAGGTTTTTAAATATTTGATTATAAGTTATTTAGTCCCTTATTATCAAAAATAAATTGGATTTTTAACGAAAAAAGGTATTAAATATAAATGTCTTTAAATTAGATCACTTATTATATGTATTTTCTTAAAAATTGTCTATAATTTTCTTTTATCAGTAAACCAAACAGACATATTTCAATCAAAAACACATGTCTATCATAAATGACATGCATTTTCTTAACAATCTCAAACGTTACATAAATACTGAACCATTTGGATGATTTAACACACATTATTAGTCATAAAATAAATATTTGAAATATTACACATATTTTCATTAAACTTTTTCCATAAATATTGTCACATATCGAGAATTTAACAAATACATTTTGAGCCATAAACATTAATTTCATATTTATTTACATACATTAACTTAAAATATCGAATTTATCTTTTAATTTGTCCATTACACACATACAGTTTTCTATGTTTTGCATACCGTGGATCATATTAGTAAACCTTCGAAAACACTATTAAAAACCCTTTAAAATGATATCTCACATGCTCGAAAAACTTTTACTTAAATTATATACACACACATTCATTTTTCTAACCAATATTCAAATAATTTAATAACCTTTGCATCCTATACATTGTAGAAAATTTGTTTTATTTTATTTGGAAATAGTAATAATAATAATATTAATAATAATAATAATAATAATAATAATAATAATAATAATAATAATATAAATAATAATAATAATATAATTAATAATAATAATTTTAATAATAATAGTAATAATTTAATAATAAAAATAAAAATAATAATAAATTTCAAATGACCTTAAACTTTGACCTCGAACATTTTAAATGTATTATTATGCTATGTGAACCAGTGGGGTCCTGATTTTTAGAAATAAAATGTACTTTTAAAAAATAATATAATGAGCCAACTGAGTCATGTTTTTGAGAAATATAAACGTAATTTTAAAATTTTAAAAGTATTTTTTAACTGTGCTACAACCTGTACTTTTAAATGATCTTGAAAATGTACGTTTTAAAAATTTTTATATATTGAGCCATCGAAGTCCCGATTTTGAGAAATGACAATTATGACTCATACTTTGACCTTGTTTAAATGACTTTAAGAAAATTCGATGAATCATGCCATCACTAATGGTCTTTTTTGTTTTTTATTAAATACATTAAAGTGTTAATATATTAAAGTGTTGCATTACATCAGGTATAAAATCTTTAATTTCAGATATTGCATTGGATTTTAAAGCAGGAAAATATGAGTATAATTATTTATTACATCATTAGCAGTTTTCATACCAACATTTCTAATACGTTTAAGAATAAGTAATGCATATTGTCCAACTGTTTTTAACCAACCGTACTGTTTATCTTTAAAATATGGTAAACCCACACCATTTTGATTGGTACTATAAAAGTTTACAGTGTCAGGATTACTCATTTATTTTACGAAAATTTAATGTCAGGGAAGTTTCATATTGTTTACCAAATATATAATTTCCACTGCCGTCACAAATATTGATTTAGTTTAGTGAAGATGGGTATTTTCGATTAAAATTACCTAAATTTAGAGACGATGATGTTATGGAACAATTTGGGATAAGTATAAGTTTGAAAAATATTTTGAAGATAATTTATTCATAAATACTTTATCTGAATTAGAAAGACATTTGTTGACATTTAATTCTTCTCCCATTAAGAATTGATAACTCAAAATAATGATTAGGTCAAAATAACACTTGCAGATAACATTTCAAATATATCTTTTGACACAAATTTAGCTGAATCTTTCTGATTAAAATTATCAAACTTTACAGATAAAAATATAGTAGGCACTAAAACTGCAAAATGATTGCATCATCATCAACAATTGTTTATTTATCCAAATATTATTGAACCAATAAATGTTGATGATGTAAAAGTTCCTCTATTTAAATTCATTTGGATTAAAACATATGATCAAGGATAAATCGTTCAATTAGAAATGAAAAATCCAATGTATCTTTCATTTTCGTATTGAACTATAAACACCATTGAAATTAATATTCGAGATGATAGTGGGAAATTAATTAAATTTAGTAAATATACCAAAACACATTTATCACTACATTTTAGAAAAATCAATGAATAAAAGACTATTATGTGAATTTACCCAGTAATAGTTGTCTACTTAAGTTTCCAAATAATGAAGCTGGAAAGTTTAATGTTGAATTTCCAAATCAAATTTATTTGGATGGTGATTGAGAAGTTGAGTTAACTGAATTCACTTTTGTGTACAATAATTTTCTTTTTTATAACAAGTCTCATTAAATTGTTGGGCCAAGACACGATTTTGTTTAAATGAATCGGCAACACGCACGCAAACACAACACGCAAATTTAAAATCAGACCCATAGAACATCAATTAACCATGTTAAAATACGAGAGAAAAATAATTAAATATAAAATTGAAAAAAGATAAAAGTAAATTAAAATAATAACAAAGTACAACAAGATCCGCACGAAATAAACATAGAAATAACATGAGAACATGAAAATGGAACAAAAATTAAATAATTTGAATTGGAAACAATTCAATTAAAAAGTTAAAAAATAAAATTGTCAAATTAAATCACGAAAATAATAAAATTAAGATTAGAATATACCAGAAAATCACAAGGTCAAATTTTGTTTTACTACATCAAATTTAACACGCAATGTTAGGGTCATACAATAGGTATATATACCGATTCGTTTTCACAGAATTTTAACTAGTCTTAATCAATTTTGAACTAGATACTCGTCTTACAACACCGTTACAATTTTACAATGTGAGTGAAAGGAAATTCTGGAAACCTTCTCCACGTCGCGCACAGACGACCTCATATGAGCTCTGTTTGGGCATCGGCGTGGGGAAGAGTTATAATGAGAATCAAGTGAATGCTGAATGCCAACCATGATTATATGATGTTAATTATATGCAAATAAAAGCTTTAACGGAATTGTCTATGTCGAAATTTTTCCGGCCCACAGCCGACACATCACCGCAAGACAATAAAATATACACACATCAACCAAACTGTGTAAGTGCGGTGTAAGTCCGCCAATAGTTTGTGCCCGTGAAGGCTACGGCGTGAGAACGCAGTAGCTGGAACGTCAATATTATCCGTTATAGTGGAAATTGGGATGTAGTGAGGTATTCTTTTGGCTGCCCCGCCGCCACCCTTTTCCTGAAAATTCGACCTAAAATCTCAAATAACTGTCGGCTAAAATTTCTACGCCGAGTAGTCCAGTAGGCACTCGTAATATTCTAATATGAACAGAAATGATCTTAAGGTCAAATGAAAGGGGATAACGCGAAAGGGTGCTATGATCATCGTTGCTATGATCATTAATTAATAAATAAGCAATAACATCAGTAAAGATAATGGTTAATACCATAGAAACTAGTAGGAATTAGTAGGAAAAACGTCCCGGTTAACGAGTGAGTACTAGAATCAGTAAAATAACACTAAATCAATACCATAGGGGTAGAACATCATAAAAGGTAATGGGGAAAATTCCAATTCTTATGATAAATAAGCTTTTAACCCAGTAAAGTTAACCCTTGAAATAAAATCAGACCCTCAAAAAGTAGTGATAGACGAAATTTAACGGTTTCAGTGTCCTCCAAAATAGCGTAGGAATTCCAATAATAGCGAACCAAATGATCTTCATTCACGAGGTTATCATAGAGAGATTTGTTACCCCAACTTAATTAAGAAATAAATTAACCACAAATTAATTAAGAGATAAATGAGAAATCTGGAGGATTTGGTGAAATAGAAATACGACAATTAATCATATTAAAGATCGACAATACGGCTTAATAATAAAAAACCTGAACCCATCCGAGGTAGGGAAAATATTGAATAACAGTGCGACGAGAATCGATATCCACACATAGAATAAATCACGAACCCCCTAAGGATTAGAGGTAGGAAGATTGATCCTGATGAGAATTAATATCAGCAGTAACATAGGCTATTTTATTGATGAAGAAGTTTAACTGACTCAGATGTTTAAGGGACTCTCACTACGATAAAAAGTGCACTAAATTTTCATAGAAGGAGCCCATCGCCTGTAACGAAACTCATAGAATTAGTGTAATGTAGCATTAGACCCTAATAGGATTAATTGTTACCTAGTATCAGCCACGCCAAATTTACCCAATAAATAATAAAGAACGATAGATTCTGATAGTGGTAATATTTAACATAATAAAAATGTACTCAAGCAAAGCAAACTAAGATCAGCATTTTGATCTACCACCTTTGTGCATAAACGCAAACACGTTGCTGACGAAGACACCGCTGTTGATAGAGGACCACACCCCGAGACTCCAATCCGTACTGCCGACATTAGATATCCGCTGAGTGAACTGTTTGAGAGAGACCACCGAGAAAGTGTAAGTCTGTTGCATGATACAATTTCTAATAGAGAGAGACAGTTTTCATCCCTGTTGAATCCACGAACTGCAGTAGTAATAAGCCACTTAAAAAACCGAAATGGAAAAATTCCACCGACATAATATTCAAACTACCAAAAATGATGGCGTTATAAATTAAAGTTTAATTGCCACATGAACAATCTTCCCGGAAAATAAGAAAATTCAAATCAGTCAAATAAATAATGACAACCACTGCACAACCGACACGTGGAACAATATCGCTGCACACAGTGGAGAGAGCAGAAACCAAAAATCAATAATGAGAGAACCAAACCACCAGAATTTTAATTGCAGTGCACAAAATTTAATACTGACTATTGGAGTTTAATGTCACACCCCTCACCCAATTGACGTGGCACTATCCAGGCGACATATAAAATCGGAACACCACAATAATGTAGTCATTTATTTAAAATCAATGCGAACTATGAATTACTATAAGGAACATCAGGAATACGAACGAACCGGTAATAATCGCGGAGAATCCAGCCACAGAACCTTGAAAGAACAGGACACAGGATGGGAAGGTAAACATCATTTATTATTAAAACTATTTTTAATATTTATACGAGGTCAAAGTCACCGAGGTAACCTAGTTATAACGACAAATTGCCTGGTGCCCAATCGCGAGTAACTCTTCCGACTGAGACAATCGATCAACTTAATAAAGAAACGTTATGCGCTCGATTAATAAATATATCGATTTTTTCATGCACTGTGTTTTTATGCCTCGACTAGAATAAAATGGATGTATATAGAAATTCGTCCTTGATTTGTTTATACATGATGCCGGATCCACAATAAATCATTTCGCCATTGACCGTCGTCTGAACATACGTAGCTACTCTGATTTGAACCAAGGATACTTACGACATGAACTATCCAGTCGCCACGTTTACAATTGCGGCAATAGCATTCCACAGACGATCCCGTTTTATTATGTACAGCTGGAATCACATTGAGTTTTTAAATAAGATTCGAGCAAGGTCGATCCATAATAAGTCCGTCCCATGATGGAAAAATGTAAGGAACTGACAAAAGAAATAGTTTCAAATTGCAGTAGGATAAAATCCAAATAGGATTAATTTCTCTCGTGAATTTCACAAAGTAATATAAAAGTATCACCAATTGAAATCTCGAAATTCAGCAAATGATTAGTACAAACCGTTTCGAGAGGAAATCAATTACCATCACACCGAGTTAGATTATCGGCCTGGAGTTAGTTCAACTACTAGACGCTAATTGAATCAATCATAGTCCGAATATCCGTCACAACGTCCAGCCTGTAACTATTCGTTCGCCCCCTCTAACATCAAATCCTGATCCGCCTATTTTCCCACTCAGCAAATAACCGCTCTGAACGACTTTACATCTAACGCGACTTATTAGCTAAGAAGTGTAGCAATAATCTTTACAAATTTTTTCAGATAACTCCTGGATTGACGCATCTCGCGTCACGGTGCGATTTCCCGCACATTCGGCTGTCAGATGCCGGCAAGCCATGTGGGACGCGGGGTTCTCAATCTCGCCAGTAAGAGAATCCCGCGCAGGTACTCAATGAGAACAAGGGGAAGTAGACCTTCCCTTTATTTCCATAAAGAGGGAGCCCGGCTGAAATCCAGACCGGGAGATCCGAGGGCAAGCAGAATTTCTACTGGCGCGTCTAGAAGAACATCAACGCCAGACCGACAAACAAGTGGAGCGACGTCGACGCCACCTTGCAGAAATCAATGAAGCAATCGCGACCGGAGTTATTCCAAGTACGGGCGGGTACGCCACTCCGTACAACACGTCTTACAATCTAGATTACCCACGCCTGGGTGAAAGCTCTACAGGAATGAATGTGGTGGTTCCATGTAAAATACTTGCCAAGGAGATGCGAGATGGAGAGAGGAGTTACAACGGCAAGCGCGACCATCCATATGCTCGTGAATTACCCAGAAGAGATGGAAATCGAGGCCCCCCAAAACCCGAGAAATTTTGAAGAACTGGATAAATAAATATTAGCCTTTAATTTCTTTTCTTTCATGAGATAAATAAAAGCATAGGATCATCACGAATGTAGGATAAGGCCTTAAACTCAGAAAAGATTTAATAAACTATGCTATTTCTGTTGTGCTATGTATAGTTGATGATGATTTTTTTTCCTTTTCGTGTAGACATGAATCCATGCCAGGCCCTACAATGTGAATTGATTAAGGCCCAAAAATCAAATAAAGAATTACACCGAAAACTTATGCAGTTGACTAAAGAAGTCCAACAGATAAAATCCACCAGGATAGAGCCGAAAAGGGTAAAGGCCCTCTATCAGAAGATGACGGCCGCCCAACGAGGTTGGGCTGAAGAGAAACATCTTAATCAGACCCTGAAAACTCAGATTCGTGGGCTAGATGTAGCGTTATCGGCGTGCCAGGAGGGCAACGCTGTAACCTACCCATTGGTCTTTGCACTGGCCCAACTGGCTTATAAAGAAACAACCATGGCCGCAAAACCTGTGAGTAAGCCACCTAGACATCGACCAGGAAGGAACGAGCGCGCCAACCGTCGGGCTGCTCAATCCGCAGAATAAAATGTGTTTTTGATAGTTCGTTTAATAAATGTTTTCTTTCTGTCCTACTGATTTTCCTAATACGTTCTGACGTCAGGACGAGCTAGAGTAAATAGTTAAGAGTGAAAGATTTAATCTGCAAGGCGAGGAATGTCAAATACACGAGAATAGGACCAGAATGAACAAAAGCGCACACATGCCTTCTAACGGTATTGCGTTGAACCCCGTTTGAGATCGGGACAGAGTAGTTCTTATGTGGCGCTCACCTTTGGCGATCTCAAACCCAGTGGTTACACGACGGGTAACCATTTGGGGAGAAGAAAAAGTTATATCTGGGATCAAGGTTATCCAGACCGTAAACCCCACAAAATATAGTAAAAGTACAATACATTTTTATTATAATATTTTTAATATAATGAAGGAAACTATACAATTAGTCACGGCCTTACATTTATCTGATATATATTGACAATAAAATTTTAAATATTAATTGTAAATATTTTCCATTCAAAGTTACATTTGACAGCATTGAAGAAGCTAGCTGCTTAGGATTTATTAAAAAATAGTGGATTTTAATGATGATATGAATCAGAAAGTATACCAAAAAAGAAAGTAAAATTTGATACGATTCGCAAAAACCATTTCATTGCCTCAAATGAACTTAGCAAAGAGTTTCATTCCTGTAATATTAGTAGGTAGTTAGGGGCTTTCTGCCTCCACACGCTATTGCATAATAAAAATAGGGAGGGGGTTCGAGAAGGATTAAAATACGCAATGGCGTAATATAATATCGGATTATCTTGATTATATAATTATGTAATCAATATAATTAATTTTGTGTGCGCAACCTTTTTTTTGATGAATTTTTTTGAAATTATTTTTCGAATTTTTTTGGCGGACTTTTTTAAGATGAAATTTTTTAAGTCGTATTTTTCTTGTAATTTTAAGTGTTATTTTTTTTAAAGGTCCAATTTTTATACATGTTTTAAAAGTTGAAATTTTTTAAAACAATTTATAGTTATCAAAATAAAATGAAATTTTCAAAATAATAATAATAATAATAATAAAATTATTTCAACAACATTAATACAACCTAATTGATATTCAACAAATTAACGCATAAAAATAAACTAGTAAAAAGATCAAATTAAAAATTTATTTGAATTCCAGACGTTTTTTATTAACTTTAAAATAATCATCTCAAAAACAAGTAATAACGATAATAGTAATAATAAATTACCATAATGTTTAATTTCATTCATAGCTTGAACTGCGCTCGGTACATCCATTTTAATGATAAAATTTGAAATAACAATTACTTTTATACTAATTTAGACCAATGAGAAGTTAAACACACACAAATCCTTAGCTATAAACAATAAATATTAATTCATATAGATTTGAAAATGATTAAAGGAATTTTAATAATATTATTAGTTTTTAATATGGTCAACTCAATTGTTGTAACCGTTCAAGGTAAAAATTCAACAAGATGTGTATGTCCTGATACTGCAGTGTTGTTGGATATTTTGTATAGGATAGATAGGCCTAGATATTTGAAAACTCCAGTCAAAAGATTATCTGAAAGAAAAGGTAATTTAGAATTCCGATTTGAAGATACATATGAGACTCTAAAAAGAGCTAAAAACGAATTATATGATGATATTATATATCTAAATAAGACCATTGGTATTATCAAAAATGAATTAAGAAAATAAATATTAGAATTGAAAGAAAATCGTAAACTTAATGAAAAAATGATGAATCAAGTTATATATAGTATAACATTTTATTCTAATAAAACAACTGATCAGTTCAATCGTATAATGAAAGAAGTTCAAAACCCGGTTAACCGTGGCAACAAATCATCATTGTCATTTCCATTATATATTTTTACATATTTTCTTAACATTGCAACTTAAATGCAATGTTCTTGCATGATTCTGATTGGTCCAATATAGTATAAATAAGCTTACACTTCCAAATAATTTTATAAAATGACAGAAACTAAATTTTTTATAACTTTGTTGAATGAGCTGGTTTTTAAATAATAAAGAAGAAGATGATATCAATAAAAATATAAAATTCATGGTAAACCGTACCGAGAAAATCGTACTATGAAATATATTTCCAGTGGTCTATAGAGGTGAATTACTTTATATATTTATTAATTTATCATTACTTAGGTGATAGAAACAAAAATTGATCCGTGGGTAGAAACAAACGGTGGATGGTCAGCGATTATTCAATTTGCCGCAGAAGCCAAACGTTCAGATATTTATATTGCAAATTGGAAATTTTTATTAAAACTATTAACTGGAGCATAGGTTTTATATATATGTAATAAAGTTTATCATAGATTTTAATAAATATTTCTTTGTTATTATTATTAATAAAAAACTACATTTTTAAAGATTTATTGATTATTACATGTACATTCTTCCTCAACACAATATTCTATCATAATATTTTCTATTACATGGTCAATACAATTCTTAAATTCGGTAGGCTCAACTTCATCCTTAATAATTTCGGTAGTAATTTCAGTATCATTAATATTTTCTTCATCATTAATAATTTCAGTATTAATTTCTCCATAATTAACAATTTCTCCATCGTCACTCTGACATTCAGAATCACAACATGAGTCTTCTTTACTCAATGCTTCAACTAGAGTCAACATATCTCTAATCTTTGCACCGGTTATTTCTTCGAGTTTATCAAACAAAACGTCTATTAAATATTCTAAACGAAATTAATTAATTATTTTATATTTTATATTTTACCTTTTTCAGACATCATTTTTAAAACTATTTTAAAACAAATGTTAATTTTGTTTATAGAATAACAAAAAAAACATTATTACATTTATTAAACACTAAACATTAAAATATACATTAAAATAATTGTGAAAGTCTAGCTGTAACAATTTTCCAGATTGGAGAAAGCACATCATTTTGATCAGCTTTATATCCTTGGATTGCTATTGTTAAATACCAGTTTTCCTGTTCTTTGAAACCTATTTCTGTAAATGCATCATAATATCTGGTATATTGACTGGTGAAGAAAGCAATTCCATTGCATTTGAAATTGGAATTGATCTTTTTGAACATATTATCAATATCCTTGATATCTATCATTGCGAGTCCCAGTGAGAGATTGAAATTGAGTTTTATTGAGTTTGACTGGATTTGCCAATTGCATATTGATAGGTTCCTTTAAAAAATACATTTTATAATTGTGGAACATCTGAACTGGTTGGACACTGATAGTAGGTTTCTTGGTCATGTTTGATTTATGATGTTTATAAGGTTGGGACGAGCTTTTATGCCCTTAACAGATACTGATTAACCAATCAGAATCATGCATATTATTATTAATTAATTATAACAAAGACAGTGCATGATAAGTGCATGATAAGTGCGTGACTGCATAAATATGCAAAACTGTATGTGAATTACAAAGAAAACATTGAGTTTGTATATGATTTTACATACATCAAAATTTCTCATCTATATAAATTTCTTTATATTATTAATATCACGTGTTTCATATGATTATTACGAGTTATTATTATTATTGTTATTATTATTATTAAGTTTTTATTTGTATTATTATTGTATCCACCACCAAATAAAACTATAATTTATTACTAACAAAACAAAACAAAACAAAACAAAATCAAATCAAATTCTAAACATTTATTTCCTAAAACGTTGAAATTTAGAAGAATTCCTAACAGATTTCACAAGGCACCATTCGACATATCGATGGTACTGAAAATCGCAGCAAATGCAACCCAGAATACAGGGGTATTCGGGTTCCATCTACTTCGGTCTTCGGACAAGCTTTATATCCCATAGAGCATGATCTATGATATTGAAGATCCATATATTTGTTTCTGTGTATACCAGATCTGGAATCATTGATTCTGGCTGGTCTTTTAGTATTGCTCGTAGTTGAGGGTAGAAGAAGAACAAACGTTCTAAAATTACGGCCTGATATTTACCTGGAAACATTGATAATAATATTAATAAATATTTAATAATAAATTTACCATAGTTTTTTATTTCTTTCTTTGCTAATTTTGAGGATGTAATCGGCATAGTTTTTTCCACTTTTAAAAAATGAAATAAAATGAATTACCAAGTTGTTTCAATCAATCATTAGCCAATCAGATGTCGACTCATCCCGTGATTTCATTTTGTATGTCACAAACAATATTTTTGTTCTCTAGATTTCGCAACCCTAATATGACTATTTTCCCACTGGCAAACACGGTAACACACATTGGGTTGTATTTTAAAAGCCTCAGCGCAGGAAATAATTCTGGCTCGAACATACAAAGACATTTTGTTGACATGTTGTATAGATTGATAGATTTTCTCATATCCATGGTAACCGCTAGTGACTGTATTTTAATTTCCTTTATTCTATATTGTAATTTATTGACGTCTAAAGGTTTCTTGCACCCATGATTCTGCATTTGCCGGATTTGAAAAATATTATAGGGTATTTTTCACTCCTATCAACAATTTGCTGGGGTTTACCATTTGGAAATGTCATTTTTGATACATCGAAAGTTCCTTTATAATTTATATTTGATAAAATAATTAAACAATAAAGAAATATTAATCTATATATATGATTTTAAGAAAGAGTTCATTAAATTATATAATATAAACAAAAACCTATATTGACGTCATAAACCCTCATGGATATCATCGAATAGTTGCCCACTAATCTATCCCGAAATTCAAGCAAGTAAATTTATGGTTGATCTTCAAAATCCTATTTATTAACATGGAAATTGGGAAGTTGCTTTCAACTGAAATCAAATGCATTATCAGAGTTAGGGAAAGTTCTACCTAGTGTTTCAGGTATGTTTCAAAAACAGGAACCAGCACCGACACAAGCACCGGCTCAAAAACGTAAAAGACATCATAAACATATAAACAAACTAATGAAAGGCCAAGGAACTATATTTCAAAAATGATTTGCGGTAAATCTGAATTGTGTTTATTTGATAGACCGTCTCCCCAGGCGGTAATTGAAATGGGGGACCTTTGAAGAAGTATTTTCGATGAATTCTATTATGGATAGTAAAACTGATATTGAATTTTATATTAATGGTTCCCAAACTGAATATCTAGATTTGAACGATACATTGTTAATTGTTCAGATTAAAGTTGTAGATAAAGATAGAAAACCGTTGGGTGAACCTAGTGATGTTATACCAAACAATTTCTTGTTTCATACACTTTTTAAAAATGCAGTTCTCGGATTTAATAATATCAAGATTGAGGTAACAGTACATATATTCACAAAGCTCTGATAGAAACTATAATAAATTACTATAGCGATACTAAAAATACATGTTTAACTCCTATGGGTTATAGTAGTGATGACGATAGGAAAAAGTTTATTAAAGGCTCGAAATTATTTACCATGTGCTCATCATTACAACTAGATTTTATAGATCAACCGAAATATTTACTCCCAGGTGTTAATGTAAACATTAGATTGAAAAGATCTGATTCTGCAGTTTCACTAACAAGTGCCACCACAGCTCCGATTCTTCAATTAGTTGATGCAAAATTATTGGTGAGAAGAGTTCGTGTTGAGCTCTCTGTATTAGCCGGTCATCAACTGGGTCTTAATTCTAAGCATGCAATATATCTATTGAAAACAAAGGAAATTGTTCAATTTGCTATTGCTAAAGGTTCAGCTTCTTTCTATAAGGAACAAATATTTGGGGATAGAAGAATGTCCAACTTTATATTGGTAACATTTCAAAGTGAATCTCAATATAATGGATCATACTTAACATCGAGCTCAATTTTCAAATATTTTGGTGTAACATCGTTAACTTTATCGAAAAATAGTGATTATAGAGAAACATATACTCAAGATTTCGATAATGATAATTATTGTGCTACATAAATGCAGAGTATAGTGAGAAATATGGGTTATTTGGATAAAAACCTTAATTGTGGTATAACTCTTGAAGATTTTAAAAGCAAATATTCATTCTTTACATTTGTTTTGGCACCCGATTTTCATTTAAATCAGAGTCAATTACCTCAAAATGGAAATTTACGATTAGATATAAAGTTTGGTAAAGCTACAACTGAAACGGTACATGTTGTAATATATGGAATATTTGAAAATGAGGTTCAAATAACTGCAAACAGAATTGTGTTGATTTGAACGAACATTGTTGGTATAAATGTATAGATAATTTATGATAATTTGTCATGGAGTAAGTTTTTCATGTATTATTAATATTATTGATATAGTTCTGTTCAGGTCTATCGAATTGGTAAAAGAAAACTAGGACATGAATTTTTAGGGATATATCCTCTTGATAAAATTCCATATTTACATGATAATCAAGCCCTAATCGTCAATACTCAATCGTCTAATCTCGGTGGAGAACATTGGTTAGCAATATATATGAAACCTAGGAAGATATTTGTATTTGATCCTATGGGTTTCTATTATCCGGCTTTAATGGTTTCGAAACTACAAACAATGGGTAAACCTATTGTGTATAATGTTGGGCTAGAACACAGACGGCCTTGTAATTGTTTAAATGAATCGGTAACACAAATGCAAATATAATATGCAGATTTTAAATCAAACCTATTAAAACATCAATTAACCCTATCAAAATACGAGAAAGAAAACAATAACATATAAAATTACAAACACAAAAATAAATTAAAATAATAACAAAGTGCAACAAGATTCGCACGAAATAAATATAAACATAACACGAAAACCCAACGATTTTGACCGAAATTTGGCAATTTATAATATTGCGACATTTCATGAACATGAAATAAAAATCAAATAATTTGAATTAGAAATAATTCAAAAAAAAATCTAAAGAAAGAATTGTCAAATAAAATCTCAAAATAATAAAATTAAAGATTAGAATATACCAGAAAATTCCAAGGTCAAAATTGGTTTTACTAAATCAAAAAGAACACGCAAGGTTAGGGTCGTACAATAGGTATATATACCGATTCATTTTTACATAATTTTAATCGTTTTTAAATCGTTAAATCAGTTTTTCAAACTTGAAAGCAATTTTTCAAAAACTTAAAAATCGTTTTACTCGATGTAAGTGTGAGTTTTATTTGAAAACTCTCTCTCCACGTCGCATCCTCACAACCTCATTGGAGCTCTGCTTAAATGTCGGCGTGGGGAGAGTGATGTTTTTATGATATTTTCGTTTATGATTGGATTGGGTAACTTTTATGTTATTTTAATAAACTATTTATAATGCATAAATTTGTTTCATATTGTCGGAATTTTTCCGGCCCACAGCTAAAGACACATTACAAATTATTAAAATCTAACATACTATTCGAATTCGTGTAAGTGCGTGGAATATCGCCAATGATTCGTGCCAGTGAAGGCTCCGGCGTGCGGAACGCAGGGGTCGGAACGTCAATATTATTCCGTATAGGGGAAAAGAGGGGTAAGGAATTGGTCTTTTGGCTATTTCCTCGTCTCTCAATTTCCATAAACTCGACCTAAACTATGTTTACATACGGCTCAAAATCATCACACGAGTAGTCCAGTGGGCACTCATTAACTATATATGAACACAATGCGCCTAGGGTCAACCAAGGGAAAGGTAACGGGGAATTACAAAAATGAAATCGTTGTTATGGATTAAAATCAACCATAGATCCAAACTATTACTATGAATTTAATATAACCATAATCTTCAAGCTATTAATATGAAGTCGAAGTAATCATAATTATTGAGCGGCTGCCATAAACTTTTGATAATTAATAAATTTAAGTTAGGGTCACGGTTTTAAATAAATTAAAGTAGTCGTTATGAACTCAAAGGGTATACTCTTAAGTAAAATGAATTATAATTTTTAAGTTGTCGCTTCATACTAATATCAATAAAATAACCGTTAGGAACCTTGGATATTGTAAACTTTTAATTCGTTATGGATAGTCAAAACTGCTCAAATAAATGTAAAATTCCCGTAACAATTATAAATCACTGATGTCATAATGATAGTCAACATTTCCATTTAATTGAATGAAGTTTGCGGTGATTAATTTAACAATTTAATGTTCTAGTAAGCTTCGACAAAATTATTTGGAAAAAGATAAAATAGCGTAGCTACTGTAACCACGAAGGTGAATATGTTAACTCAATAAAATCCGAACTAGGAAAATATAAAATCAGAATAAAAATGAGATAAAAGGTTTCCCCAGTATGACCGGACTAAAATACTACCTTTAAGATAAGGGAATGGATTTTTTTTTGTTGGAAATAAACAGTTGATAAAAATTAAAAGGAAACGAGAACAAAAACCTATTCCGACATTAAATAAAATCGCCAACCGACGGATAAAGGCAAAGGAAGTTAAGTCTTGAGCAGCCAAGAATAAGTTAAACGTTGAGATGCTCGGATTAAATAAAATTGGGTTCCAAAATTTTATCTCTATTAAACGTAATTAGCCACCGAATTAAAACCACAAAAATAATAAATACCCTACGAAAATATTAAAATCGAGGATTAATAGGAGAATGATATTAATGCAATCTACTCCTGGAGCGAAAACTAATTGCCAAAGAAATTCTTCACTCTTCCCCAAACAAAAAAAAATAATAAAACGTAAATCATGTAAAAGGAAATAAAGTCAATATTTTACCCATCATATGTATAATTAGTCAAACGATATAACAACAGAGTATTTCCAATAGATGAGTCAGATTCTAACACATTTTTCCGAGCGAGAAAATACCTCGCGGATCATCATCGTTTCGATTTGAGATTGGAATGATTTGTAGGCTCATTTGACAGGAAGTTCGAAGTTACCAAATTCCCGATCCGAATAACCACGACCTCCGAACGCACTTCACTACCATATTTTGATTAGTTAGCCATCAACGTGACGACTAGAAATATATAAGCTTATATCTACGTCTAACAAATAATTTACCTCGAAAAATAAATGACATGGGGAAAGAAGGACTATCATCAATAATCCATGAAATGAATAGCATTACTAAATTTGTATCCATCCGATATATAACATAAACAAAATCGACGAATTTCCAAAATATATAATATGGAACGTGACATTTCGCGAGAATGTCACGATCGATGAATCTCGAATAGACACGCACATCTTTTTTTTCTTTTCCTATCTATGCCCCAAGCTATATAAGAGATTTGATCGGCCGAAACTGATAGAAAATTTTGAACAATTTGATCCTACTGACGAACGTACGACGACCAGAATACCCGAGGAGGATAGGGGTATGAATATGGGGTTTCACAATTTGGGTAAGTTCTGTTTCCTTTTGAATTAATTTGCCTTATTCTTTGTATTAATTATTAGATGATAATTAGATTTAGATTTTAAATTTGTTTAATAAGTAGTTTTATTGACTGTCAATAATTTCTTAATATAGTATTAATTACCCTTTGATAATGTTGGGCCAGAACTCAAACGGCCTTGTGAATGTTTAAATGAATCGGTAACACACATGCAAATATAACATGCAGCTTTAAATTCAAAACTTATGAAAACATCAATTAACCCTATCAAATATGAGAGAAAAACAATTACATTTAAAATAATAAACATTAAAATAAATTAAAATAATAACAAAAAAGCCACAAGATCTGCACGACATAAATATAAACATAACACGAAAACCCAACAAATTCGACCGAAATTTGATAATTTAACAAAAAATGAAAATTTCATGAAAATGAAATTAAAATCAAAGAATTTGAATTAGAAATAATTCAATAAAAATTTCAAATAAAAAATTATCAAATGAAATTAAAAAATAATAAAAATTTAGATTAGAATACACTAGAAAATACCAAGGTCGAATTTTGTTTTACTAAATCAAAAAGAACACGCAAGGTTAAGGCCAAAAAATAGGTATATATACCGATTCATTTTTACACAATTTTAATCGTTTTTACTGATAAAACAGTTTTCTTAAAAATCTATTTTACTAAGTGAGTGAGAGTTTTATTTGGAAGCTCTCTCCACGTCGCATCCTCGCAATCTCGATAGAGCTCTGCTTGGATGTCAGCGTGGGGAAAGTGGTATTTTGTATGATTTTCGTTACGTATTGGAGCAAGTAATTGTTATATTATTTTTAATATTAATAAAATATTTATAATTCATAAAATCATTTTGTTTTAATTAATTATTCGTTAATTGTCGAAATTTTTCCGGCCCACAGCCAAAACACATCACAAGTAATTAAAATCAGAAATGTTATTCGGATTCGTGTAAGTGCGTGGAATATCGCCAATGATCTGTGCCCGTGAAGACCCGGCGTGCGGAACGCAGGGATCGAAACGTCAATATTATTCCGCATAGAAGAAAGGAGAGATAAGGAAGTGCTCTTTGGCTACTTCCTCGTCTCTCGTTGTCTTTAAATTCGACCTAAATTATTCTACACACGGCTAAAGATCACCGCACCGAGTAGTCCAGTGGGCACTCATTAAATGTAATATGAACATAAATGCGCCTAAGGCTAAATCGAAGGGAAGGTGACGGGAATTAATAAAGTAAAATTGTTGCTATGATCAGAATATAACGTCTCAATATGAAAATAAACATCATAAATGCTAAAATTAAATGTGAGAATTTGTAATGACACCCCAAAGGAGAACGACGCGTGAAGTAATATATCAACTACCATTAAGAGTTTTCTACTGACAAGACAAAAATTTACTCAATCCCAAAAGCTAGCGTCTCCTTTAGTACTAGTAAATTAAAAATTCCGATATAAAATAACTGATTTGTCGGATCATAAAAGTATTGCAGATAACCCGATAAAGCGACACCAAAATGTTTGTAATCCCTATAATAACCGACTAACCAAATCAGAATGTTCAACAATTAAAACGCGGTTTATTAAATGAATAAATACAAAAATCCACAACAATATAAATTAAAAATGTTTTCTTTTTCCCGAAATAAATCCATGTTCCTACTCTCCATCAACATGGAAAATAAACCCAAATCGAATAAGACCCATCCTGTAACATTGAGTCAAAGGTCAGCATTCACGCCTACAAAGTTAACTTAGCAACAATAGGAAGCAAAAGTTTTCATACTTACCGAAATTTGTCCCGCGAACAAAGAACTCCGATAATGAATAGGGAGATTCCACCTAAGATTAATCCCTAAACTCCACCAACATCCAGTTAATGATACCAAACTAACCGGCTAAAACCTGTCTAAAATTGATATAACGGTAACAGTAGAGTTAAGTTCCAAACCCGAAAATTATCCCAATAAAATTTAGCAATAAGATTCCGTCTAGAATTATTTAAATAACATAGAGGAATAAAGTCCAAAATCTTACCAAAACACGACCAATAAACGGAATGTCCTTTTAATCACTTACCAAAAAACAAAATCAAAACTGGAAAGGTCCGGAAGAGAATCGCTTTAGGATGATACATAAGATACAACTGCGAATAATCATTCGAGAATTCCACGTCAACAATTGGGAAATAAAATTAAATAAAATTCGACGTCCATAATTAATAAAGATATTTTGTCGTTAACTACCGCATAACTGAAAATATCAGTTGACCGACTCAAAATCTAGAAATTAATGTAAATACGACTAATATATCAAATATTACCAAAATAGACCTGACTGTTTAACCACCTATCCAAATCTAGGGAATAATATAAATATAACCAAAGCTGACGATTTCGCTCTAATCTAAAAGATTTTAATAAAGGAAAAACTAAAAAATGACGTTAGGAATAAATCTCGTAAAAGTAAACAAACCTGTTAGTAGTTGAGTCACCCTACTTCAGCCTAATGAACTGTAAATTCAAACCTGATAGTATGCAAATCAATAGAGACAACCTCACCCACCAATAGTGAGAGCACATCGGGGATTAATCCAAGGAGAATAAGACAGAAGAAATCCCCTAAATGCAGACAGAATTGATTAATGATCCCAGCTGGAAGTCTTAATAGTAAATTCACCAATAAATAAAAAATTAAATCAACCTGGCGTTAAATTCTCCGTGGTATTGATTTGCCACGCAAATTTTCTCACCTTCAATATTACACACTACCGAACGAGATGCAATGCACATGCACACTCCTGTCCCCCCTGGTAAGCTCCATAAATAGAGTCACCGACGGAATTACGGATCAGACACTTAACCAATTTATCTTAACAATGCACCAACAACAAGATTTCATAGGTACCACAACCGGGACAGCAAGCAAAGAGTTAATCTCAAATCTGGATCAACAACGGGGTAGTAAGTCTTAATTTCCATTTTCCAATGATAAAACTTTTCTAGACAGATTTTTACCCCAAGAAAATTATCGTAACGCTGACATAGGCATTTCTTTAAATTAATTCAATGTTAAACATGTTTGGATAACTCAAATATTTGTTCCGGTTGGGTTCATTTAAAAATGGATTTTGTTTTTTAATAATAGCAACTAAACAATTTATTAAAAAAAAAAAAATAGTTATTGACGTTTTAATATAAATATAAAAATTATCAATTAATAATAATTATAGTAAATTGAAATTACTAAATATAGACTAATAAATATTTTATATTATATAAATACGGTAAGTTGAACTGACTGTAAAATGATAGGTCACGACAGCGAGAGAATAAATCTGTTTTTTTAATAATATTGTTTCTTATTTGTTGTTTTAGACCGCCCGCATTATCAATTTTTGCTTTTAGTTTAAATAACTCTGAAGTTATGTATTTACGGCTATAGAATCCTTTACAAAAAATATATTAATAATTACGTGAATCTTGATGAGAAATTTCAAGTTTATTTTAATAAATGTAGCGTGTCGATTATTTCAACCCGTGATAGTTAACTATAACTTCATTTATGATATCTACCTAGATTATTTGCAGATAAGTTTTTTTTTTTAGTTTTTTTTTATTGTAAAATTTTTGTAAATGACTCTAACTCAATATGAATAATATACGGTAGCAATTACCTAAATCTTTTAATCAATTTTAGGTTCATTTTAATAGAGGCATTAACCATCGCGCAATAATTACAGGAATTTCTGACAGCGAATTCTGGAGGTACGTTCACAAACAAACAGGAATAATAACATAACGCTTGTAGACGATTTGTTAATTTAGTAATAGGGAATTTGTTGTAATAATTACCAGGATTTTTTCTTATATATTTTTTTATGGCGTTTTGGAAATGATTAATCAAATCCTCGGAGCAATTCCGAAATCCAACTTTGGTATCTCCAGTAATCATAGGGATTTTTTGTGTAAATAATCCCCTCGAAGGTTATACTATAATTGTGGGCAAGAATTACATAAATTTCGTAGTATTAGTGAAGTTCATTACGTTAAAAGTACTCGATAGTTAAGTAAAATTTTTGCAAATACTTTTGCGACTCCTTGGAATAATTTTCCTTCCTCAACCCATATCGATATAGCTATTTAATGGTATTCGAGTAACAAAACACCGTACTCCCAGAGAGTAATGCCGTACAATCCATTGAATTACGAATTCCGAATATAAACAATTCACAGGATCATGATAATTTTGTCGTTTAGGAAACTCTGGACCTCTTAATTTGGTCCCTATATCCATCGCGGACCAATGGCGTCAAGCCTGGAAGCGTGTCAACAAGGAGCGGTATCCCGACATGCCCCAGCCAGGAGGAAACTGGCGAGAAGACACGCTCCTGTTGGAGCTTACAATGAGACAATTTAAGAAGGAGGGTCGATCCAGCGACCCAAGCCCGGCCCATGGCATCCATGTGCGGGCCCGGGCACTTCTACACCACCTCCTGAACCATCAGCGCCTCGTCAACTCCTCAGTGGATTGGGCCAGGAACTATTTGGCCAACGTAGAGGACGATCTCGCGGCCGGACGACTCGCGAACGTCTATCCAACCCCCCCGAGACCTGTCCGGAATACAAAGCGGCCCGTGGTCGTGATCCCGAACTGCTCCCCTGAGGAAGGGATCAAGAAATTCTTCCAGGATTCTGAACCTAATTGATTCTGGGAATTCACTAACTAGCATTATTTTTTTTTACAATTTTTCGAAATACATGCTAAATATTTGTAACTTGTGTTACTTATTACTTCCTTAGCGTAGTTTTACAAAATATGTTTAACTTAACTGTATGATGGAGATTTGTTAAACCGCCAGTAGTAATCTTTACGTTCTTTATTATAGAGATGGAGTCTTCCCAAATATTACAAAAGGAACTGGCTCACGTACGACAAGCAAATAAGAACCTTCTCGGCCAGGTTATCCAATTAACCTGGGAAGTACAATTAGTCAAGGCTACCTGGATAGACCCCAGGAAGGCCAGATCTCTTTACCAGCGACTTACAGCAGCCCAAAAGGGATGGGCTGAGGAAAAGCAAGTGATCCAGAGTTTGAAGATCCAAATAAAAGGGTTGGAGGTTGCACTGTCCGCCTGTCAAGAAGGGGCAGCTGTAACCTATCCCCTCGTATTTGCTCCAGCTCAATTGGCTTACCAGGAGGCTAAAGCATCCCCCACAACGACCTCAATAACAACCCCAGATACGAACAGATATCGACTCGGACGGAAAGAGCGAGCTAAGCGCCGAGTTGCTCGATTGATGAACAAAGCCGAATAAACTTGAAAAATGTATTTGATTTGTGTATAATATATTGTTGAGTTATAGACTATATGTATTTATTTCGAATTTATAGCGCTAGCAATACCGTAACCAACACACAAAATATAATAGTTAAGTCTGTTTCTAACGTAACATTGTCAAATCTTTCTTGATATTCCGACAAACTCTAATGATAAATTGACGACAGAAAGGGGACCAAACGACCTAAATCGAGCACAAGTCTTCTAACCGTAAGGAGATTTAAACAAACGTCGACGCCCAGTAACCCACCAATAACCATTTAGAAATCGTATAGAGGAGGACCTAAATATCTCCCCAAAAATTCGTGCAAAGAACTCCCAAATTAGTTGGCCATTTAGATATTGTTTTGGACTTTGAAATCATTTACAACTTTAGATGTTATTCTTTAAATTCGCTTATTTATAGAGAAGTAATTTTGTGTCAATTAATAATATTTTTACACTGATACTTCAATAACTACTGTTATTTTGAAATCTTTGTTTCATTTGAAATATAATTATTCGATTTTTGCTTACATGAATAAACATATATCGCCATTAAAATTGTTTTCCTTTAAATTTTTAACCGAAAAGTACATGTTTTCCTTCTGTTTGGAAAATAACCACGAAAGATTCCAATCAACGTTTACATTTATTATTTAGGGGATCCGATTTAGACAATAAGGAAGTAATTTTTTGTTTAATTAAATGAATTCAACAATGAATAAATATGGAAGTGGGAATTGGTTACTAATTAGAACTTTAGGATAATTATTATTGCGTAAATTAAATCAGACTTTTGAGCAACCATTCAATGGTCAACAAGAGTGGACCACATATTTGTGGCCATTGCTTGGAAAATAAAAAATCATTTTGAAAGGAACCAAAAGACGACCAACTCATCTAAAATAATGAAAGAATTATCAAAATAATAACACTTAAAGCAATTATGAAGACATAGAATAGGACGTCGGTAGAATTGACGTAAGGCGAGGAACCTGATATTTACTGCACAGAAATTTAAACGAGTTAACTTAATCAAACTAATTTAGATGAATCCAGCGCCATCATCCGTGTCCCCACGCAAGTTGCCGATCAGTGGCGGCAAGCCTGGCGACGAGTCTGGCGAGAAAAGTACAGCTATGTGCCCCAACCGAGAGAGCCCCAATGGAACGCCTTACAATCGTTGAAAGATAATGGGAGACTGTTTGCGTCGAGCAGCCGAAAAGGTGATCAGAGTCCGGCCCTAGAAATTCGTGATCAAGCCCGATCTCTCCTTGCACGCCTTGAGGACCACCAGCGACAGGTCGACTTCCATGTGATCAGGGCCAGACAATATCTGGCGAATGTGGAAGACGATATCGCGGCCGGTAGGATCGCGGACACTTACAATTATATGCCGCCACCCAGCCCCAACCGCACGAGAAACACGAAGCGACCGGTATTCGTATATCGGGAGCGCTTGGATGCTCAGCGGACCTCAGAAGAACATTAATGATCTGATTACGTTGAGTACACTCAAACCGCGTTTTAAATAAATGATTTTACTGTCATCAAAAACTGTTTTTCCTTTTATAAATTTTTCATTGTCCTACAATATTAACCTGTTTGAGAAATTAAATAATTTAAGACTTGTAGTCCAGGATTAATTTTCGTTGTTGCAGAGATGAAATCCCTGAAAATACTACAGAAAGAGTTAGAGCACGCGCAGAAAATCAATAAGAATTTCCACGAACACATCATCCAGCTATCAATGGAAGTTCAACAAACAAAGGCCGCCTGGGTGGAGCCCAGGAAAGCAAGGGCGCTTTATCAAAGGCTTACAGCAGCCCAAAACGGATGGGCGGACGAGAAACAGTTAAACCAAAGCCTAAGAACACAGATAAGAGGACTGGAGGTCGCATTGTCGGCCTGTCAGGAAGGGGCAGCAGTAACATACCCCTTGTCTTTGCCCCCGCCCAGCTGGCCTACCGAGAGACGGTAGCGACGCCGAAAACTACTCCAACAACAAGCAGCTATCGACCCGGACGAAAGGAGCGGGCCAAGCGCCAAGCCGCTCGAATATTAAATCAAACGCAGCCGACTCACTAAAAATGCATTGCTTCTTTCATAAAATATGTAGCCACTTGTTTTGTTTTTAATATATATTTGTCGATATTTTAAACGTTGTTTAAAGAATTCAATAGACTCGAATGATAAAAATTACGACATGAGGGGACCTGATATTCAAAGCGAGCAATAGTCTTCTATCGACAGCTCGTTGAACACATAGATCGTTCGGGCAATTACAGCATTAGTAATAGCGCTCACTTTTTGCGGACGATCTACCCACTCGAACACAGTTCCAACGTTGCTTAGCAACGGGTGCCGAGTGGTAAGCAAAGAAATATTTATATGGCGTTACCTGGGTAACCACAACATAATCTAAACAAACATCAACACCCAGTAACCCACCAATAATAAAACTATGTATCAAAAACCATGGACCTTAAACATGTGGTCAACATTGTTTAGCTTGGTTATTATCCAAGCGATTTGATGTTTAATAAATGTTTTATTAATATTGTTGTTTTATTATTATTGTTATGTTTTAACTATTAATATTTTTGACGTATATTTGAAGTATAATAAATGTATTAATGTTTTGTTTTATGTTTTATTATTAATATTAATATTATTATTAATATTAATATTATTATTATTATTATTATTATTATTATTATTATTAATATTATTATTAATTAATTAATGGTCACAAAGACAGTGCATGATAATTGCGTGATTAGTAACAAGGAACGCATGCATACATGGTATAGACTGTATGTGATTTACAAAGAAAACACATACATTGAGTTTGTATGTGATTTATAAAGAACGCATGCCTACACAGTATAGACTGCATGTGTTTTACAAAGAAAACATGCCTAAAAATCTCTTACCTATATGTGTGTATTGCTTAAATGTGATTGGTTAAATCCTGAAAATTTGATTCTCTTTATAAACATTGACAACTTCCATAGTTGTCACAATTAATTCAAAAATTCACTCGTGCGATTTTCAAAAATTTCAAAATGGAGAATAATAATTCAAGGATTTTAAGACAGTTGTTGGCCGATGGAAATGGTAAATTTTTATTTTATTATTATTATTAATATTGATTAATTAAGTTTCATTTAATTGGTTCGAGGTAACCGAAAATGATAATCAAGAAGTTATTTTAATTGAGGATTCTGATAGCGGTAAATTTATTTATTAAATTAATATTATTATTATTCATTAAGGTGTTAATAATGTTCGCGAAGTCATTGTTATAGAAGATACGAAGCCGGAAGTTATCGTTATAAACGATGATGGTAATGTATTTTATTTTATTAAAACCTTATAATAGATGAAGATGTATATGCCCTCATTGACGTGGATGCCCACATTGACGTGGAATAATATGTTTGCGATGATGAGGATGAAGATGCCTGCGATGATGAGGGTAAATGTAAGATTTTATTATTTTAAAATTATTTATTTTAATATAGGTATATTATTATTTTAATATTATTTTAATATAGGTATATTATTATTTTAATATTATTTTAATAGATATATTATTAGGTTTTCAATAATTTATTATTATTTATAATATATTGATATATTGTTATTATTATAATATTTAAGAAAACTTTATTGATTTACTGATGTAAAACCTTATAATATTTGAAAACCTTATAATATTGATGGAAAACTTTATAATATTTAAGAAAACTTTATTGATATATTGATGGAAAACACATATTTATTGATATATTTTGAAAACCTTATAATTGATGAAAAATTTATTGATATATTGATGGAAAACCTTATAATATTTAAGAAAACTCTATTGATTTATTTGAAAACTTTATAATATTGATGGAAAACTTTATAATATTTAAGAAAGTTTTATTGATATATTGATGGAAAACCTTATAATATTTAATAAAACTTTATTGATTTATTTGAAAACCTTATAATATTAAAGAAAACTTTATTGATATATTGATTGAAAACCTTATAATATTGATGGAAACTTTATAATATTGATGTAAAACCTTATAATATTTGAAAACCTTATAATATTTAAGAAAAATTTATTGATTTATTGATTGAAAAATTTATATTTAAAATATATTTTTATCAGGCTAATTATATCCGAAGTATGGAGTCGCTTCAACATGTCATTCTGTAAAATGTCATGGTGAAATGAAGCGATACTACGGTCAAAAATTCTATGGCATCTGTAATATTCCCAAGTTCGAAAGAAAGAACAAGGACTTAAATCTGGCTATAAATGTTTTGACTTATAACGAAAAACCGTCTAAAACTCTAGATGATATAAATTATATCCCCCCTCATCCGCATTTAGATATAATTCACCGGTCCAAGGTTACTGACGGTACACCTATTTATTTACTTCTTTTGGAGGTCGGTGATAATTATCACTATACTGCTGTTTTTGATTTGGATAAATTAATGAACTGCCATGCGACTACATCTTGCAATATCCAAATCTCTTTACATTGGTGTCCCCATTGTCTTAATGGCTTAAGATTAAAACCCGCATTTGACACTCATGTTTCCTTGTGCATTAAAAATCAAACAGGCACTACCCTTTATACGTTGCTTAAAAATAAATATTTAAAATTTTCCAATTATGCAAAATCTATTTCCCCGCCATTCATAATTTATGCGGATTTTGAATCAATTTTACCACTGGATATAAGGCATCATCAAATACACATGCCGATAGCAGCAGGTCTACTATTAATTAATAACTACACAAATACAAAACATTATTATAATTTTATTGGCGATGATTGCGGTTTGGCGTTTTTGAAAAAGATTGATGAAATCGCTCTTTCGATTGTCTTGCCATATTACCTGGCTATATTATTGGCTAAATAATGAAAATTTGATTCTCTTTATAAACATTGGCAATTCTAAATTTGTCATAATTATTTCAAAAATTTCGCTCGAGAAAATTTCAAAAATATTTTCGCATTAATTTAAAAATGGCTAAAATAGGAGAAAAACGTATTTTAATGAAATTTTTGACTATTGTTAAATTATTATTTTATTATTATTTATTATTATTCAGGTACCTATAAGTGGTTCAATGTAACCGAAAATGAGGACCTTAACAATGCTGGCAATCATTTGAGTAAATTTATATTTTGAAAAAAATTACTATTAATTTATTATTTAGATAACGATGTTATTATAATTGAGGATTATGATGAAGATATTGTTGGGCCAGAACACAAACGACCTTGTAAATGTTTATCTGAATCGGTAACGCACATGCAAATATAACATGCAGCTTTAAATTCAAACCTATGAAAACATCAATTAAACCTAGCAAAATATGAGAGAAAAGCAATTACATTTAAAATAATAAACATAAAAATAAATTAAAATAATAACAAAAAAGCAACAAGATCCGCACGGTATAAACATAAACATAACACGAAACCCCAACAAATTCGACCGAAATTTGATAATTTAACAAAAAATGAAAATTTCATGAGAATGAAATTATAAATCAAAGAATTTGAATTAGAAATAATTCAATAAAAATTTCAAATAAAGAATTATCAAAATAAATTAAAAAATAATAAAAATTAAGATTAGAATACACTAGAAAATATCAAGGTCGAATTTTGTTTTACTAAATCAAAAAGAACACGCGAGGTTATGGACCAAAAATAGGTATATATACCGATTCATTTTTAAACAATTTTAATCTTTTAACCATTATTAAAACTATATTTTGAACTTTTGAAATAACTCAATACTTTTAAATCTATCTTAGGTGAGTGAGAGTTTTATTTGGAAACTCTCTCTCCACGTCTCGTCCTCGCAACCTCGGTAGAGCTCTGCTTGGATGTCGACGTGGGGAGAGTAGTATTTTATTTGGTATGATGTTATGCTTTGGCAAGTAATTTGTTATATTGCTATTTAATATCTTAATAAATATTTATAAAACCTAAAATCAGTTTATTTTTTATTAATTATTCATTTTATTGTCGAAAATTTTCCGGCCCACAGCCAAGACACATCACAAGTTAGTAAAATCTACATATTATTCAGATTCGTGTAAGTGCGTGGAATTTCGCCGATGATCTGTGCCCGTGAAGACCCGAACGTCAATATTATTCCGTATAGAAGGAGAAATAAGGAAAGGGTCTTTTGGCTACTTCCTCGTTTCTAGTTTTCTTTAAATTCGACCTAAACTGATCTACATACGGCTTAAAATCACCACACCGAGTAGTCCAGTGGGCACTCATTAAATATAACATAAACATAAAATGCGTTTAAGCTTATTAAAGGGAACGGTGACGGGGAAAAAATTAAAAATGAAATCACTGCTATGAAATTAAATATCATTATAAACTCAACTCAGATGCGAAATTTTGACGAGGAACGATAATTTTAAAGTGTTATTACACGAATTACCATGAACTCCAAGTAGAATCGTAAATTTAATCAAATTCTAAACCAAAGTATATTTGACCCATAAGAATGATCCTTTCACAATAAGAGGTAGTTATTACTAAGCCAACGGTCGATCAAAAGGGACTCCCACATAAAAGTAAAATTATCGTAATTAATTAAAATATTAAAATTACAAAACACTGATAGAGTAGAGGGAAGTTTATTGTGAGCCAAATAAAAGGAAATATCCAATCCCTCTTGAGATAGCCAACTGAACTGATATAATAATCCACCTGTTTTCTGTCTCCTTTGAACCCCTTCAGCATTAACTGGTAACACTACGGCACCGGCTCTCCGTGTTTGATACACGTTCCACTGTCAAATCGTTTAATTGTTGACCGAAAATATTCGATAGGTTCATAGACCATAAATTAATTTCCAAATCTCGACCATCGTCATAAACAAATCCACAATTTGCCAGAGACCTAAATCGCTAACATTTCCTAGAATCGAATGTTAAACTAGTAATTACATAAGATAAAACTGTATAACATTACTGTAACTCGTAATCACGTGGAGCGAACGATAGATAATTAATTGAACGAAGTAAAATCTTAACACCATAGGGATCCAGTAGTGAGAAGTATAAGTCAATGACATAAAATCAATTACTTGCAGATAGGAGGATACTATGATCATTCACGAATTGTGACATCACTGAAACAGTTAGCTACAAGAAACAAATAAAATGAAATGAAGGAAAATGTTGAACATTAGAATTAACATGAGAACACTCGCGGTGAAATTGTGAGATTGGCAATGACACATGCGAGTTTTCTGATGTTAATCTCCAAAAGCTTACCCGATTTCCTTTCCCGAATTCGATCATCATTCAGAGAATGAAGATGCATCTAAAATCAGTATTTAATATCACGTCATGATGGATATAGATCGAATCATAAAGTCCAAGCGGATGTAGCGATTAAACCGATTGTTTATAAAAATAATAATAACAAAAACCGTCAGATTAGAATAAGATCATAATCCAATTGACTAATCCACCCAAATGTCGATTTTCTTGCATCTCGTCGGTGACAATCACCCACCTTCCGACACACCACTGGGCAGTGTGCGAGACACCCACAATCATCATATAAATTTGTGAATAATACCAACAACTGGAATTACATCTTCTCTTACCAGATACCCAGTAGATACCTAACAATAATGATTGTAAACGCCGATCGGATATCGCCACACACCTGAAGGGCAGAGAATATGACGAGGTGTAATTTCATCCTGCACGTTTTCTTCATAAATAAGTGTAAATATGAAAGGCCATTTTTCAAAAAAAAAAAACTCTACTAATGGATTGTCAATTTAATCTCGACGAAGAAGTGCCGGCGAATCGATCATCCATCCCCGTCGAGCTTCTGGAATTTAATTTAGGTATCGCAGGTAAATTCCCCTTTTCCTTTTCAAACAGTAATAATTTGCAATCTTTAAATAATTAGTCATAAACTTGTTAATATCTTCGATTTAAATGGAATTTGAATTACAATTAAATAAGTTATATAGAAAACATGATAATTTAATCGCATTCGAATAATTTTAATTTATAAATCCCTTATATGTTTCATTGAATAATTTATATAACTTTAACGTTTGATTTTGTATATAAGAAACGTATATGTACCCGATGATCTGATCATACTTTATTAATATTCATTATGGGGTTTTTCTAAATAATTTATACAAGTTTAATCTTAATCCTGATTGTAGAAATTGGTCAACAAGGTACATGAACTTATTGATAGTATAGTCATATTTTAGCTCGAATTATTAGAAAATAACAGGTCCTAGAAGTTTTCTTCAATAACCCTTACAGAATCTAATTTTCAAATCGTGAATCCTGTGAAAGCGACAAATTTTAGAGTTTTAGCCAAATAATTTATTTTATAAATCTGGATGTTAATGATTTTAGTTAACCATTAGAACAAGATTACCAGCCGTAGCATAGAATTTTTTATTTTTTGACTGAATGATTTATAGGAAATTCGGATATTTTTAATTACGTAATCTTTAGGACCCTAAACTAAACTATCTGTGGGTAACTAATTTGTCACCCCTAAGATTTTAATGAATTTAAATATAGTATCGCCAAGGAATTGACATCTTTACCGGAATTACTGACAAATGATGGCTACTCATAATGGTGACTTTTTCTGCGTACATCTTTTATTGTGAGGTCCTGTTACGGGGTATACCTTAGATTTATTCGCATTTATTTTTACCGTGAAAGCTATTAAATTAAACATAAATGTATAACATTAATGACTCTTCATAATGCAGAGAGATCCAGCTCGATGGCCTGTGTTTCAACCCACATTGCGGATCGATGGAGATGGGCATGGGAACGATTCCGGCAGGAGAAATGCCCCGAGTTTCCTCAACCGGAGCCTCAACAAATCGACCGGCAATCGGAAAGTGACCATGGCTTGTGGTTAGCCGATAGACCATGGGAGGAATGGAACCCGGCCTGGGAGATCCGAGAGCAGGCCCGTCATCTTCTCGAACAGCTCGAAAACCACCAACGGCAGGTAGATTTGCAAGTGGTCCGAGCTCGCCAATACTTGGCGAATGTGGAAGAAGATCTCCTAGCTGGTCGGATAGCCAGCAGTTATCAACATCCGCTGCAATGCAGGGTCTCACTCTGCACCCGGCCGAAAACCACGCGGACCCGCAACACTAAGCGGCCCGTAATGATTATATCCGGCTATTCTCCGGAGGAGTGGGTCGAAAGGGGGTTTCCTGCCTCCTGAATTGCCAGCCCATGATAGAGACTTCCTGTGACTCAATGTAACTCCCTGATTTAATTGACCTTTGATTGAATAAATAGCTTATTATTTTTGATAATTGTTCTTATTTGTGTGAATGTTTTAATAAGAGAACTCCTTTTGTTATTGCATAAAATTTTGTTGTTGTCAATAACTAATCGTTTAAATGTCTCTATTAATAGCCATGGAACCCATTCAAATACTGCAGAAGGAGCTGACTTGTACCCAGCAAGCCAACAAAGCACTGTATGAGCAAATCATCCAGCTTACCAAAGAGATACAACAAGTAAAAGCCACATGGGTGGACCCCGCTAAGGTCAAGCCCCTACGCCACAGGCTCACCGCCGCTCAGAAGGGCTGGGCCGAGGAGCGGCAATTAAACCAAAATCTTCGAACGCAGATAAGGGGGTTGGAAGTTGCCTTGTCCGCCAGTCGGGAAGGAGAGGCAGTAACCTACCCTCTTGTCTTCGCCCCATCCCAATTGGCTTATCGGGACTCAATAACCAAACCAACGCCCGTCGTAACTCCTACTACAACACCGTCCAGCAGTTATAGGCCGGGGCGAAAAGAGCGTGCCAGACGAAGAGCCACTCGTCTGTCGAATAAACTCAATTGATTTAAACTTGTTTAATCTGTAGATTTAATTAAATTATAAAGGTTGTCTAATTATTCGAAATGATGTTTTAAAACTTGGGAAATATTAAAAACCGTAGTTATTTCATGAGTGCTCACCCTTCGTCAGGTAGTCGTTGTTCTATCTCTAAGAACGCCATCACCGAATTTAGCTCTCACTATGATGAATCTCTAACCTTAATAACCATCACACAAGGGACTTGTAAAGCGAGCATGAGTCTTCTATCGACGGCTCGTTGAACCCAGGGGTTGTCCGAGCAATTACAGCATTAGTAATAGCGCTCACTTTTTGCGGACAATCCACCCACTCGAACACATTTCCAACGTTGCCTAGCAACGGGTGCCGAGTGGTAGCTAGAAATATTTATATGGCGTTACCGGGGCAACTATAGGAAGATTCAGACAATTAGCAAAACCCAGTAACCCACCAATATTATTGTAATCGAGAATGAAGATAAATTTATTTAATTAATTTTAAAATTATTATGAATTTTTTAGATAATAATAATGATGCTAATGCTGTTGATGATGATGTTGTCCAAATTGTTCTAATGGAGAATGCCCCCATTTCTGGGGATGATGTTAATAATGCCGCTGGTGCTCATATTGTTGATGCCCCCATTTCTGAGGATGATGCTAATAATGCACCGTCGATTATGATTCCTTTGTGTAGAAGACAATTCTTAGTTTTTATTTTTAATATTTAAAATAATTAGATAATACTGAAATTTTATGATAAATTTATGAAGTTTTATGAATAAATTATTATGATGAATTTTTGTTGAAATATTGATATGGAAGAAATTTTATGAAGAAATTTATAATATCGAAGAATTTATAAAATTTATAATAATTTACGAAATGGATATCATTTATAATTATTGATTAAATTTATAATATGAACGAATCTTTATAATTTAATAATTACCTATATACATTTTAAGATAATTATTATCATTAAATGGGTTAAATAATAAGATGCGCTAATAATAATGACCTTACAATAAATGAAAATACAATAAATTTAATAATAATAATTTATATATTTTGATCAGGCAAATATTATCCACGCCACTGTGTATCGAGTAGTGGCCACAATTCCATATGTCATAAACACATGGAACGATATTATGACAATATTTTCTATTGCGACAATTACTTTATTCGTGGTTCTGGATATCTAGCCAGAGCATGGTAAATTTTATAATAATTATTGAAATTTTTGAATTTTTGTAAAATTTTTATCTAAAAGGCGAAGCATTTTCTTTTGAGGGTCCCTTTTAAAAAATAAATTTAATAAAACAATATTTGATTACGATGAAAATATACAGTGTGTTAAAAATGCTGGTGTAGATGGAGAAATCATGGTTTGGTCAGTGTCAAGGTATTCATTTTTATTTCCATAAATGGGAGAGTGGTTGCAATTCCAATATCATAGCTTCAGCAATAAGACATTCACTCACAATAAATAAAGTGATATTTCGTGGTGATTTGTCTGAATTTACTTGGAATTTCATTCATCGAGTTCTCGCACACACTCTTTCAATCAATGCGAAGCCTTATAATAAAGGAGAAGAGACTGTGTCATCGTTGTAACAGTGAAGAGACAATATCACACGAACTTAAATCTGGTAAGGTTCATCTAACTCTAACTTCTGAACGACACAATTGTCTCAAACTAATCACAAATCCCTTATTAAAAAGCCTAGCCTAATCACATCTGTACACTCGTTCCAAATTCTAAATAACAAGTTGATTTATTTATCACTGATGTATCCAAAAAAGAATCTTTCTTGTTGACATGAAATTTGTGAGCAACTTTGTCACCAGCTTTGAACAAGAAGATAAGGCGAACCTGAGAAAATACGACTCTTAAAAAAATGAAATACAGGCTGTCAAACCGGATTTCAAAGTCGAACTTGACACCAGTATAATTGGAGCTTAAGAATCTTTTCCTGTTAAGACTTCTGAAATCTTTATAAGAATAGAAACTGCTTGGTCAGAATTGAAAGGTCTACTGAAGAAATGTGCTATTAATAACATCACACTTTCTGACAGACTGTGGTAATACCGCAAGACAGACTCTTTGAAAGAAATTGATAAGGATAAACTTACAATAAAAAAATTAAGCAATGGTCTTGAATTCAGTTACCATTACCATCCTCAAATTATCAGTGTATAATTCTGTATTTCGGTGTAAATATTTAGAATTTTAGATATTACCACTCTCTCTCTTTGAATGGTTTAAATATGTAGATAAATATATTTGCAAAGAGGCTTTTGCATTTTAAAACCAGTGAAAAATCTGCAAAGAAAACTTGCCTATGATAGTTTTGTTTTAATCGTTTCTTTTGATATTTTTGCGAATAGATTCATAATGAATTGAAATTCTGTGAAAATTAGATAAAACGATGTACATATGTGATGAAAAACCATTCGTGTCGCCTTTCGAATACAATGTTTTATGTCAAATGCTCTTCTATACGTCTCTGATTTCAAATGTTAAGAAAAATATCTGAAAAATAGCCCCTTTTCAAATTTAAATTTGTTGTAAAAGTATTGAATCAATAAATATGATATTGCTGAGAAATCTTTACTATTACTACACAGTAGCCAAATCAATAATTGTTGAAATTTAAATCACCCGACAAATCTCATTCTAGCATTAAAATAATAAAAATTTGTTAATAATATATAATTAATTATAATATACTATTTACAATAATAATTAACAATTAAAGATGTTATGTATTTGTTACCATCATCACGCAGTGGGGGTCATTTTAGTGTCTCATAAAACTGATTTTTAAGTCATTTTGAAATATAAAATACACATCTAAGTTGTTTGGGATGATTTTAAGCCCCACCATTTCTAGTAAATTATTAGACTTGCTATTAATTTATATAATATACATGAATTTCCGGAAAGATTCAAGATTATTGGATAACAATTTTAGAATCTTATAATTACTATTGAAACTTAAATTCAAATGCTATTAATAACACAGAAATAATGTCGTTGTTCTTCTAAACACTAATTTTGCAGCTAAATTATAAAATCTTAAGACTGAAATTTTCGAACTTTTTACAAAGAAACTGTTAAAAATTAATCAATATATAATAAATCAATTCTCTATTGTTTTCAAAAAAAAGAATAAAAAATTGTGTTAAAATATTGAAAACTTTGTTGTACATTTGAATATGATTTTCCCATAAAATAAAAGTTGTTTAGTAATCAATTTTGTTATTTGATATTTTTGTATTTTCCAATTACATATTTTATATTATTATAATACATAAGCACCAGAATTTCGGGTCCAGACAAACGTTATCACTTACACTATAAATCGGTAATATAAAATACTGTTTTATAGATTTTATAGCATGATGTTATGTGTTCGTCTCTATATTTCTTGAATATTACAGAATGTCAAAAAATTTAAAGCCCTACACATTTTAGGAACGAAGCAGAACTTTTTGGCGCAAGACATTTTGGTGTCATTTAAAAATAACTTTCTATTTAACTTATCGTTTATAAACTTTTAATTTTATGAAAGTCCGTGATATATGGGCAAGTCCTATAAGATACTCGATGATGTTTCGTTCTCTGTAACTCTCAACAATTGTCATGATTCTGGTATCTGCTGCGACATATTTTCTGCGCCTTACAGTCGGATGGTTTCAACGAATGAATTGCTCATATACAATGTCACGCCCTTTTTGAACACCTCGAATTCCGTCTATAAATTTCCAAAAGTTTGGGTGATCCATCCCAAATTCGGCTTGTAATCTTCGATGTGCTACTTCAACATAGTTGTTTGTACTATCCTCTCCATTCATTGTTCTCTTGTAGACAGACCACATTTGAGGATGAAACAACGCATGACGTCGAGTTCTTTTGCGATTTTGACGTCCTATGTATACATCCTCAAACCAATTTAAGATTGGCGTGAGGTTTCCGTAATTTTATTATCCAGTGCCTCATTAGCCACATCAAGGTCTTCGATTGGAACAAAGGAGAGCAAAGTCCGGATCTGTATTATATCAGCGAAGCAGGCCTTCGTCTGCTAACTTATTACGCATGTTCTTTGTCAAAGGAAAGAGGCATCAATAAATTGCATAATTCGGAAACGTTTTTCGAATAGCTCCAATTGAAGCTTGTTCGAAGTCAATAGAAACTGATGAAGAATTGAAAAATGGCCACATTTCTTTAATGGCTTCAAACAGACGTCGGTAAGTTCTAGCTTCTTTATATTTGGCAGCAGACCATACAAAAACATCAATACGAATCCTCCTTTCGCTGTCATGATTACATATATCTGTGAAAAGAGGAGCTAAACTGAATGTTCTGTCTATATACATTCTTTTCATCAGGTTACTCCAATCACCATTCGACTGTCGGCCAAAGAGAAGAATGCGATTTTCATCTTGTTCTCCCGAATCCCATAAAAGAAATTCTTCCATCTGATCTGGTGCCACTTTGTACATCCGATATGCATCCGAAATAATAATTGAAGCTCGATCGACAGGTTGTGGAGGAGCTACTAGGTTGTCGTTTCTACTCTGCTGAATAACCTTGCAAATGGCGTCTTTGTTTGGCAACTTCGCTTGAAAGGCAGGCGAGGTTCCTTGGAGAGCACTGTTGATGATAACTGACGGGATTTCAGTTGTCTCTATTGTCCTCCTTTTGATTCCGGTCACTATCATGGCAACCCGAAGTTGCGTTGCGTCTCTTCCGTGACTATGTTGGTTCATCTGCATCAGAACTTGATCATTATCTACGGTCGTGTGTAAACGAACCTTGCATTCGTTCTTCAGCTCATATCGCCAGAACTTCTTGGAATGATCTGCACTAAATTTATCGAACACATAACAGTATCCTTCGTGATTCGACTTTTCTTTACCACGCTTCGATGTAACATTTTCAATTTACTGGTTTAACAGAATTATAATGATATATATTTATGAAACTCTATTTATGATTTTAGTCTAGAAGCGCACGCATGATTATGCAGAAACTGTAAATAATGGCTTAGGCCATCTGTGCGCTAAAATGAGCGTCAAAACGGTAGAGCCAAAACGTCACGTACCGTTTCAGGCATATACATGCCAAGAGAGAATTAATTGGAAAAAACTCTAGATTGAAAAGAACATGCGCATATAATATGATGAGGAATAAGAAAAACGCATTAATTTAATAAATACTTAATTTATACTTAATAGTTTTCTTAAATAGCTTATTCGTTTTTTAGTAGGTTGAATAAAATAAAATCAAAAAATTTAATCGTTTTAAAAAATGTTTTCGTGTAAACCTTAAGCAGTGGATAAACAATATTTAATCCAACATTCAATGCAAAAAGAGTAATAATTATTGTCACGTGAAAGTAAACAATAACAAATAAAACATTTTGATCGTAAATACAGAATGGCAAAAGGAGAAAACCGACACAATACGCTAAAAAAATCATCTAAAAAAGCCTTCTTTTGTTGAGGTTCCCCACTTATACAAAAAATTAATTTACCTTAACCAAAAAGCTTTGTGTCAATATAATGTCAGATAATGGTTTAACTTTCAGCTTTGAATTTATTATATATTTAAAAATGTTATTAAAAATATTTAATCATAAAGATAAGATATTTATTTGTGAAAGTAAACAATCTTGTTAAAATCTCAAAATTTTGATTATTTTCTAAATACGCTCTTAATTCTTCGAAGATGTTATCAATTTTTAAAAAACATGTAGAGTAAAAACTGGATTAGTCCTATATTAAATACATAAAAAATTACGATTTTGACACTAATTTGATGTCTTTTTTACAGAATGATAAGAAATGGTTTTTAGTGTAAATAGGATGCAATTATAATATTATACTATTTAATTAATAAATAAAAGAATTTTATTTAATTTTTTATATTCGATTATTAATAGTAAATATATTATCAGGTGATGTAACAAAAATATATTTTAATTCTTTTTTTATAAATTAATTTCATGGAAGGAAATAAAAAGCTTTCAGGATATAACTATTGCAATTGAAAAGGAGAGAAAGAAAAATAAAGTTTTAAAATATAATTTTAAAAAATCAAAAAGGTGGTTTGATCTATAGCAGTGAAATTATTGTAAAAACCTATGAAAATCTGAAATTAATAATTCTAGAAATTGAAGAAGTTCTACGGAAATAGATGATATAAAATCCAACACTTGTGAATCAAAATAATAATGTATAGATCATTTTACATTACGAGAGCAATAATTATGTTATTACATGTTTTAATAATAATAATAATAATAATAATAATAATAATAATAATAATAATAATAATAATAATAATAATAATAATAATAATAATAATAATAATAATAATAATAATAATAATAATAATAATAATAATAATAATAATAATAATAATAATAATAATAATAATAATAATAATAATAATAAAAATTATAATAATACAGTGGCCGCCGCTTATTATAATTACGGTTAATGTTATCATTCGGCTAATGTTATCCCTTTCACTAAGTCCCGGTCGCATATTCATTTGTATACTGAAAATAATCTGCTTATTGTTATCAGAATCTATTAAAAAATTCGCTTATTGTTATTACTTTTTTCATTTAAAATATCAATTAAAACTTAATTAAAATCATTAAATTCAATGTTTCATTAAAAAAATTAATTAACAAATCAAATCCTTGCCTGGTGTGAAGAAAACAGAAAAAAAGAAGACTTAACACTGAAGGAAAAGTTCAAATTATTGAGAGCTATGAAAAATTACCAAAGATTAGCCAACGCAATTAAAGATTTCTCAACCTTTACTTTGTAAAATTCTAAAAAAATCGAGATGAAATTTTGAGGCGAGCAAAACTAAATGAACTTAAGTTGTATGCGAAAACTAGTTGGAAAGGATCCTCAGGTTGAATCTGCTTTAAAACTTTTGTTTACTCATGTTCGAGAAAATGATGCACGTGTTGATGGGCCTCTGACGAGACAGAAAGCTGAAGAGCTTGCCACTAGACTGGGAAAAGATGATTTTGTTGTAACAGATGGGTGGTTTAATCGGTGGAAGAAAAGGGGAAACATTGTTTACAAACGCGCTCATGGGGAACAAAAAGATTCTGATTTTGCAGCAGCTGAAGCATGGTTCATTGAGGAGTGACAAAAGATTATTGCAGAGTATTCACCGGAAAATGTTTACAATGCAGATGAAACTGGGTGTACTATCGTGCCTTCCCTGAGAGCACACCTTTTATGCTCAAAAATGAGAGGCCCAAAAGCTAAAAAACTTCAAAAGAATGTTTGACAGTACTTTGTTGTACAAGCATGTCAGGCAGCAAAGAAAAACTGTTGGTTATTGGAAAATCCGCAAACCCATGATGCTTTAAAGGTGTAAAACAACTTCCAGTTGATTACTATGCTAAGAAAAATGCTTGGATGATAACTCTGATTTTTAATGAATGGCTTCTGGAATGGGATAGCAAACTGAACCACAAAATGTTGGTTGACAACTGCACCGCACATATTGTTAAGGTCAATTTAAAACAGATCAATGTGATCTTCTTACCAGCGAATACGACAGATTTGATTAAGCCCTGTGATCAAGGAATCATTCGAACACTTAAAACAGGGAAATGCGATCAAGAGTCTTGGAAAGTATTGAGGATAGTCAAAAACTGACTGCATTTGAGTTAGCCAAAAAATTTCGTGGAAAAATGTCTCTGAAAAGGCAATCAGAAATTGCTTCAGTCATGGCGGGTTCTCAACAGAAGACTTGGAATCAGAGGAAATTGTTGAAATCTCAACTGATCTGGCTGATGAAGCTTTTGAGGAATGGGTGTTAATTGATAAAAACATACTAATTGCAGAAAAACTGACAGATTCAGAAATTTGTGACACAGTAACTCAGACTAGCCCAGCATCAATTGAGGATGAAGAAGAAAATGAAGATGAAAGCCAAACAAATAGCAAACCGCCGAGTGCTTGTGAAATCAGAAATGCTCTTCAAATTTTAAGACTTAAGCACAGATCTTCAGAATTTCACAAACAGTATGAGTCTTTTATTAACAGTTTACTCAGAAAAAATATCAGGCAATCGTCTTTACATGATTTTTTCTAAGCTTTTTATGCATGTTGAGATTTCTAAATGAAATGTATTGATAAATGTTTAAATAAAAATTTGAAAAAAAAATTCCATTTTTTTTTCGGGTATTATTATCATTTTGATAATGTTATCAACAAATCAATATCAATTTGAGATATCATAGTTCAAAATTGATCACAAAAAAGTACATGATATTGTTTACCCAAATGATTCCAATAATCGAAATTTTCAAATGATTCACTTTAAAATAAAACTATTTAATGATGAAGTAGAAATTGGTTACAATATTCAGTTTTTGAATAAACTGTTTGTGAAAAAAAATTAATCTATGGTTGTAAGGAATGAAAAATGATACCTGCGATCTTTTTTTGAATGAAAAAAGTCCAAAACACTTTGAATGTTTTCAGATTAAACAAATGAAAAATTAGTGGCAAAAAGTATTGACACATTGGATCTCTTTAGTTAAGGTTCTAGGTAAACAAAATTTAGCTTTACAGAGTACTGGTAGAGGCGAAGGAAAAATATTTATACAAAACTCGAGTTAATAAAAAAACTAGGTTTTGTAATTTTGTATGCTCGAATTTAAATTGCATTATCGATTACTGAATTTGCAACTCTTCTTAGCTAACAATTTTTTGGGTGGCTTAACTGTGGGAAATGTTGGTTTATATACTGACATTTTGTTGCTCTTGATTTTAAGTGGCTGTAATCCTCGCTTGTTTTTAATAAACAATTTAGTATTTTTAGCTATTTTTAGTATCATCGCGATTCCAACCATCTCTTTAGTTAAGGTTCTAGGTAAACAAAATTTAGCTTTACAGAGTACTGGTAGAGGCGAAGGAAAAATATTTATACAAAACTCGATATTTGTATATCATTTGTCATATTTTGATCACTTTTTTCTATATTGAATCATCTTAATACATTTTTTGTTTACATGTGCTGATTTTGATACTGATGGTGCTTCATTAAAATATGTATTATAATCAGTGCTTTTTTGTGATAGAAAGCATTGTAACAGAGTTGAAATGGGTCGTATTCTTCATTCCGCAAATGCGTGTGATAATATTATTAATCAGATAAGTAAAGAAATGACGAAAAATGCAATTAAAGAAATTGTTCAATACGAGAATAAAATGTCATTAATAATTGATGAATCAATCACAATAAGCATAAAAACTAGTCTAACAGTATATGTCCAATGCTTTAACGAATTTGTTGGAATGAATTCACCGATAAATTTGTTTTTAAATTCGTTACTCTAATGTCTTTATTTCTATGGAATGACAGATTATTTAATTCTCTTACATGTGATGGCGCAGCTGTGATGTTAGGTTGTAAAAGTATAGTGAAAAAATTATTATATGAACATTTTCCTTCTATTATAGTTTGTCATTACACTAATCTCAGACTAGAATTATCAGTAAGTGATGTTGTAAATGTTACTTCAAGAATAAATAGACTGAAATCATATATTGATAAACTTTAAGTCAAATACCATACTTCGACAAAGAATAATAGAGAGTTGCATTTATGTGGAGAATTACTGGAGATGAGCTGCTGAAATTAGAATAATTTTTAATCTCTTGTGTATTATTTTGAAGAAGCAATGCATGATATAACAACAGATAGACCTGATAAATGGACTTATAATTGGCTTGGAAAGAAAAATCAGATCTACAAAAATTATATTGGACCTATGATTGATGTGTGAGGCTCTCCAAAAATTATCAGAATTAAGTTTGGGTCTATAGACCACGACATTGATCTGTACTAGGCCAATCAGAAAATAAAAATACTGATAAAGTTTTTGAAGAAAGAACTTTGGGCCCTAATATAAATGCGCTGTTGCTGCGATCAAAAAGAATGACTTTGACATGAGGAATAGTTTTAAGATTCAACACCCAATTTTCAAACTCTTTATCAATATTTATTCCATTTGGTAGAATCTCAAAAATATACGATTTAATTTCTTCAAGAAATTCTTTCATACCAATCTTTGAAGGTTCCGGGTATGACTTTGTTAAATCCAAATGATACCAGTACATTTTCTCAAGCTGCCAAAAGCATTTCCTCACATCAGTACAGTATAAAGTTACGTCAGTAAAATATCTTACGAATAAATCGAATGCAATTTGATTTATAATCGTTTTAACACAACAAACTCTTTCTTAAAGTTCTGTGGTAGAATCTAGTAGGACAAGCTATTGTGTCGATGTCTTTAGAGGTGGCATTCAAGCAAGTTTAAGTTTAAGAACTACTCTGTTAGCTAGCACCCAGTTGAGCAAGTAAACACTAGTAGATTACAATTATGTCTCAAAGATAAATTTATTTTAAAACGTATTCCTAAAACAAATAGTTTGCTTTTAATTAAACCCACTAATTTTCTGGGACCAATTTTTTATTCAGTTCTATTTAGAGCAAAATATACTTCATTCTTTTTGGATGAACTTTAGTACCAAATGTTTCAAACAATATAGTCGTGTATTTAACTAAGTTTTATTCCTTGGACTCGCACAAATGCAGTCCTCTTTTCCACTGCCATCATAAGACGAAAAGAATGAAATTATCAGATTAGAGGAAAAAGCGAAAGTCTAGTTAAATTTTGGTTATGAGTGATCAGGGCCGTTTATCGGTCGAAATATTTCATATTTTATGAATAAAAATTGAGGAAATTGGCTACCATTGTTATTTATTTAAATTTTATTTATATAAATGATTTCGCTACCGACAAAAAAAGATTTTAAAGTTGATCAAATTATTTTATTCCTACGTATATATTAATTCTATACCTATTAGGCCTTAACATTTAATATTTTAATTTAATTAATTCATCTGTGTTGATGAATCCAATTGACGAAACTTACATAAGCGATTGATTTTCAGAAATGTATATTTAATTATAAATAAGTTACTCTAAAGAAATTGTCTTACATAAACTGGAGTCAAAATGGATTTAAATTAAATAATATCAAAAATTTGAATCTAGTGGCAAGAACAATCAAGACTAAAACTACGACGAAATTGCAAACTTTCAATGAAATAAACACCATAACCATCTATTTTAGGTAATAAAATAGATCCAGTTAACTATATTTTAATTGTTGGAAAATATGGATATAGATATATGAGATAAAATAGGAAAAGATTCAGCAAACTGCGGCTCTTTAAGGATAGTAGAGCGATTCTTTGATAATAATTTTTCCAAACAAATTTACCTACACAAATAGTAGTAGGCGTCAGCGGGATCTGAAAATCAGGTCGGCTAGTAAACTCCCATCATAAACAAGTTCTTTCGTCAACCTTTATCAATAATAGCGAACAAAAAATAATACCACAATAGTTTTAAGCCAACTATTGACATGTGATCATATTGGCTATTTTCTTTGTCCAGGATAATATAGTGTTTTCTGGTTAAGTAATTGTTTGTGATTGAAAAATATTCCTATTTCAGGCAATGTATCATCATTATATTTATTTGGTGTTTTATTTGTTTTTCATTGAAATTTTAAAATATTTTTAAACCATTTTTGTGGATACCATTTATTGACTGCTAAGAAAAAAAATACGAATTCAAAAGAAAATAGATTGGGACTTACGTTCATTGAGAACTCAAATGGTCTTTCTAGATGTTTTATTTATAAAGAACAACTTCCAAATAATGCTAAATCAAATCTAGAAATACATTTAAATTAAGCATGGTTCATTTGCCAAAACATATCCTGCAGGTTAAAGAACTTCAGGCAAGTTTGAAAAAATCAAGCGTCACATTTAATGATTGGTTGCAAGCTGTTGATGTCGTTAAGATTCCCAGATTCATAGTGAGCCTAAAAATATCTAAGAGGAAAACCTTTTACAGATTACCGAATACAATGTCAAAGTTACAAGACAAAATTCACTTCTAACATTGCCAATCAATTTTCCTGGGCAAAGAATATGTGAAAAAACGCCATTATTTCGTGAAACGTGTTATTATTAGTGATGGCAATTCTTTTCAACAGTTCTCTACCAGATTTTTTGTGTGGGACAACCAGATCAAGAATACGATAACACTTGTCTCCAATTCACTAAGGAGCTATTTGGTTCAATGGAAAATCAAAACTACATCATTGCCAATTGTCTGTCGACTCCACAATTACCGTCAATTATTTTAAGAGACCCTCCCATCTATGAAAACGGTGGCATCAAGAGAAAATTTCTATTTTTTGCAAGATGGTGCACATTGCCACACTGCGCAAGCCATGGTGAACTGGCTAGAGGAGCAAGGCATTCCAGGTATCAAATTGAGTACATAATTGCCAGGAATAATCACATTGAAAATGTTTACTTTCTCTTTGACAATGAAAACTAACATCGACTAAGAGTTTATTGGTTGCCCTTCAAGATGAATGGAAAGCAATTTTACAAGAAACTATCAATAACCTTATTCATTCAATGCCACAACTTTTAACTGCTCTTTTTAATGCTAAGGAAAAATCTACCAGATATTAGAGAGCGAAATATAATCATTTTTTGTGGATAATACTCGTTTTTTCATTACCAATTATAATTTTACCAATTATAATTTTTAATTTTTTTTTCTAATGACAATGCACTGTACATTCAAAGTTGATTTAAAAATATATATAAAGAACTCTGCAGATTTTAAAAATAACGCTGACACCTGAAATAAATTTGAAAGTATTCCTTCATTTGCTAAAACAGAAACAGATAAAATAGTTAAGATGGTATCAAATGTACGTGATCAATACGTTGAAGATATGAAATCAGTTTTAGTTATAAATATTTGCAGTAGACGAGTTATGAAACACACAAAATCCATTACAAGTTTGCTTTTTGTGTACTATATTTCATCCGAATTTCATCAATAACTTTAAGGATTATTGCCACTTAAAAACGAGACCCGAGGAATGGATATTGCATTGGGTATTGTCAGTTGTATGGAAACAAGTGCATCCTAATCATTAAAATTGTGTCAATAGCAAAGGATATGTTGAGTACCGAAAAGAAATATATTCTTTTAAAAGCAAAAATTAATCACGGGGTGATTTCTTTTCATTGTATAATCCATCAAGAAGATGTTTGTGCACAACTTTTCCAAAAGTACTTGGTAAAGTTATGAATTTAGTAATTAAGATTATAAACAAAATTGTAATACAAAAGCTAATATTTAGGACTTCTTTATAACAACGTGTGATGTTTGTCAAGAGGAAATATGCTAAAACAATATAATTCTTGCTTAAAAGAAATTGAACTATTCCTTTATAACAAAGGTATATTGTTCAAAATTAGTTACTTGCAAAGGTATATTTTAAAGTGAACATAATGACACATTTGAATCAGATTAGCATTAAACTGCATGGTATAGTAGATATTGCTTTTCGCTTTATAAAATTATTTTTTTTGAAAGAAAAAAGAGGAATTTTGTTGCATTCTCCAAGTTAGTAACAATATCAAAACGAAACCAGTGTTAAAATTGATATGGAATTTTTCAAAGCATCAATTTCCAAAATGAACAAATCTTTTCAAATGAGATTTTAAGATTATTGTTAAGTAAAAAGAATCTATGACATCTAATTTAGATTCTTTAAATGCAAAAGGAACGAAATTCGGATTTCATCAGTTCACAATTGAAATAACAATTTTTGAAATGTAGTTGCTAGACTTGGCTAGTAAATATTTATGAAAATCAAATTTTAAGTTTTACTGCGGAAATTGAGAATCTAGAAACAAAGAAATGTACTTTGCTTCCAAAGAATATACTAACGAAATTATCTTCAATATCTGGAATAGTATGCTAGAATCATACAAGAAGTTGAAGTTTGAATTTGGTGTTGTTAGGATCTTTAACTCGACATCATGTGATAATTCATGACAATAAAATTAAAAAATATTTATATTTAATCCATGCATTTAGATCTGAAAATGCGAAAACAAGTACTCGATTATTTAGACAGTGGATTTTTAGAAAGGGATGCTGCAGCAAAGTTTGGAGTGGGTAAGGATACAATATCAATAATCAAAACCAATAAAAAGGAAATTCTAGATCAATATAACAGAATTAAAAACCACCATCCAAGCATCTAAGACCTCAAATTAGAGAGGAATCGATCAACTGTGCAGTTTTAGAATGGATGTAGATGGTCCCACTCTGCGTATGGTAGCTAAAAATTTGCGGTGGAATTTAATTTTTTGGAATTTAAAGCTACCTCAGGGTGGTTAGATAAATTCAAGGTAAGACACTACATATCATTTAAAGCATTGTCCGAAGAGAAGAATTCGGCTGACTACGAATCAATAGAGGTATTTAAGTTGGAAATTTAAAATTTAATTGCTTTTGTTGGGCTCAGAGCCACAATTCAAACAAAAAATAAAAATTAAAGATAAAGAATGAGAGTGAAAATGGTGGGACGAATCACTGTACATAAACATGCACCGCACCAAGATATTAAAAATTAACAAAAAACATTAATTAAAACAAAATAAAAATATAACAAAATTAAATAAAAACAAATAATTAATAAAAATCATGAAAAAGCAAGACAGCTGCAGAAAGAAACATATTAAAAATAAAATAAACTGCCAAAACCTTGCAAAATAAGGTTTAGAAAAAACATAGGCAGAAGTGGCGACCAGAAAACAAATAAAAAGGGCAAAAATAATATTATCAGAAAAACAATAATAAAAGTAAAATTCAAAGATAAACTAAATTATATATAGAAAAATAAAGAAAAATATATAAAAAATAATAGAAATAATTTTAAAACAATTAAATAATTAAAAAGCCCTAAAAATGGCAGAAAATCGCCTATTGGTCGCACACATGCATAAAATTAATATAAATACAGTGATGAATTTCATTATTTTTAACTTTTATGCCATTTAAACTTTACAATCTTTCGAGATAGAAAACAATTTTCAAACGTAAGGAATTTAATTTTTATATAAGTTGTATCGTAATTTTCTATGTTTTTCTGATAACGTAAATGTATACTCAATAAATGTCTCATTCTTTTCTATGATAGTTAATTATATTCCTATTTATAGTCCGACCCTTCTAATTTCATATATAGTATGGTATCGAAATAGATGGTCCATGGGACGGATCTCGGGCCGGCTAGTGGGTGAAAACCCTTAGTTGAGCTCGTGGGTCATGCCTCGTGGACCCCTCGGCAGTCCGCAGTCGGGTCTGGCGATAATGCACAGGACCGCTACGCAGGGCGCCGTTGTACACTCGGGGCGGCTACTGAAAAGTGGCCGGAACGAGTCGAAATTAAAATCAGGGAAAATGCGGCAGCAGAGTTAAGGGGAATTTAAGAATGTTCATGAACGAACCAGACAGATTTTTGTTTATTGTCGGACAAGAAAATTAAGGAATGGGTAGCAGGGATAGGGCATCATTATAGTCAAAAAATCGGTGAAGTCTTACGACTAGAACGCAAAGATAAGGAAACCCAATAAACCATTGAAATGGTAGACGCGCGTAAAGATGCTCGTAACATAGGAGTGCCGGCACATGAATACCTTGAATCACTGGCTCATAAAATTTCACTAACCCCGTTTGGTCAGAAATCCACCCCAAAAAGAGAATTGTCTTTTTCTTACGCACATATAGTGAATTAAAATTCATCAAAATCAATCGATACTACACAAAACAAATCACCACTAATAGTTTTGAATAAATGATAGCCGTCACGCACCGGCAGATAACAATTACTCAAATATTGATCGGTTACAATTCATTTCAACCAAGAAAACAACTTTCACGGATATACTTTGACCTACCTAAATACGACTGCTATTACTACCCAATTCTTAGCTAAATTGTACCATAAAATAATAAATTTGGTTTCATTTAATTAAATATAAATAATTTAACTATCTTAATTCCTTCTGAGTAAATAGGACACTTTCCTAAAAACTAAATGCAGAAGCGGAAAGCTGGCTACACCGTTTTCATAGAATACCTATCACCTAAAAGATCTACAACTGAATTATATCCAAAACATAATTTTTCCCCCAAGACGACGAATATTTAACCAATGAGGTTAGTAATATAAATATAAACATTTCTAATTTCGGGTAATAATAGAGGAGGTATGCAAATTAATACTAACTCCACAACATATGTGCGATTGGCTACGATAATCGGAAAGTAAAATTTTTCTAATATTAATAATGTACGAACCTGTCAGGGAACGCCATACCGGTAGATGTACCAGGGGGTATGAATGAAATAAGGTCGATAACAACTAATACGTCGAAGAAACCAAAACGTCTGAGACTGCGAATTAATATTTTCCCGACATAAACTTCATTAACTGTGTCGACTATTATCCGATATAAGCCAACTCAGTACCAATAGTTCTAGCAAGCCTGGCCATACGCGCATACTTAACAATGATAAGAACAAAAATTATAAAATCTCTTTCGAGAATCCCTCCCCGATATGTTTGTACTAATTGTCATCACCGCACCTCTCAGAGAATCTCATTTTTGAATTTTTTTCTTTTTCTCCAGGATGAGCACTAATAATCAGAACAAGTCCAATGATCTACCAAGGATCCCCCGTCTTCCCCCTTCCATCATAGCTATTCGCCATCAATACGAGGAGCTCAAGCAGGAACACAGTGAGCTCAAGGCAAAATACGAACGTGTAAAAGGTACTTGGGCCCCGCCCGATGCCATCAAAGTACTGAGGCGAAAGATAGAACGGCTCACTCGGGCGCGAGATGATCTGATCTCGGAATCCCGTGCTCAGCGGCTACTCATCAAAGAGCAGTCGACCGCATTACGACGTGCGTTCACGGACGTGGAGCTCCAGGCTCACGTCCCGGGGAGCGTCAGGGCCAGTCAACTGGGGATAATTCCGGCTCACCATCTCCCTGTTACTGACGTTCTCCCGTCGCTTCCTGTCTCTGATTCGCTAGCTTCAGAAATCCGAACTCCTACAGAATTACCAGTACCTTCTCAACAGCCAACCGAGGTCGGGGAAACCCCTAGGCCAACTGCCACTCGTAGGCGGCCGAATCGAAATCGGCGACGCCGCGATCGACGGCGTCGAGAGGAAGAGTTTTCCAGAGGAGCAGAAAACATCACCATCCCGTGTCAAATCGAAGATCTACCACCCCCCTATGAGGAATTTGAACTTCCGGAGCTCGACCCGGACATATGCTACGCTCCGAACGTCGTTTTCAGATCGCCTGCTCCGTCCATCCACATCAATCTGGTGGATGAGGACCCAAATCCCTTCCCAGTTTCTCAAATCCTCGACAGACTAGGGCTCGGAACCGAGGACGTAGCTATCCTCACGGGCGAGATGCCTCACAATATCCCTTCGCAAGAAATAGCGGGCCCCTCGACTCGGAGAGAGGACATCTGCCGCCAGGCAAGTCCCCCGCCTTATCGACCGGCGAAGAGGAAGTATCTTCCAACGGACATCGACGAGGAAGATTAACAAGGAGACGAGACTGGTCCTGGTGAAATAAAAAGATTCATGTGGATTTTCATTCTCTATGACTTGCTATTAACAATTGTGAATAATTTTCCTTTTATCTCGTTAATCAATATTTCTGTAATACAATGTTTTCTTTTGTTTTGCTTTCATGTTAAAACTAAATCAAATAAGTTGGTCTATGAGAGGGGTGGTGTGAATGAAAAGTGCAACGCTCGGTAAATCAATATGGAAATCTAGATAGTACCCATGAATTTCTCTCCGGGGATTGAAATATAATGAAAACCAATATATGAGAGCGTAAGCCCTTCTAACGGCAGCTGACAACTCGGGAAAGACGAAGGTCCTTCGGGGAGTAGTGCTAGTAATGGCGCTCACCTGCTCGAATGGCATTCGGCCATTGTGTACAGCACCAACGTGATTTCGGTCACGGGTACATAATGGTTGCTAAAATCGTGCGGCGCATCAGGTGGTTCTCCCTAGCCATTAATAGTGAAAGTCCCATCAGTATGACGAGTAAATTCTTGAAATTTGATAACTCCTGTGCGTCCAACACTTTATATGAATTCGAAAACATTTTCAATCTTGTAGAAACTGTCCTGTAAACGTAGTTGTTTATATCGAAAAGGTTGTTATTCGATGATGAATTTGCCAAAAATTTCAAACCACGTCTTCATCGCGTGACAATTGCACTGATTTGTAGTGCTTTTGGTGATAAATTAAAGCCTAAAAAGTATTGATCGTAAAAAATTAGGAGTTGAATATTACAGTTCAGCTAAAGGTTGGATGACAACGGGGATTTTTCAAAAATATGGAATCAGTTTAATTCGGAAATGACATGTTTTGGTAAGAAAATTATTCTTTTGATTGATAATGTCACTTCACAGTTATTAAGCCTTAGCAATGTTAAACTTGTTTATTTTCAGAAGAATTGTACGAGTTTAATTCAGCCTCTTGACATTGGTATAAATAGGTAATTTAAATCAAAATACAAGTGAAAATTTTTGCAGTATATTTATTTCGATTCCTATGAAAATTTTAAAGAAATCAAACTCCTTGAGACACTCATATGGATCGAACGTGCATGGCAAGATGCTACTAAACAAACTATTGTGAATTGCTTCAACAAAACTGTTTCATGGGGCCCGGATAGTTTAAATCAAAATATAAGAGCCATTTCCTCTTCATGGAAGTCTGACTATCATTTACTAAAGATATAATCTAATGCAGAACGAGAATTAAGTGAAAAATTGAAAAGCGTAATTAAACGATATATTCCATGAAATCATGGCAGGTAGATGACATTGGATGAGTATTTAGAAAAGGATGAGGTCCGGGAGTGAAAAAATAAAATATTAATTGCGTTATTGATTCTTTAAATATTTTATTCAAAAATCGGGACATTTTTGAATTTTATTGCCCCTATATCAGAATTCCAATTGTATATACTAAATATAATAGTCATTGATAAATTTAATATTATAATAACTACCATAAAAAATAATATAAGTTACAGACACCCTGATAAATATGCAAATATAGGATGCAATAGTAAAAAGTAGTATAAAAATCAAAATGAATTAGAAAATATAATATTTTCTTGCAGGCAACTCAAGAACCGAATGCGAAAGAATTCAAAGTACATTTTAAAATAAACCTCTAACCAAAGTTTAAAAAGAATGGTTTAACAATGTTATCCGGGATTAATGATAAAGCTTTAACGTAATAGGTGAGAAATAGTGCAATCACATTTGGATATTTCAGTAAATTTCATGGTATCCGTTATTTAAATCACTATTCGCGAATATACGAATATTTTTATTGGCTTACTTTCCAAATTTTACTCAATAAAAAATTTTCGTAACTATGTCATAACCACGCGTTACATTTAGCAATTGTTGATTTTCTATATAAGAATAAATATTCAGAACAAACTTATAGCGGAGAAATTTTTTGTTTAGAAAATGATGATTTATCTCCCGAATTAATTGACATTAGACAGTGATAGTGAATATAGCTATAGCTCATTTAATGATGAAAATGATGACAACAAGTCAGTTGATTATAGTGATTTTCGTATTGAAAATACCAATTTGAATTTACAAATTATAGGTGAAGATTGTTTAGTGGAATTGAATACAAGACTTTCTATAGTTGTGAACAAATTACGAAAAATAGTCAAAATATTTCGGAAGTCCCAGCCTAAAAATAAAAAATTGCAAGAATATGTTTTAAAGCAAGAAAATAAAAAATATATTTTGGTTCCACAAAATAATTCGAATAATATCCGAAAAATCGAATATTTCAACAAGAAACTATTCGATATTTGGATAGTTAAAAACTCGAATAATAAAATGCACTATAGAAAAATTAAAAAAAACTAATTTTATAATGATACAAAGAAAGCAAGAATACGAAATTTTTTGAAATATTTACATTATGAAAATTCTCATGTATCTCAATGAAGTTGTCGGCTATGATTGTATTATTTTGTGTTAAGCATTGAAAATAATTATTTTTATTATTTATAATGAGAGATGAAAGTTGTGATTGAATATGCTAATTAGTTTCATCAAAATATTTATTATGGTAATTATGTGAATAGTTATCCGGTTTAGTGTAAAAAGAATAAGGAGTTATATCAAGATAACTAGAGTCATTATTAGATTTTATTATAAATATTATTATCATTTTAATTGATATAGGTAGCGAAATGCAATTTAAAATTATATATTGATTAATCCTGAATGGATAAATTAGATGTTAGAATTTTATTGTAAATTTCTATTTATTTATTGGGAATTGCAATTAAAATAAGGTTATGAATGATTATTTTAAAATTTTTATATATTATATATATATATATATATATATATATATATATATATATATATATATAATTTCGTTTTAAAATTTGATTTTCGTAATGCAGTTTCAAAAGATAATTGTAATGTGGGGTATGTTTATTGTTATTATTGTTAGCATTATTTACATAATTAATGGGAAAAAATGAATTCCCCGTACTAAGTCGCCAACCTAATTACTATGGAAAGAAATTGAAAAATTGATAAAAACATGAAGATTAAATAATAATTTATTTTACGAATTATAAAAATTCTATTTAACTGTAAATATTTAAAATTCTAAAGATTTAATCCTAATTTTACGAAACTATAATAATCAACAACATTCCAAAGAGAAATAATAATTTTAATAGTATCTAAAATCCAATAAAATATTATTTTTATTAATAGAAGTTATTGTCACATGTTATGGTTTACAATTTAAAACATTATAAAACTATATCAATCAAACAGCATTCACCCTAATTGTCCCCACACAGATTTTCATCAGAGACTGTTGGATTTAACAGCCTATTTTACACGAACAACCTCAAATTACTTAATAATTTTACACTTAACTAATTTTAACTAATAAAATTACAATAGTTATAAATTTAACAATGTACACCAATATTAATACAATGAATAAAAAGTGATACGATAGCAAATAATTACTATTCCCATGTCAGTATCCATTTTATATCCGTTTTAACAATTTATTTGTCATAACGGATTGAATAAAAACAGTCAACTTTAACTATATTTGTCACAGCACAAATAACGAGTATATATTATTGCTTATTGTGATACATAGCATATCGATAACTGATTGTTTGTATTTCATCCTTCAACATTTCTTTATTGTTAAATTAATAATTATCTTTTATAAATGCTCTATTAAAATGAAATAAAAACAAATCATATAAGAATTTCAAAAAAACATTTCACAATGATGGATGTCATTTAAACATTTTTATCGATGTTACCATCATTTAAATCACGTGATTAATGTCGTACTCTTGTCAGTTAATTCGTAATTTACCAGTTGCTTTGACTCACCACCATGATATAGTCCTAAAACAATCGCAACGAGCAGAATCAATGATACAACGCTTCTGGCAACTAAAAGATACCTAGATCAACCCCAATCAAGCCAAGAAATTAATTTAGCAAAACGAGCTACTGAATTTTAATATGATGAGGTAATGTCAAAGTTACGATAAAGGAAAATGACCAACGCAAGTAAAAGGAAGCTGAAATTTATTTTTGACTTTAATTTAAAATCAATAAAATGACATTGGATAAGTTGTTATTTATTCATTACAGCAATCCCGATATGAAAATTCTTTAAAGGAAGATGATGTCTTTCCATCGGAAGTGTTGTTGGATATTAATGATAGTAAAACGAATGCCCATCACAAGCCAAGTAGATTCCACAGACCAGAAGTTTGCTAATGACGACGAACTCTGATCAAATGACCTTGACTTTACAACGTAAGATAGTTTCAAATAAATCCCGACTAGATAAGGTCAAACGTGACAGAATACGGAGATTGAAAACCGTTAGATTGATAGGTCAAGTACGAATACGGTATTTTTATTAAAGTAAAATGTTTATGAATAAAAATAGTTTGAACTTTTTAATACTTTATTTAATAATTGATCAAAATCAATGTTTTTTATTGAAGGGTGGATTTATTGGATGAAAAGGTCCGAAAATTAAAGTAACATTATCGACAAGTGGGTTTATTAGATGAACAGGTCCGAATATTAACGTAACATTTAATAAACTTTTGTATTATTATTGATTATTTAAATTTTGTTAGTAAAATTAGATTAATAAAACATCTTTCTTCACTGAGTACATGTTTCAGAGTAAACACAACTAATTAAAATTCGCCATTTTTTTAATTTTTATTTAAAATTTTTTTTAAGTTTACAGGTATAGAAATATGATAAAGTAGAATTGTGAAAATAAAGAGAAATAATTTAATTTTAAAAAAAATACAAATTTTATTGGAATTTATTTTTTGATAGTTTGCAGTATTGTAATAGATATGACTTGAATTAAGGACTATTTTGAATAAAAGTTAACTTTCATGACAAAGTAGGTCAATAATTAGGGTTTTACATTAATTTAGAAAATATTTAATTTTATACTGAAGACCTGTTAATTTCAAGGATTTAGTGCATGATTTCTCATAATTATTGAGTCAATATGTCTATGAAACATCGATTTTTGAGATAATTATATAGTTTAAATCAAATTTTATTGGTTTAACAAGTTTAATGATATTTAAAGTTTTTAAAACTGAAATTTATTGATTCATTTTTTGAATATATGCCAAATTATATTGCTTTCAGAAGTTTATTAAGTGCAGATTAATGCCAGTTTAACGCGTATTTTAATAAATAAAGGTCATTTAGTGACATTTTAAATCATTATGAAATAGTTTAATCATTTAATTAAAATTTGATAGTTAATTATATTTTGATTGATAAAATTTAATTACATTAAATTATTTACTTTTATTTAAGAAATTATTCTCACGGATATCAAAGACAAAACTAGTAAAATTCTGGTGATCAGAATTCTTTAGAGTGTTTGAGCAATCAAACAGTGTGAAATCATGATCTTTATTTAGTCATTTTATGATAATTTGGCGAAATTTAAGTTGTTTTAATGAAATTTGTTATTTTTTGAAGATTCTTAATTCTTTTCGATTTCTCTGCTAAGCCAAATTGTAGCAATTTTGGGTATAGATATCAGTTTCATAATCAATATCAGTAAATTGAAAAGATTTCAATGATAATATTTTGAACTGAATCCACAAATCAAATTGAGTATATATTCGAGAAGAGTTTAATTTTAAGAAATTATTTTACTTGATTGGAGAAATATAATCTTGTAATTATTTACCTGATTTTATAAAAAAAATACTATTTAAATTAAATGAATAATTTGAATGGAATATTGATTACAAAAAATAGACAACAAAATCGAATCAAAAATTTAATCTATCAATGTAATTATCAAAAACAACCTGTCGACAAATCCAATTAATTTAATAGATCCGATAACAATTGATTAGATTAGTCTATAACAGAGTGTCCAACGATCATGAAATGAATGGCAAAAATTTTGCGAAAAAATAAAAATAATGGCCGCAAAACAAAAACACAATTTTAAGTTGAATTTTTTAATTAAACTAATTTTTTTACATAATCTAATCGCGTATTTTAAATTCTTAATTTATATCTTAAATTGTTTTCAGTTAATCTGCTTCTATAAGAATTTTTTGTATATTTTAATTCCGGAAAGAATCTTTCGCAGTTATACGATGTACCGAATAAAGAAATGATCTTAAAAAAATTATCTCATATTAGGATAATCTGTTTAAGGTAAGTAAATTTTTAGGAAATTGCTTCTATTATTTGAAAATTCCTGCTTAGCTAACAAATCTTTTTGCATTTCTAACAATTCTAGCTGAATTTTTAAGTCAACTGAATTTATTTCAACTGAAAACGGATTCGAAAATATAATTAGTTATATATAAATTTTTATGTAGTTAGTAGATAAGTTTAAATAAAGTTCATTTTTATTTATTTTTTTTTTAAATATTATTATTTTTTTTAAATATTTCGGTTGATCCATAAAATCGAGTTGTACTGATGAGCACATGGTAAATAATTTCGAACCTTTAATTTACTTTTTTTATCGTCATCACTACCATAACCCATAGGAGTTAAACACGTATTTTTAGTATCGCTCTTGTAATTTATAATAGTTTCTATTTGGTAATACATCACAAGGTACACCCAACGGTTTTCTATCTTTATCTACAACTTTTATCTGAACAGTTAACAATGTATCGATCAAAACTACATTTTCTTCTGCTTTAATGTCGTTGGATGATCCTATTGAATTAATAACTGAAAATGAAATGTTTAGCTTTTATGAAGGAGGTATTAGAGGTGGTCTTACTTTTGTTAATAAACACTAAACTGTTGGGCTCAGAGCCACAATTCAAACAAAAAACAAAAATATAAAGATAGAGAATGAGAGTGAAAATAGTGGAACGAATCACTGTACATAAGCACTCACCGCACAAAGATACTAAAAATTAATGAAAAACATATTAATTAAAACAAAATAAAAATATAACAAAATTAAATAAAAACAAATAATTAATAAAAATCATGAAAAAGCAAGACAGCTGCAGAAAGAAACATATGAAAAATAAAATAAACTGCCAAAACCTTGCAAAATAAGGTTTAGAAAAAACATAGGCAGAAGTGGCGACCAGAAAACAAATAAAAAGGGCAAAAATAATATTATCAGAAAACAATAATAAAAGTAAAATTCAAAGATAAACTAAATTATATATCGAAAAATAAAGAAAATTATACAAAAAATAATAGAAATAATTTTAAAGTAATAAAATAATTAAAAAGCCCTAAAAATGGCGGAAAATCGCCTATTGGTCGCACACATGCACAAAAATAGTATAAATACAGTGATGAATTTCATTATTTTTAACTTTTATGCCATTCAAACTTTACAATTTTTTTGAGATAGAAAGATATTCTTCAAGCGTAAGGAATTTAATTTTTTATAAGTTGTGTCGTAATTTTCATATGTTTTTCTTATAACGTAAATTCATACTCAATAAATGTTTCATTCTCTTCTATGATAATTAATCGTATGCATATTTATAGTCCGACCCCTTTAATCTCATATATAGTATAGTATTGGAATAGATGGTCCATGAGACGGATCTCGGGCCGGCTAGTGGGTGAAAACCCTTAGTTGAGCTCGTGGGTCATGCCTCGTGGACCCCTCGGCAGTCCGCAGTCGGGTCTGGCGATAATGCACAGGACCGCTACGCAGGGCGCCGTTGTATGCTCGGGGCGGCTACTGAAAAGTGGCCGGAACGAGCCGAATTAAAATCAGGGAAAATGCGGCAACAGAGTTAAGGGGAATTTAGGAATGATCTCAAATAGATCATACGAATCATTTTTCTTTTCGGACTAATTAATAAGAAAATGGGTAGCAGGGTTAAGCATAAGAATAGTCAAATGCAATAAGTGCCATATGAATAAGATCCAAGTGAAAAGAAAGCCTATAAATTAGCTAAACTGAATGATATGTCGTGGAAAGTAAAAATACGGAAAGTATAGCCTATGGGAGTGACAGCACGTGAGAACGCCGAATCTTTAACCAGTGGATTTAAACTATGTGCCCCAATCGAGAAGATGTTAACAGTATAAAACATAAACATCACAATGTTACAATATATCAAAATTTAATCAATAACAATAGCTCTACATAAACTGATAATGGTCACGCATAAATGCACCTTAGGTATTTAAATTCTGGTTTTTGAATACCAGTTGCATAAGCCAAATTGGAATCGTTACGGAGATGTTCCGACTCGTCCAGACGAGCCAACCCACCTAACTCAACTGGGATTCACATTTCGATATTAATCAAGACCCGAATTTCATTTAAATTAAATAAAGCCCATTAATTCAGTTCGATACACCTAAATGTTATGATAGAAGATGAGCGTAGACCTTAACATTAAGTAATATTGGGTTCTATTTTTTGACGTTATTAACCTGAAGAGATCGTTAACAATCAATCAATCTTAATATTTGTATAAATTCTCTGTTTGAGAACCCATAGGATTATACGTAGAGAATCAATTTTAGTAATAAAATACATAAAGATAATGAGAATTTAACCAAATAATAATTATTGGTTGAATTATAATGAAATAAATAAAATAATAGTGGTTAATTTAATAATAATTAGTGGTCAACTTATAATAGCATACACAGAGATAATAATAGTTTAATCTAATAATAATTAGTGATTGAATCATAAGGAAATAAATAAAATAATAGTAGTTAATGTAACAACAATTAATGGTTAACTTATAATAGCATGCATAAAGGCAATGATAGTTGAATCAAATAATAATTGATGGGTAAACTGTAATGAAATAAATAAAATAATAGTAGTAAAGTTACTAATAATCAATGGTTAACTTATAATAAAATACATGAAACATAATAATAGTTTGACCCAATAATAATCGACGATTGAATCATAATAGAATGAATAGAAAAGATAGTAATCCCGCCTAATAATAATAAGTGGTTACATTATAATGAAATACGGGGGAAATTAACGAAAATAGGAGTTAATCCATAAAATCGCCATCCGACCCCTCCCCAATGTCCCCGTATTTTATTACCACTTCGCCTCTCAGAGGATTTCGTTTTCATTTTTTCTTATTTCCACTTTCAGGATGAATAATAATAACAATTCCGGATTGAATGGGTTACCGAAAATACCCCGTCTTCCACCTTCGATCGTGGCCGTTCGCCATCAATATGAGGAGCTGAAGCAGAAGTATGATACACTCCAGGCCAAGTATGATCGGATAAAAGGTACTTGGGCCCCGCCCGATGCCATCAAAGTGCTGAGGCGGAAGATAGAACGGCTCACTCGGGCGCGAGATGAGCTGATCACAGAATCTCGCGCTCAGCGACTGCTTATCAAGGAGCAGTCAACCGCACTCCGACGTGCGTTTACGGACGTCGAGCTTCGGGCTCACGTCCCGGGAAGCATCAGGGCCAGTCAACTAGATATAATGCCAGCCCATCACCTTCCCGTTACCAGTGTCTCTTCTTCCCTCTCCACCTCCATGGATCCGATTTCCGAAGCTCCCGTCCTACCCGTCGAGTCAGTTGTTCCTCAACCGCCTATCGGAGTTGTAGAAAGTGCTGTCATCAACCGGACGCGGCGGCGACCGAACCGAAATCGGCGACGTCGCGCACGACGCCGTCAAGCGGAAGAAGTGCTCACAGGATTGGAACCCGCTGAGACCTCCTGCCCGGTCAGTGGTCCGCCTCCACCCTACCAGGAGTTCGAATTTCCGGAGCTTGACCCAGATATCCTCTATGCTCCCGATATAATATTCCGATCGCCCGCCCGGTCCATTCACATTAATCTGACCGACGAGGATCCGGAATCTTTCCCGGTCACCCAAATCCTCGATCGATTGAGGCTCGGAACCGAAGACATCGCCGTTCTCACGGGCGAAGTGCCTAACACTATCGCTGCGCAAGAGATAGCGGGTCCCTCGACTCGGAGAGAGGAAAATCAATTAGCGAGTCCTCCGCCATACAGGCCAATGAAGAGAAAATATTTCCCGACAGACATCGATGAAGAAGACTAACGAAAATTCGAACCTGATTTTGGTGTGATTAAAGAGCTTGCGTGGAACTTTCCTTCCTTGACAACCTGACATGACTAATATTAAATGATATTTTGTTCTTGTTGTCTTGTTAAATCCATTCGTTAATAATATGATGTTCTCCTTTTGTTTCGTTTTCACGTTGAGCCCAAATTAAGGGACTTGATTCATGAGAAGTGTAGTGCGAATAAAAGGGATAAACTGTGGTGAACTATTACCGAGGTTTGATGATCACTCATAATTTTCTCTCCGGGGGATTGAAGCGTAATGAAAACCAATATATGAAAGCGTAAGCCCTTCTAACGGCAGCGAACAACTCGGGAAAGACGAAGGTTCTTAGAGGAGTAGTGCTAGTAATGGCGCTCACCTGCTCGAATGGCATTCGGCCATTGTGTACAGCACCAACGTGATTTCGGTCACGGGTACATAATGGTTACTAAAATCGTGCGGCGCATCAGGGGGTTCTCCCTAGTCACTATTAGCAAAGGTCACATCCATATGACGAGCAATTTCTGAAATTTAATAACTCCTGTGCGTCCAACAAAACAGACGAAAACCTAGATTTACTTTATATTGATATTAATAATTTATACAGTTGAGCAAGTCAACCTTTGACTTGTGGTGAATGTTCTTCATGTTAACTATTTTAAATAAATCACTCAACTGCGGTGATTATGAATATTCTGTGAATCCGGATTGGCTATTCCCTGTTGGGATTATTCGCATTATTCTTAAAATCCATGAAAAAATTGTTGGTAATTCTTAAAAATAAGTAAAGCTAGCTTTGGACGAATCGGTAATTAAAAAATGAAAAATTCCTTTCTAAAAATAGAATTGGAATTTCTTGTTTTAATCAACCTTTTATTATCAGAGTTTAAGCCTGTTTTTATCAATGTTATTTTGTTCGAACATCAATTTTAGTTGAATTTTCAAGTTCAAATAATAATCGGAATCCCATCCATATCTTATCCAAATGATTATTTCTCTTATAGTACCATTATTAATAAGGTCTGAAGATTTCTAATATCATCATCAAATCGATACGGATTCATCACATAGTATCTCAAAATAAATTCATTTTCTTCAATCGAGACTGTGTAAGAATTGACATGGAGTTAATTTATTTGTTTACACATTACTATTGTTATTAATAATTTATTAATATTATTTTTTGTACATATTAAATAAAACATCCCCTTGACTCTCCTACCATTTTCTTAAAGGAAAATCTGTCTGGCTCTACAAATCTCTAAATAGAACTTATTTTAACCTAGGAGACAAGAATAAGATAAATAATTGATATATATATATATATATATATATATATATATGTATGTATGTGTGTGTATTATCAACTTGCTGATACTTACTATCATTCTTGAGAAATTTTAGATTATTCAATTAGATTCAATCGTCGGAATAAAGATAAAGTTTAGTATGATCTAAATTGGTAATTTTTGATGAAATTTCAAGATATATATTCGGTTGAAGGCCAATTAGTGACATTTTTATATGTCATTATGAAACAGTTTAACCGTTTAATTAAAATTTGATAGTTAATTATATTCTGATTTATAAAATTTACCTGGATTTTAGTTTTTTTTTAATTTTTTAGGGCTAGTGGCAAATTATGTAAAAATTAAAGTAATTTTGATTTTATAGTGAAAAATTGGATGTCCTAAATAAAGATTTTTTGAGATAGAGGGACGTTACATTAAATTATTTGCTTTTATTTAAGAAATTACTATTCACGTGGAAATTAAGTCTCAAGTTTTATTTATGAAACTGCTTCACCAGAAAAAACTTTCCGCTCGGTTAATATAGTACTAAAATATAGTAATTCAAATTTTTAGTATTTTCGAATCAAATACGCGTGTTAAACTTGAATACGCATTTGATTTGAAAAAAAATATAGTATTTTAAATTTTTAATATTTTAGAGAATCTCGAATAACACGCGCGTATTTTATTCGAGATAAGACTTTAGCCCTGTAAATTAGGATTTAAATTATTGCATTTCTCTACATTTTGCTGTCACTGGAGTTTCTCTTACAGTATGCATACCACTGGCTGAGAACTTCTGATGAATGATATTATGGAAAGAAAAAAGAAGAGAAAATATCTAGAAACGTAACAACAGTGAACATATTCTGCAGACATTGCAAAAAGCTAATGCAACATATTATTACTTTCATTTATTTAACAAAAGTGAGCCATTTTCATTCATAATTAAAGTATTTTATGTTTATTTTGTAAGCAATTTTATAACTTATTTTATAAGGTTTAAATATATATCAAATGACGAAAAGATGCAATAATTAAAATGATAATTAGTATTGTGTAATGGTATATTTAGTTTTTTATTTGCTTTATAAACGTATTGTTTTTCATTGGGATATTAGTGGGAAAATCTGCCTTTTGTTGTACTTCACTTTAAAATTTAATGAATTATTATGAAATAACTTTATTGTTGAATATAATGTAGAATAAATTTTAGATTACATCTTGGTCATGTTAAGTGCGTTTTTTAAATAAAGAATTTATATGAATTTTAATTGGTGGGGGCTGAAAGCTAGTAGTAACAACCAATTTTACTCATCAAGTTGAGATTATACTTAAATATTCCCAAAAAATGATAAATAACTAATTTATAATTCTGTTTACAAAATAAAAATTAATCAAATTATTAACCACAAAAATAAGATGACAAAAAATATTTGGATATGTAAAAATTTTTAAATAATCAAAACAATAAATATATAAAAATTATAACTAACTTCAAAAATGTCAACTGCAAAATGGAAATAAAGTATTATTAAGAAGATATAGTACTTCAAAATTTTATCATGTTATAAAGTATTATGACTTGGAATAAAAAAAAATGGAAATATCATATCAATCTGTATTTTTAAAAAAAAATGGAAAATAAAATTTGAATCAGGATATTTACTTATTAAAAGTAAATTTAAACAAAAATTAGTGATTTATTAATAAAAAATATTTTAGCTTGAAGATTTTTTGTTTCTATGTTGTGTAACATATATATAAGTGTGTATATATAATTATTTGACTAAAAATGCGTGATAATAAAAAAGCATTTTTAAATGATAGATATTTTAATTTAAGTATCAATGTAAATTATAATTATGTTACTAAAATAACCGAAACCTATTTACAAGCGATAACGAATAGGGTTGCTTTTGATTTGTTTTCCAAGAAAGACTATGTGACTCTTACCAAAACTCCTTTAATATATATTATCCTGTCCTGTGGTAGTTATCATGTTGATGCATAGGGTTTGAAAATCCATGTGCGGTTGAGCTTCATTTTCAGAATAAATCGTCATTATATTTTCACTTTCTGATTCTTGACTGCCAATGAACAGTTTTACGTCTCTTTTTTATCTATTTCTACGATTCATATTGCTGGGCACTTGATGGATAAAAAGAAATAAGATTCAAGGGAATCCCATAAGATACGCACAAAATGACATTGGAAATATATTCTAACGAGTGGTTACCAGTAAAAGTGAACTGCACTGCTATAACTGCTAATACACTGACAAACATTTAGGTTCAAGAGCTACCATAGGAGGTATTCATGCTCTTTTTATTTTAAGTCCCCTTTCATAAAACAAATTAAAACGAATTTAAAAACAAAATTTCAGAATTTATTAATTATACAAATTTATCAATCAGTGTTCATCTTTCTAAAAGTCCTACTAAACAGGAAGCCTTTACTTTCCATATTCTCTCTCGTTCCGCTTTTCCTGGATAATGTTTATTAGGTCCTGACCAGCGTTTCTTGATGATATAGAGGCACATCTTGGCAAAATTTCACGAAATCGGGCTTTTTATTATTCACTAAAATACAATTTTGCCATTTAATCATTTATATAGCTTAATCAAGAACAAGAATTATAATACTTTAATTTAAATATATTCATTTGGAATTAGGTTGTTTTGAACTGACCTTAATTTTCGAACATTTTGTTGAGGCATTACTAAATTTTGTTTAAATGAACCGAAAATAACATGCGAAAACAGCAATACAAATTTAAAACCAGACCTATCAACATCAACTAAGCACCATAAAATATGAGAGAAAATATAATTTCATTGTGTCAAAAGTAGTCCGGCCCACAGCCGAACATATCACAAGAAATCAAAACCCTTCACATTATCAGATTGTTATGAGAAAAAATCATGTAAAGACGATTGCCTGGTATTTTTTCTAAGTAAACTATTAATAAAAAACTCATACAGTTTGTGAAATTCTGGAGATCTGTGCTTAAAAGTCTTAAAGTGGTTTCTCCGCCTATAATCCATGCCCGTGAAGGTTTACTCATGAGTAACGACAGATCCAAACGTAAATTATGAAAACCTATAGGGGCGTCGGGTTGATTGAGGAGTAGTATTTTGGCTACTCTCCTTTCAAACTTGGTCCGAAAAATCGACTAAAATCTCTGTTTACACCTCGGCTAAATTTTATCACACTGAGTATCTCAGTGGAAACTCTTAACTTATAATATCAACATAGAGTAACCCTAGGATCAAATTGGTAAAGGAGTGAGGGGGGGCTGGAAAAATCTATGCAACGAATCTTTAACTGAGAAAAATAATTAAATCTTGTTTTGTAATAATCATCTAGAACCAATCGGTTCGGCTATAGTGGTAAATTTACTACGAATTTTAAGTAACCCTTAAGCGGTATGACTGATCTAATCTTGTGTAAACGAGGAACAATAAAATGATGACTAAACCAAACTGGCCCTGACCAGTAACACGGATAAATAAACTCAGCTTAATTAAATACTAAAATCCCATTACTCAATAATCAAAGATGATAAAAATTATTCGCATAGAAGGCTTAAGTTTTACTTCATACTAACTAAAAAATGGGAGGAGACTAACATCAGAAACAGTGTCATAACAAACTATCATAAAATCAAATATGTCAATAGTTACCTAAAATAAAATCCAAGTCGAAATATTGGTCAGTATATGCGATGAACAAGATAAATAATTTTATAATAAGTATATGAACGCAAATCATTATTAAACGCTGTATCAGAGTAATAATTGTGTTGGGGTATCACGAAAAAGCACAGTAAAATCGATAAAACACAAAAATGATAAAAGTGCAATATTAATTAAAAAATTTATAAAAATTCGAAAGTAATATTGATCGGGGGAAATTGGTATGGTTGAACGCCAAATTGAGAGACGAGTCCAGAAATAATAATAAAAATTTAGTGAGGGGTCCCTAGAAAATAATATAAGATAAAAAAGGAAATTAATTAAGAAAAATTAATTACTAATGGGAAGCCCGAGGCAATGGGAAACCCGAGAGATGTGGAAAATCCGAGAGCTGAGGAAAACCCGAGAGATGAGGAAAACCCGGCGCATAGACGGAATAATATAGTAGGATAAATTAGCCTAAACGACATTAAATGGGCGCCACTGAGTAACGGAGAGGTAATTATGTTGCAATTAGTAATTTGGTAATGGACCAAACGTTGTTGACAAATGTCGGTCTGGAAAGTAATTATTATTGATAATTTAATAATGTAGAAAATATTGTTGACAATCGTCGGAAAACAGTCTGAGCAGGAGTATAAAAGAAAGAGGGAAAAACAAGAAAGGACAGTCATCATTAACCAGACACGAAAGAGTAGATATTATTAACTAGAGTGGATCGAAGTGAACGAGCAGTAACTAGGTTAGTAGAGGAATCCAAATCAAAGTTACCTATCAGAAAGGGTGGTTCTCCCTTGGAAAACCTACCCTAAGATAATCAGAGTCAAACGGTGATTAAAAGATGCAAATCAATTAGTGAAATTGTGATTACAAACATTGAAATAAAACGGATTGAGTTGTAACTGTGATAAAGTGCAAATAAAATTATTCTGTGTTGGGTTTGCTTATTTGATCAAAAAAGGACACGAGGAGTCAGAGAGAACCGACTTTCAATAATAATAACCTAACATTTTGGTGAGCCCGACGTGATTCGAAAGTCGGCTGAGAATACTGCTGAAAATAACTGAATTGTTTGAAAAGAGAAAAACTGAGAAAAAAAAGAGAAGAGTGTCAGAGCAAAAATAAACTGAAAAGAGAATAAATTATTGAATTAAAAGAAAACTTTCAAATTATTGAGAAACTTTGTGATTCATTACGACAGAATTTATAAAGAAAATTATTATAGAATAAATTCCAAAATTAAAACAAAAGGTAACATTAATAATTGTAATATTTTAAAATTCAGACGAGAAAAAGTTGTGCAAAAAAGATTTTATAATTTGAGAAACCAGAAGCAATCAGAAATAATGACGAGTAATTCCAATAATAATGATCAAACCCCGGTGTTTACTACGACAACCCCTGTATCCAATGTCCCAACAAATATGTCTACTACTCTTAGTAATGATTATGCAAGTTGTCAGAAACTACCAGTTCAACAATATGGAGGAGATCCTGTCGAATTTGTTGATTTTATGGCTGATTACTATATGTATGCCACTGCTTACGGATGGAGCCAATTGATTATGGTGCAACGGTTACCATTATATTTAAAAGGAGCAGCGAGAGAGGCTTGGCAACAAATTGATAAAAGACTCATTGCCAATGATTGGACCACGTTGAAAGATGCCTTAGCAGCTAAATTAATTGGTGGTGATATCAAACGAATAATGCGTCAAAAGTTTTACAATCGAATGCAGAGGCCAGACAAGTCGGTAAGTGAATTTGCTTATCAATTGACAACCCTTACAGAGAAAGCTTTTGAGATTAAACACGAACAAGTTGATGTGGCGAAACAAGTGAAGGAATTGTTGCAAGACCAATTTTTGACAGGAGTTAGAAAAAAATTAAAAAGGCCCTATGTTATGTAGATTTCAACAATTTTGATGAGCTAATTAAAAAGGGATGAGGTTTGAATTGAATTTGAAAACTACTCAACCAAAAGCAGAATCTTTTACAACTATTAATGAATCTAGAGACAGATCAATATCGCCAATCAAAAGTAATTTATTCCAGAAATCCACCAGTCCATCACCAAAATTTAGAGTAAAATTTGAGGCAAGGAAATCTACAAATAGTCCAAACGAGGAGAGAGAAAGACCAGTTCAGTGTAGTCATTGTCAGAAATTGGGACATAATATGAATCAATGCTGGTTTAAAAACAATGCCCGAAGAAGTCCAAGTCCTATCCAGTGTGATCATTGCCAGAGAAAGGGACATAGTAATAGTCAATGCTGGTTTAAAGATGAAGAGCAGCGAAGTCCAAAGAGGATGTGGCCAGATTGGTTGAAAAGCAATGGTGGGAAAAGTTTTAATAAAATGAGCACCAATAGTCAGCGAATTAATGATAATATACAGGGCTATAATTGTGGAAAAAGAGGGCATGTATCACGAAATTGTTTCGCAAGATCAAGATCTCCATCAACTTCATCGTCACCTCAAAGAGATAGAGTTAATTTACAAAGCCGAATTCAATGTCGTTCATGTAGAGGTTATGGACATATGGCGAGGTCATGTCCCAGGAATAATGAGAGATTTCAAAAGCCAATCTTAAAGAAAATTAGATTCCTAAGTAATAAATCACAAGCAGACAACGTTGCTTTGTGAAGCCAGATAATTTTAATAATAGAATTGAAGACGAAGTGAAACAAATGAGTCGACGTTTGGATCGTTTAATATGCAAGTTTGAATCTGATGAAGAGACGGATAACCACATGATGTATGAGTCGCAATCAGAAGCATCAGACACAGACTTGAAAAGAATGATGATTAAAGATGATCTGCAAAGCGAAAAGGCAATAATGATTATGTAGAGGATTAATAAATTAATAGAATCGAGAGCAGCGGAAACGTCGAAAATAATGACATCATTACTGAAATTGAGTCAGATGTCACTGAGTGTACAAAGATTGAAAAGTGTAATTGAACTATGTGTTGATTATTATGAGGTGAATTTAAAAGATAGAACTGAAATAACAAATATGATGAAAATATTTGGGAAAGCGTCCAGAGAAAATAAATGGTTAGATTTTATTTTTATTGATGTTGTAGATGAAAGTAGAAATAGTGTGATCCGTATTCGTTGTGAAATTGGAGATTATGTTGAAGATTTAAAAGAGAGATTAAAAGAGAATAATGGAAGACAGATAATAAAGGTGAAATTTAAGAATAGGTATTTAGAAGACGATGAAATTTTAATAGATTGTGGTTTTATACCTGGAAATAAGAATAAATTGCAGGTTGCGTGTATGATTAGGGAAGAAGTAGCGGAAAAAAGTGATTCACAAGAAATAACAAGAGACTTAAGAGATGCTTTAAGTGAGTGGGATGGAGTTAAAATTACTGAGAAATTAAAATTAATTGATAAAATAGGACTAGAGGACAAGGCTTAACTAGAAATAGTAGACATAATACGACCATATTTATATGATAAATCGAGGTATGGAAAAATATTGAAATGTTTGATGCGAAGATTTGGTAGAGAATTAAGAGAAACTGGAATGGAATTAAAACCATTTATAATAGCAATAGATTATGAAGATTGGGGAAAAACTGAGTATATAGAGGAACATTGGTGTACAAAGGTTCAGAAGTTACGAAAAACCGCTGCAAACCAAATAGGAAAAGATGGAATTATTGTATTGATGTTCAAAGATGAAGAGTTAGATGATGATGAATATTTATATGATTGTGGATTTAAGCCACAGGAATTAGACGAAAACGGATACCTAGATGCCGATGGAAGGGCAGGGTATTTAGTAAATTGTGTAGTAGCAATAAAGGAACAGAAAGTAGATTCAGTAAATAATTCGGAGAATTCAAATACAGATATAGAGGAAGATAACGTAAACGGAATAGAACGAGAAAAAGTGGATGAACTTTTCAGTGATAAGGAAGAAAATGAATCGAATAATAAGTAGGTAGTTAGTAGCACTCTGCAACATAAAAAAATAGGGAGGGGGAGGGGGGTGTTTTTTTACAGATTAAATTTCGGATTATCTTGATTACATAATGACGTAATCAACTTAATTATTCTTGTGTGTATTTTAATAATTTTTTTTTCGAAATTTTTGTGTGTATTTTTTTTTGAAATTTTTTTGAGTTTTTGGCGCGATTTTTTTTTTATTCAAATTTATTTTCGAATTTATTTTCAATATTTAAAATAAAATTTTTTAAGTATTTCTAATTAAAATTTTTTCAGTTTAATTTTATCAATGTAGTTTTTATATAAGATTTTTAAAATATGATTTTTATATATAAATTATATATGATTTTAAGTAGAATTTTCAGTATAATTTTATCGATGAATTTTTATATACGAATTTTTAAGATGAAATTTTTTCAGTATAATTTTTAATTTAAAATATAATTTTTCAAAGTAATAAATTTTTAACATAATTAAATATTGAAAATTTTTTATACAAGGTTTGTTTTCAGTATAATTTTATCGATGAATTTTTATATATGATTTTAAAAATATGATTTTTATATATAAGTTTAAATTATATATAATTTCTAAGTAATAAATTTTTAACATAATTTTATAATGAAATTTTTTTATACAAGGTTTGTTTTCAGTATAATTTTATCGATGAATTTTTATATATGATTTTTAAAATATGAATTTTATACATAAGTTTAAATTATATATGATTTCTAAGTAGAATTTTCAGCATAATTTTATCAATGTATTTTTTCTAAATGATATTTTAAGACGAAGTTTTTAGTATAATTTTCAATATATATATAATTAAAAATATAATTTTTGAAAATAATAAATTTTTAACATAATTAAATATTGAAATTTTTTATACAAGGTTTATTTTCAGTTTAATTTTATCAATGATTTTTTTTTATAAATGTTTTTTTTTTAAGATGAAGTTTTTAGTATAATTTTTAATATATATAATTTAAAATATAATTTTTCAAAGTAATAAATTTTTAACATAATTTTATATTGAAATTTTTTATACAATTTGATTACGATCAAAGAAATTTAGCGTTATCAAAATAATAATAATAATAATAATAATAATAATAATAATAATAATAATAATAAAAATAATAATAATAATAATAATAATAATAATAATAATAATAATAATAATAATAATTCCACCAATTAAAATCTTTATAAAAAAAACTATAAAAACTATAAACACATAAAATAAACTCGTAAAAGATCAAAATTTATTTACATCATCACAAATCTGCTTATAGTAAGCTCTTCTTAGCTCAGCCAACAAAATATGTACAACTTCCTTCTTCTTGTAGTCTCTGCAGCATCTGCATCTAAATGGACAAGTCAACATTGAGGGATCTGCACAAACAATACAGTCTTCTAAACATTTCAAACCAGACCCTTGAACTGATTCATAGTGCATACGTACAATTTCTTCAATGTTGATTCTTGTCATTTGATAGATCCGTGTAGCGAAGTATTCAGGAGCACAATAGGAAAGTTTGTTTTTCATATTCGGAAACAGTTCTTCCATCTTCATCAGAATTGTTTCGAATACGTATGCTTCTTGCTCATCGATCATTTTTAACTTTTACAATCGTCAGAATTGAATCTATTTAAACACAATCAGTGCTTAATAAATAATCTAGTATTTCTTCGTCGGTATTAAGATTATTAATTTTTGATTTTATAAAATTAAATATTTCTTGTACTAGACTGTTGTATTCCAGTGTTTTTATTCCCATGACAACGACTTTTCCGCTTGCAAATACATTCATACAAAGTGGATTATACTTGACAAGTCTTAATGCAGGAAACAATTCCGGTTTGTAAATGTTATCTGTTTTTGTAGACAAATCATACAAGTTGATTTGACAACACATGTCAATATTCAAAGATAATGATTGAATTTGTAAATCTTGAATCTGATATTTGAGATCTCCTTCCTGTAATGGTCTTCTACAACCCATTACTCTGCATTTTCCGCTCTTGAAGAATAAGATTGGATATTTCCCACTTCTATCCACTACATGTTGAGGTTTTCCGGTTGAGAACTTTATTCCGATTACTTGTATACATATTAGTTAACCGATAACTAGTTACTGAACAAATAAATATTTGGTTACTTACCAACAAAACTTTAAATAAAAGTAAATCAATAACATGAAATACAAGTAAAAATACAAACTTATTAAAAAAAAATTTTCTTCACTCTCTTTCACAACATTAATGTATCTATATCTGTAAATCACTTGGTTGTTTAGTTACTGAGTAGTTAGCAAGACCTCTTTTCTGAATAAAATTTTGTATTTGATTATTGTATTTTATTGAAATTATTGTGTAAAAGTCAAACAGTTTTCAACTATTTTTAAAAATGTATTCAATTTTGAACAATTATTTTTCTATTATATGTTATTTTTCATAAAAATATTCATTTAGATAGTATTTACCCTTTAATTAACAATATTCAACCGACTCAACCCTTTAAAAATATCAATAAACTTGTTCCTCATCGATAATCTCCCCTTAAAATACATGGTTATTGACTATAAATCCAAAATGTTACCAATAACTAGTTACTGAACCAATAAATATTAATGATCGGTTACTGACCAACAAGTTTTGAAACAAAACACATAAAAGGTTGAACAAAAGAAATACAAGTTGAAATTTTATTAACTTTTTCACTCTTTTATTGATCATTGATGTGTCCAAATTGGTAAATTTTTTGGTTGCTTAGTTACCTTGTTGTTATCAGGCGATAATTAATCAAATTCATTGAAACCAAATCCATTGTTATATTTACTTGATATCGAATTCTGAATACTGATACACTGTGAATAATTCATTAATAACTGAACAACAATCACTAGGTACTGTATACAAATAACTGAGTACTGTACAACTCTCTATATACATACTAGGTATTGAATAATTTACTTATTCATTAAAATGACATATTTAAATAATATTTACTCTTTGAACACCGATATTCAACCAACTTAACTCATTTAAAAATAAAATTTTCTCTCAATCATTTCCCCTTAAAATACTTGGTTATTCACACACTTACAATATGTTATCAATAACTAGTTACCGAACAAAACAATATCAAAAATTGTTTACTGACCAAGAAATCTTTAAATAAAAGCACATAAAAATTTGAACAATCCAAAGAAATACAATTTCAATTACAATTTTTATTAACTTCTCGACTATTTTATCGATCATTGATGTCTCCAAATTGTTTTGTTGTTTAGTTACCTGATTGCTATCAAGAAACTATTAATCATTGAAGCTCAATCAATTGTTGTATTTTCTCTGAATAAAAATTTATTTCTTTACAGTCTTGTATGTGATTTATTGAAATTATTTTGTAAAACTTAGTTAAAAAACTTTGAAATTTTTCTACCATTTTTGTAATATTTTTAATTGCGTCCAACAATGAACAATTATTAAAAGTTATTTTCAAAGATGAATGCCAACCTTTTCATTTAATTTGCACATGCCTTAAATAAATTAATTGCTAACACATCAAAAAATTACTTAAATTTATTTTTATAGATTTTCTATTCACCCCCAACTCTTATTGTTTACTGAATGATAAATTAATTAGTAAGTACAAGTAGTGGTTAATCTAATTGCTAGTGAAAAGAAACTTGATTAGAAAAAGATACTTAAATTAATTTCTCAAAACATATATTACTTTCATTGTACTTGGAATAAATTTTCATATATTTATTGAAAATGATTCGACTCTTTAAATTATTAACTCAAAGATGCTAAAGGTTTGAATAAAACTGATAGAAAAAAAATAATATCTACCACCTTACTAAAATCAAATAACTATAATTTCTGATACCATGCTTCAATACATACATAGGTTCTTGTGTAATGATATCACTTACTGAAAACCCAAACTTATAAGAAAAATGTATGTGATTGTCTATTAGTCTTTGTAGAAATTATTTTTATTAAATTGTGGTTAGCTGGTGAATAGAATTTGATTAAAGTAGTGGGAAAGATGTAAATTTTAAATAAAACTGTTTAATTTGTAAATAATGTTAGTACTTTGAAGAAATATTAGAATAAGACCTTCAGCAAATTGGTAAGAAAATAGTAGTTATTGAGTAATACTTATTAAAATTACTAAAGTTTTATAATTTTTGACAAGTCTTGATATATCTTTAATAAAATTTGTTAGTACTTTGAATAAAATATTTTAAAAAAGTTCCAACACAGTAGCAAATTGTAAAGAAAATAGTACTTATCAATTAATTAAATTAGCTGAGTTGTAAAATAATTGAAAAAATTTGTTAGATTTTTAAAAATTTTAAGATTGTTAGGTAATTGTTCTAGATACTTGTTGAATGAAAATTAATTGTACAATTTCTTTTAATTCGTAGAAATAATCGTAAATATTTAAATTATTCAGAAAATTGTCAATAAAAACCTAAATAATGGGTAACAATAAAGTTTTAAATACTAGTCAATTTTAGTTTTTAATTTAATTGAATTACAAATATTTTAATAAAATCAAATAAATAGTTACATGAATCAAACAATTTCTTAAAACTGAAATATTATCGATATATCCTAATTAACCTTAAATCAATCAAAAAAGTAACAATTTTCCTAAATATGTTATAAATTCAACCAACTCAATCCCCTTAAAAATACTATCAATTCATCTCTCAACCAATCATTTCTCTTCAAATATCATTTTCACTCCATTATATCAACTATATTCATACTTTTCATAAAAACCTATCAAGTAGATAATATTTACCCTTTGAACAATAATATTCATTCTAGTAAATTCCTTTAAAAATATTATAAATTCATCTCTTGACCAATCATTTTCCAAAAAATAACAATATTTCAAGCCATATTCAATATTTTTCATAAAAATCATAACAATACTCATTTCTATAATATTTACCCTTTAAATAACAATATTTAACTAACTCAAGCCCCTTAAAAATGACAACAAACTTGTTTTAATCGACTATTTTTCACTAAATAAATTCCACTCTTGACCAATCTTTTCCCATCAAATAACACTTTCCCCTACTCTACCAACTATATTCATTATTTTATAAAAATCACCTATTAAATAACGATACTTAACCGACTCAACACCTTAAAAATATCAACAAATCTGCTGTTAATCGATTATTTCCCTTTAAAAGATCATAAATTCTCTTCTTAGCCAATTGTTTTCCCCTAAAATAAAATTTACTCTCAACCAATCATTTCTCTTTAAATGACATTAATCCCAGTTATATTCATTATTTTCATAAAAAATCACCGACATATCGATATTCAACCGAATAAATCTCTTGAAATCATCTTAAAATAAAATTCCTCTCTTGACCAATCAAGTCCCCTTAAAAATATTATAAATTCACCTCTCAACCAATCATTTCTCTTTAAATTACAATAATCCCCGCTATATTCATTATTTTCATAAAAATCACCAACATATCGATATTCAACAGGATAAATTTCTTGAAATCCATCTCGTGACCAATTATTTCCCCTTAAAAGATCATAAATTCTCTTCTTAACCAATCATTTCTCTTTAAGTGACAATATTTCCAATCTCTTAAAAGATTTACACACATATTGATATCTATCTGAACAAAGCCCCTTAAAAATATTATAAATTCCTCCTCTATATTCTCCATTTATAAAATATTTATTCTTTGAACACAGATATTCAACCGACTCAACTCCCTTAAAAATGACAACAAACTTGTTCTTAATAGATTATTTCCCCTTAAAATTTCCTCTTAACCAATCATTTCCTTTGAAATCACATTTTCATTCACTGCACCAACAATACACATATTTTTGGTAATAACCTACAAGGTAAAATTTCTTTAGAAATCTACATTTAACCGAATAAGATCTTTAAAAATTCAACATTTGGATCATATTTACTATATGTATTCAACCAATCAAATTCCCTTAAAATAAAAATCTTAATTTTACCAATAAAAATAAATTTTCTTTAAAGTATTACAAAATTGTTATCGATACCCAACATTTTCCGTCGAAAATCACCACAATTTGATTCTGGCAACAAATTCAATCAAATAAAAAATTCATCAAAAATGACTAAAATCGAATAAAGTCTATGTTTCCCACATAAATTTAATTTCACTAAATTAATGTAAAACCATAAAATATATATCATGTTGCTCAAATAATTAAAATTAATCAGTAAATCAAGTATAAATTCAATAAAAATTACCAGTCAACACATAGATATAATTCAACGATTTTCATATGTATATTGTTAACCACACTGAGCATCCTCTTAAAAATCTCTACAATATACTACTTTTGTGATTGATATCCACGAAATCAATAAATGGAAAATGATAATAATTATTGATCTCCTTTTTTACACTGTAAAATCAATTAAAATCTTAGGTTTCACTAAAATATTTTTAAAAATTAACTGATTTAATCAACTATTTAAATATAACATAAAATTAAAATATCATTTACTATTCAAAATCTATCAGTCAATTTGATTCTAATTCTTAAATAATTATCTTAAATAGATGTTTCATAAACATTTTGATCATAAATTTAACTTTTATTTAAAATAATCCTAAAATCAAGTCAAATCTAATAAATTATCAAGAAATTAAGTGTTTCTAAATTATAGATTTACCCTCATTTCTTCAATAATTTCATTAAAAACATAATCAAACCCTAAATCTATTAAAATTCAGAAGAAAGCCATAAAATTCACAAAGATGATTAAAATTTACTAAAATAAATACCTCGTAAAACTAGATATCACTTAAATTATCATAAAATTTCCCTAAAGCTCTAATTGATTTACATAGCCTAAAATTATTTTATTTTTGTCGATTACAACCTAATCTATTTAAGTGTGTAATTAAATTTATTAAAAGTTAATTAAATTTTCATTGAAAATGACAATAACAAGTCAACAAATGGAATTTTAATTAGTAGAGATTATATTCTATAAAGAAAATTTCCAGTGAAGAAGTAATATTCGTGGGAAAGTACATTAAGTGACTAAAATCGTTGAAATTACTGGAAAAAGTGGGATAGCTAAAGATATCTACTAAATAGATGAAATATCAATTGATATATTAAAACCTTACAAGGGTAATATACTTTGAATGAAGAAAATATACATCGAAGAGGAAAAATATTCATTAAAGTGAGAAAATATTAATTAAAGTGAGAAATTATTCATTGAAGAGGAAAATATTCATTGAATAAGGAAAGCATTAATTAAAGAGAGAAAATATTCATTAAAGAGGAAAGCAATCATTAAAACGAGAAAATATGAATTGAAGCTACCAAATATTCAGTGAATCGAAAATTGCTTATAATAAATTAGATTGTAAATTTCACAATGATGAGATGAAATATCAATTAAATATTGGGAAATACTTTAAATGGAGTCTGAATTATTCACTGATCAACAAATATACTTAAAATATGAAAATATGCACTTATAATGAACGTACTATAAGAGTGGATGAATTAAAAATTCAATTAAAAATTATTAACAATTGAGTTGATTTCATCGGTCAATTATATTTAAATATATATATATATATATATATATATATATATATATATATATATATATATATATATATATATATTTTGATGGACACTTAAGGGCGGAGGAATAGTTATTAAAAACAATAGACGCGCGCGCGTATACTAAATTCGGTGAATGTATACAAATCCAACGAATGTTCAACAAATTCAAAGAAAATTCAACAAATCCAACGAAAATTCAACAAATCCAACGAATATCCAACAAATCCAACAAATATATCGATAAGCGTAATTTTGTGGGTAGAAATTCCAGTCTAGCATTTGACCTTATTAAGGAATCGATGCCATTGCACAAGTATCGCATAGCCCTAGCTATCAGAGTACTACAGCCCAAGCTATGACAGCAAGTACTACTGTTTCAGTCGAGACATTGACGATTTATTTGATTGATGTGAATATATTTTTATCGATTTCTTTTTATGTTTGTGATTTTTTATTAAATTTTATTATTAAAATATCATATGTAAAACTTTTCTCATATGTTAAGCTATAACATGAATATTATATCAATAGTAAATTCAAAACACATTGAATGATATATTTTGAATGAACATTATGGAATTTATTGCTATTAAGAAATATTGTCTAAATGTAATTAATTTTGAATAAACTTATATTTAAATATTTGTTTTTGTTGTAACTATTGACAAGATATTATTTTTTTAATTCTTAAATTATTCTATTATTTAAAGTTATATTTGAAATTTAATTAAAATAATTTTTTATTGATTAGTAAATAGAATATTTGATTCAGTTTTATACTCAAATATAACTTTTTGACAAACTTAAAATATTTTGAATAATCTCTTTATAAATTTATGGTTATAAAAAAATATTATCCAAATGTAAAATTAGTTTCATATTATTTATTCAATTGTAACTATTGACAACATAATAATTTAAATTCAAAAATAATAATAACATATCAAAATATGATTATTATTTCTAAAAGTAGAAAATACATCAATTTTCTGAATTTATTTAATATTACAAAAAACTAAATGTTTCTTATAATCGTAATACCAAATTATTTATCTATTTAATGTATTGTTTACTATGCTCCTTTATTTGTTTAACTTTTTACTACATTCTTCCTACTTGTTATATTGTATCAGATACGCGCGCGCGTTTATTGTTTTTAATAACTATTCCTCCGCCCATAAGTGTCCATCAAAGAAAAATATACATATATTTAAATATAATTGACCGATGAAATCAACTCAATTGTTAATAATTTTTAATTGAATTTTTAATTCATTCACTCTTATAGTACGTTCATTATCAGTGCATATTTTCATCTTTTAAGTATATTTGTTGATCAGTGAATAATTCAGACTCCATTTATTTATCTTATTTCATCTATTTAGTAGATATCTTTAGCTATCCCACTTTTTCCAGTAATTTCAACGATTTTAGTCACTTAATGTACTTTCCCACGAATATTACTTCTTCACTGGAAATTTTCTTTATAGAATATAATCTCTACTAATTAAAATTCCATTTGTTGACTTGTTATTGTCATTTTCAATGAAAATTTAATTAACTTTTAATAAATTTAATTACACACTTAAATAGATTAGGTTGTAATCGACAAAAATAAAATAATTTTAGGCTATGTAAATCAATTAGAGCTTTAGGGAAATTTTATGATAATTTAAGTGATATCTAGTTTTACGAGGTATTTATTTTAGTAAATTTTAATCATCTTTGTGAATTTTATGGCTTTCTTCTGAATTTTAATAGATTTAGGGTTTGATTATGTTTTTAATGAAATTATTGAAGAAATGAGGGTAAATCTATAATTTAGAAACACTTAATTTCTTGATAATTTATTAGATTTGACTTGATTTTAGGATTATTTTAAATAAAAGTTAAATTTATGATCAAAATGTTTATGAAACATCTATTTAAGATAATTATTTAAGAATTAGAATCAAATTGACTGATAGATTTTGAATAGTAAATGATATTTTAATTTTATGTTATATTTAAATAGTTGATTAAATCAGTTAATTTTTAAAAATATTTTAGTGAAACCTAAGATTTTAATTGATTTTACAGTGTAAAAAAGGAGATCAATAATTATTATCATTTTCCATTTATTGATTTCGTGGATATCAATCACAAAAGTAGTATATTGTAGAGATTTTTAAGAGGATGCTCAGTGTGGTTAACAATATACATATGAAAATCGTTGAATTATATCTATGTGTTGACTGGTAATTTTTATTGAATTTATACTTGATTTACTGATTAATTTTAATTATTTGAGCAACATGATATATATTTTATGGTTTTACATTAATTTAGTGAAATTAAATTTATGTGGGAAACATAGACTTTATTCGATTTTAGTCATTTTTGATGAATTTTTTATTTGATTGAATTTGTTGCCAGAATCAAATTGTGGTGATTTTCGACGGAAAATGTTGGGTATCGATAACAATTTTGTAATACTTTAAAGAAAATTTATTTTTATTGGTAAAATTAAGATTTTTATTTTAAGGGAATTTGATTGGTTGAATACATATAGTAAATATGATCCAAATGTTGAATTTTTAAAGATCTTATTCGGTTAAATGTAGATTTCTAAAGAAATTTTACCTTGTAGGTTATTACCAAAAATATGTGTATTGTTGGTGCAGTGAATGAAAATGTGATTTCAAAGGAAATGATTGGTTAAGAGGAAATTTTAAGGGGAAATAATCTATTAAGAACAAGTTTGTTGTCATTTTTAAGGGAGTTGAGTCGGTTGAATATCTGTGTTCAAAGAATAAATATTTTATAAATGGAGAATATAGAGGAGGAATTTATAATATTTTTAAGGGGCTTTGTTCAGATAGATATCAATATGTGTGTAAATCTTTTAAGAGATTGGAAATATTGTCACTTAAAGAGAAATGATTGGTTAAGAAGAGAATTTATGATCTTTTAAGGGGAAATAATTGGTCACGAGATGGATTTCAAGAAATTTATCCTGTTGAATATCGATATGTTGGTGATTTTTATGAAAATAATGAATATAGCGGGGATTATTGTAATTTAAAGAGAAATGATTGGTTGAGAGGTGAATTTATAATATTTTTAAGGGGACTTGATTGGTCAAGAGAGGAATTTTATTTTAAGATGATTTCAAGAGATTTATTCGGTTGAATATCGATATGTCGGTGATTTTTTATGAAAATAATGAATATAACTGGGATTAATGTCATTTAAAGAGAAATGATTGGTTGAGAGTAAATTTTATTTTAGGGGAAAACAATTGGCTAAGAAGAGAATTTATGATCTTTTAAAGGGAAATAATCGATTAACAGCAGATTTGTTGATATTTTTAAGGTGTTGAGTCGGTTAAGTATCGTTATTTAATAGGTGATTTTTATAAAATAATGAATATAGTTGGTAGAGTAGGGGAAAGTGTTATTTGATGGGAAAAGATTGGTCAAGAGTGGAATTTATTTAGTGAAAAATAGTCGATTAAAACAAGTTTGTTGTCATTTTTAAGGGGCTTGAGTTAGTTAAATATTGTTATTTAAAGGGTAAATATTATAGAAATGAGTATTGTTATGATTTTTATGAAAAATATTGAATATGGCTTGAAATATTGTTATTTTTTGGAAAATGATTGGTCAAGAGATGAATTTATAATATTTTTAAAGGAATTTACTAGAATGAATATTATTGTTCAAAGGGTAAATATTATCTACTTGATAGGTTTTTATGAAAAGTATGAATATAGTTGATATAATGGAGTGAAAATGATATTTGAAGAGAAATGATTGGTTGAGAGATGAATTGATAGTATTTTTAAGGGATTGAGTTGGTTGAATTTATAACATATTTAGGAAAATTGTTACTTTTTTGATTGATTTAAGGTTAATTAGGATATATCGATAATATTTCAGTTTTAAGAAATTGTTTGATTCATGTAACTATTTATTTGATTTTATTAAAATATTTGTAATTCAATTAAATTAAAAACTAAAATTGACTAGTATTTAAAACTTTATTGTTACCCATTATTTAGGTTTTTATTGACAATTTTCTGAATAATTTAAATATTTACGATTATTTCTACGAATTAAAAGAAATTGTACAATTAATTTTCATTCAACAAGTATCTAGAACAATTACCTAACAATCTTAAAATTTTTAAAAATCTAACAAATTTTTTCAATTATTTTACAACTCAGCTAATTTAATTAATTGATAAGTACTATTTTCTTTACAATTTGCTACTGTGTTGGAACTTTTTTAAAATATTTTATTCAAAGTACTAACAAATTTTATTAAAGATATATCAAGACTTGTCAAAAATTATAAAACTTTAGTAATTTTAATAAGTATTACTCAATAACTACTATTTTCTTACCAATTTGCTGAAGGTCTTATTCTAATATTTCTTCAAAGTACTAACATTATTTACAAATTAAACAGTTTTATTTAAAATTTACATCTTTCCCACTACTTTAATCAAATTCTATTCACCAGCTAACCACAATTTAATAAAAATAATTTCTACAAAGACTAATAGACAATCACATACATTTTTCTTATAAGTTTGGGTTTTCAGTAAGTGATATCATTACACAAGAACCTATGTATGTATTGAAGCATGGTATCAGAAATTATAGTTATTTGATTTTAGTAAGGTGGTAGATATTATTTTTTTTCTATCAGTTTTATTCAAACCTTTAGCATCTTTGAGTTAATAATTTAAAGAGTCGAATCATTTTCAATAAATATATGAAAATTTATTCCAAGTACAATGAAAGTAATATATGTTTTGAGAAATTAATTTAAGTATCTTTTTCTAATCAAGTTTCTTTTCACTAGCAATTAGATTAACCACTACTTGTACTTACTAATTAATTTATCATTCAGTAAACAATAAGAGTTGGGGGTGAATAGAAAATCTATAAAAATAAATTTAAGTAATTTTTTGATGTGTTAGCAATTAATTTATTTAAGGCATGTGCAAATTAAATGAAAAGGTTGGCATTCATCTTTGAAAATAACTTTTAATAATTGTTCATTGTTGGACGCAATTAAAAATATTACAAAAATGGTAGAAAAATTTCAAAGTTTTTTAACTAAGTTTTACAAAATAATTTCAATAAATCACATACAAGACTGTAAAGAAATAAATTTTTATTCAGAGAAAATACAACAATTGATTGAGCTTCAATGATTAATAGTTTCTTGATAGCAATCAGGTAACTAAACAACAAAACAATTTGGAGACATCAATGATCGATAAAATAGTCGAGAAGGTAATAAAAATTGTAATTGAAATTGTATTTCTTTGGATTGTTCAAATTTTTATGTGCTTTTATTTAAAGATTTCTTGGTCAGTAAACAATTTTTGATATTGTTTTGTTCGGTAACTAGTTATTGATAACATATTGTAAGTGTGTGAATAACCAAGTATTTTAAGGGGAAATGATTGAGAGAAAATTTTATTTTTAAATGAGTTAAGTTGGTTGAATATCGGTGTTCAAAGAGTAAATATTATTTAAATATGTCATTTTAATGAATAAGTAAATTATTCAATACCTAGTATGTATATAGAGAGTTGTACAGTACTCAGTTATTTGTATACAGTACCTAGTGATTGTTGTTCAGTTATTAATGAATTATTCACAGTGTATCAGTATTCAGAATTCGATATCAAGTAAATATAACAATGGATTTGGTTTCAATGAATTTGATTAATTATCGCCTGATAACAACAAGGTAACTAAGCAACCAAAAAATTTACCAATTTGGACACATCAATGATCAATAAAAGAGTGAAAAAGTTAATAAAATTTCAACTTGTATTTCTTTTGTTCAACCTTTTATGTGTTTTGTTTCAAAACTTGTTGGTCAGTAACCGATCATTAATATTTATTGGTTCAGTAACTAGTTATTGGTAACATTTTGGATTTATAGTCAATAACCATGTATTTTAAGGGGAGATTATCGATGAGGAACAAGTTTATTGATATTTTTAAAGGGTTGAGTCGGTTGAATATTGTTAATTAAAGGGTAAATACTATCTAAATGAATATTTTTATGAAAAATAACATATAATAGAAAAATAATTGTTCAAAATTGAATACATTTTTAAAAATAGTTGAAAACTGTTTGACTTTTACACAATAATTTCAATAAAATACAATAATCAAATACAAAATTTTATTCAGAAAAGAGGTCTTGCTAACTACTCAGTAACTAAACAACCAAGTGATTTACAGATATAGATACATTAATGTTGTGAAAGAGAGTGAAGAAAATTTTTTTTTAATAAGTTTGTATTTTTACTTGTATTTCATGTTATTGATTTACTTTTATTTAAAGTTTTGTTGGTAAGTAACCAAATATTTATTTGTTAATAAAATTTCAACTTGTTTTTCTTTTGTTCAACCCTTTATGTGATTTATTTCAAAATTAGTTGGTCAGTAACCTATCGTTAATATTTGTTGGTTCAGTAATTAGTTTTTGATATTGATTTGTTCAGTAACTAGTTATTGATAACATATTGTGAGTGTGTGAATAATCAAGTATTTTAAGCAGAAATGATTGAGAGAAAATTTTATTTTTTAAGTGGGTTAAGTTGGTTGAATATCGGTGTTCAAAGAGTAAATATTATTTAAATATGTCATTTTAATGAATAAGTAAATTATTCAATACCTAGTATGTATATAGAGAGTTGTACAGTACTCAGTTATTTGTACACAGTACCTAGTGATTGTTGTTCAGTTATTAATGAATTATTTACTGTGTATGGGTTATCAGTGTTCAGAAGTTGATACCAAGTAAGTTAACTTTTTATGTTTTCTGAAAGTATTATTATTATTATTATTATTATTATTATTATTATTATTATTATTATTATTTATTATTATTTATTATTATTTATTATTATTTATTATTATTTATTATTATTTATTATTATTTATTATTATTATTTATTATTTATTATTATTTCTTTTTTTTATTAAGGATGGGTTGCTCTTGCGAATGACTACTACCTACCTTAGGCAATTCTATGTAACACTGAAACTCAAAAATTTAATTTAATAAAATTCTTTGAAAAAATTTTTAGAAAAATTTCTCTGAAAATTTGATCGTTATCAATATGTATAAAAAAGTCATTGTACAAATTATACTAAAAAATTTCATTGTAAGATTACATTCAAAATTTTTTCAATTAAAAACATATATAAAAATTTCATTGTAAAATTATCCTAAAAATTTCATCTTTAAAAATGATGTATAAAAAAATTCCATCGTAAAATTATGTTAAAAATTTTATCATTTAAAAATATGTATAAAAATTGATCGATAAAATTAAAAAAAAAAAAAACTAAAAATTTTGTTTAATAAATTTTATCATGCAATATTGTCGACTCTTTAACTTTAAAAATTCTTACCTTATGTAATTTGCCTACTATAACTGCTTTTAAAATTTTCAGTTTTAAAAATTATCCTTATGTAACTTAACTGTTGACTCTCTATTTAATTTTAAAAAATTCTTACCTAACTTACCATACTTTACTCTAGGCACCTTAGATTACTTTAAGAACCTTAATTTACTTAAATTTATTCTAACGTACTTTAAATTACTCTGATGTACCTTAATTTACTTTATGAACCATAATTTACTTAAATGTACCCCAATGTACTTAAATTGACTTTCGACCCTTTAATTTACCTTAATGTACTCTAATGTATCTTAATTTACTAGAAGAACCTTTATTTACTCTAATATACTTAAATGTATTCTAATGTACTTTAATTTACTGTAATTTATCTAAATTTACTTTAATATACTCTAATGTATCTTAATTTACTTTAGACCCTTTAATTTACCTTAATCTACTTTAATATACTCTAATGTATTCTAATGTACTTTAATTTACTTAAGTTATTTTAAATTATTTTTATCTAGAGCCTAAATTTGCCTATGAAAATTGTGTGAACAAATATTTCAAGTGTTTTTTTAACAAGCCTATAAAATACCCCTGTCAATTTTTTTATCAGTAGGCGTTTCAAGCCATTTTTATTTTATGCTTATATTTACCTATAGAAAGTATTGAGACCAAATATTGCATTAGTTTTTATTACGAATTAAAAATATCCTGACTATATCACATCTTAGGCGATTTGAGCCAATTTTAATTTTATGCTTTTTTATCGTTAGGCGATTCAAGCCAATTTATTTTAGTCTTTTTCAAAAATACCCTCTAAATATAGTGTGATTAAAAAAAAAATTTATTCAAAAAAAATATTTCAATTTTATTTCAAAAATTCGCCAAAATTTGAATTTAAAAAAAAATGTTCCAAAAATTTGAATTTAAAAAAAAATCGCTCCAAAAACTCAAAAAAAAAATTTCGAAAAAAAATACACACAAAAATTATTACACACAAAATTGATTAAGTTGATTACATCATTATGTAATCAAGATAATCCGAAATTTAATCTGTAAATAAACCCCCCCCTCCCCCCCTATTTTTTTATGTTGCAGAGTGCTACTAACTACCTACTATAATAAAATTCAGGTAGAACATTTGGAAAAACAAGAAATATCTGAGGCACCAAAAGGTGAAATAAATAGTGAAATAAGTGTTAGGAAACCTAGAACTTTATACGAGATAAAACGGAGTTTAGTGAGAATGGAACAGGAAGTTGATGAAACAAAAATAATATTAATGGACTTGATTAAAGCAGTATATCCGATGTTTGAAATAAAAATGAATCTAGAGAATGAGTTAGGAAATATGGTAACTGAAATGAAAAACAGACTTCCAAATGTTGAGCAAAGATTTGAGGAAAACGATAACTTTTGTGATAAGAAATTAATTGAAAATTTGACTAAAAATGGAATTGACAAAGAAGTAAAATTAACAAGTTTAACTTATATGGTTTTAGAAATTGGAGTTCATGCGATAGCAGAAACGGATAATTTGGAAAATTTGATAGATGTAGCGGCACGAATCTCAAATGAATATTTTATGGAGTGGGTTAAAAATAATGGAGGTTGGAAGAAGTTGAATAATGACTTTACAGTAAATAAAAGTGATGAAAAAAATTACCATACAAACCGTTAAATCGAAAAGATAGCCCAGGGCTAAGAAAAAAGATGATATTTCCATGGGCAATAGTTATGCTATTTATTTTATGTACAATAACTACACAAGCTACAGGTATGAAGCTTACGATTGTTCCCAAACCGAAATGGGAAAAATTTATTCGGTTGTGGACATAGCAGAATGTCCGGATGCATACCCAAAGAAATTGAAAGTAGAAAATTATGTAAAATATTATGTGTATCAGGAATCTGACCTACGGCGACCCAAAGTTAGAGAATGTATTGTGAAGCGAACTACTTTTGTATTTTTCTGTGGTAAATGGAGCCACACATCATTGATAAAAATGCACGCTATTCCACGACCAGTAGAGGTAATGCCAGAAAACTGCTTAGCCGCGTTTCAAACAGAGGAGTAAAAAATTAATCCGGAAATTAAATTAAAAGCAAAAGTAAATCACAGAATAAGAGAGTTAGTTGTTGTAAAGGGAGTAATACAACAAGATGGAACGTGCGAAGGAGAACCATATAAAGTAAATGGGGAAATTATTAAACAATCAGTGGTGATTGAAGAATATTTGACAGAATTGAGAGAATTTGAAGGAGTTTTTGATGACGAAACAGGAAAACTTCAAACGCATCCGTTTTGTAATATGAGATAAAGTAATTGCCAAACCGAAGAATCCATTCTAGTATTTGATGTTAAAACTGATGTATGTAATTTAGCGCATTTGAAAACTATGACTTTCAAAGAGTTAAGTGGAGAACAATTTAGAGAAAGCCCCGATAATTTCAATATAAATTATAAATCGAATGGCACAGTTAGGTCAACTCCAGTATGGACGAGGAAACCACACCAGTATTAATGTCGACATTACCAACAGATAGTATGCGTTTTATAAAAAAGGAGGCTACCAATAAATGTGGGCAAATGGTTTATGCAACAAATTACAAAGGTGTTTACGTATCAAAAATGATGGTGCAGGAGGCGAAAACTAAAATACACACAAATGATATTAAACTCACTCACTATTTTAACAATAAAATTGATTATTTGTACCATTTTAGTCAAAACATAATGGAGAATATATATCGGGAAATTATTCTAAATGATTGTAAATTGAATAAAGAGATACTTAGAAACAGGATGGCAATGGCCATTACAAATCCAAACTTAGTAGCACCTATGCTAATATCAGAAAACGGTGTATTTGCCAGAATCTTCGGAGAGGTCTTTTATAGCTACAAATGCAAAGCAGTTACATTAAAAAATTATGAAATACGAAAAATGTACAAATGAATTGCCGGTGAGTATAAACGGAAAAATGTGATTTATGGAACCCATAACAAGAATGTTACTGGAAGAGCATACTAAGCCAAAAATTCTTCAATGCAATAGATAACTTGCACCGTTGTATCGCTTAGCACAGGATTCATGGATAGCATTACCAGATTACCGAGGAGTGAGAACTCCAAACCCTGATAGATACGACATAGCAAACCATAATATTGCCATGACCTCACAGCCACCTATTATTTCCTCCTCTACTGAAAACCCACCACCATCTGACCCCATCAAACACATCCTCCTGACAAACGAACAAATTATAACGCCCAACACCAGATCTCCATTCCTCCTTCGAAATAGAGACCCATCTTCAGACTCGGTAGCGAAGGTTATCTTAAATGCGTAGTAAGCAAATGCAAACCTGGCAAAAAAATAGGACCACTAGCACTTGATAAGCAACATAGCAACATGCACACTTACCACAATAGGTCCATAAAACCGACTGACACATTTGACTGTCTCATATGCCAAAGAAATAAAACTAAACCAACTGTTATTAGCCTTAAAAATATAGAAGCCCACTTCATCGAACTTCATCCCGATAAACAGATACCTGGCACCCGAGAACAATATAATGACAAAAGAAAAATATTAACCTTTGACATTAACGAGGAGGGCACGCTTGTCTGTGCTTATTTAGGTAAAAAGGCGCCATGCGACATACACCTACCATATGACACTGACCTACTAGAGATTAACCGCCACATTCTTACCAAGCATAAGAAAAAAACCTTTGACCCCGAGAAAAGCGTAATATGTTACTGCGGCACGACCATAGATATAGATGACATCAAGACCCACTTCACCACTCATAGCTACACCCCCACTACTATAGAAATAGAAAATAACCCCCACAGCATATTCCAACGACCAAATCTGACATGGGTTCAGATTGACTCTCACAGCACCACATCTCCATCTTTATGCTTACCTATGCGACACTCCCCTCCACTATCTTCGTTGACAGCTTTTTAGGTAAGTCATTCGTAAGTAAAACTTTGAAACGTTCTTCTCTTCCTTTCCGTTTCATAAGTATCCCAATTGGAATGACCTTCTTTGGCCCATGAATCTTGAAAAAAATCTTTGGGTACTCTTTTATATTAATAAGAATAAGCACATAGCTACTTTTCTTGACCCCACATGTGAAAATAGTACCTTAAAGCACCATGAGATGACCGAATCTATATAAAACGCAACCACACTGACGCCTCGCTTAAGTTATATGATGAAAATATCCCGATAATAGGAGAGAATAACATTTATAAATACTTAGGGGTAGACTTTGGCCAAAAGAGCACGCATAGCTTAGATGACACCCTAGAAATTGCCATTAAAGACACAGAAAAACTTTTTAATTCTGACCTACGCCCTGCCCAAAAACTCCAAGCCTATAAGACATATATCCACTCCCGCCTAGTATTCATTAGAAATTGCCATATTAATCACATGATACTAGATAGTAACCGAAATAAGATAGTCCAACATAGAGAAAAACAAATGGGCTTTGATCAAAAAATAAAACGTAAAATAAGAGACACGATACAAGATATTCACCAAAACATTAATAACAACTTTCTGTATGCAAATATTAAAATGGGAGGTTTAGGGATAGTCCCCAGTATTGATGAATACTTCATCCAGAGTATAGCCCATCTTATTAAAATCCTAAACTCTACGGATAGGAAAATGAGAGAATTCATAATTAAGGAGCTAATAGATATTACCCAAGGTAGATTCCCAAACAAAACTTCAGACATCGACCTATCTCTTAAATGGTTAAACGCAGAGATTAAGGGGAAAAAATATGGACATAAGACAATTTTCTCAAAGTTTTGCAACTCCATACGTAGGTTAACCCTTAAATGCATCGTGTTGCCATTTGGCAACATACCAATATTGAAGCTCATACATTGCACAGAAATAAAATATTGATGCAATACATGTTACAGTGGACAGGCTACATAGTTCTGCGCATGCGCATGATGTGACCAGCGTGAATATAGCAGCTATAGGTTATTTCTTCTTATTCGTTTACAGGCGTTTAAACTTATTCGCGCGCTCGTCATACGCGAAAGTTATTCAGTTTTTTTAAATAGTTTACAAAACATTTTTATTTGGTTTTAAATATAATTGACATTAACAAAGGTATGTATTCTTTATTGAGCATTTGTAATTATAAATAAACTTTGTATTACTGCATATAAAATCTATATTTCGCTTTGTTGCCGTTTGGCTACAGCATGCATTTACTTATAAATTTTTGTCCCTAAAATTTAGATGGATAAGCGAATATTTAGCAAGGGAAAGTTATCACAGAAGGATCTGATTGATTTTTGGGAAAACTTCAATGGGTTCGAGAGTGAAGACGACGATACTATTGACGACGATGATTTGGAAGACCCCACTTACCATTCCGCTGTTGAAGAAGACAGCGATGATGAAGAAACTACACCATCAGCAACAGTTCCAACAGAATTACCATGCGGCTCCTCTGCTGATGGCATTGTATCAAAGCCTTCAAAAAGTAAGGACATTTTATGGCAGAAGAAAAACTTGAAACCAAATGAAGAACAGTTACACTTTTGCGGAAATTCTGATTTGCCAGGAGGTTTATTACAGTTGCAAACGCCTTATCAATTCTTTAGTTACTTTGTTTCCGAAGATTTAATAGCAAAGATTGTTAAACAAACCAATTTGTATAGTGTCCAAAAACACGCTGACAGACAAATGGCTTTTACTACTTCTGATATAAAACAGTATATCGGTATTCTCTTTTATATGTCGTTTGTACATATGCCAAACATCAGGTGCTACTGGAGTCCCGAACTGGGCTATCCTCCAGTAAATAGTACAATGTCTGTGAACAAATTTGAAAAGTTGCGTCGGTATATTCATTTCAATGATAATTCACCTTTTGTGACACGTGAGGAGCCTGGTTTTGATAGATTACACAAAATTAGACCGTTGATCGATCATTTAAAAAAAAATTCAACAGCATTCCTTTGGAGAATCATCTGTCTATAGATGAGCAAATGTGCTCAACAAAAGTGAAACATTTTATGAAGCAGTATATGCCGATGAAGCCGCACAAATGGGGATTCAAGCTTTATATATTATCAGGAATTTCTGGATTTGCTTATAACTTTGAAATATACTCAGGCCAAGAAAATTCAATGGTTCGACCTGACGGTGAACCTGACCTTGGGGCTTCATCAAACATTGTTCTGCGTTTATCCCGTATTATACCAAGAAAACAAAATTTTCGATTGTACCATGATAATTTTTATTCAGCTATTCCACTAATGGTTCACTTGGCAAAAGAAGGCATTTTTTCATTGGGTACAATACGTCGGAATAGGGTTCCTAATTGCAAGCTACCTACGGAAAAAATAATGAAGAAGGATGATCGCGGTAAGAGCTATGAATTTGTGGCTAATATAGATGGTGTCGATATATCAAATTTAGTTTGGAAAGACAATAAATATGTAACACTTGTGTCGTCTTTTGCCGGAACGCATCCCGAATCAGTAGTCAGGAGGTACGACAGAAAAATGAAGAAAGTTATAGAAGTGAATTGCCCATATATAATCCAGGAATACAATCGTCATATGGGAGGCGTAGATCTCCTAGATAGTCATATTGGGAGGTATAAAATTGCTATAAAAAGCCGAAAATGGTATATGCGCATATTTTACCATATGATGGATCTAGCCATGGTGAACGCCTGGCTACTCTATAAACGAGTTCTCAAACAAAATGGATGTTTGGAATCTAGCATTCTAGATCAACCTAGTTTTCGAGCTGAAGTAGCACATGTTTTGTGCAAAATAAACACAACATCGGCTAAAAGGGGTCGGTCGAATGCTCTTGAAAAAGAAATTCAATTGAAGAAAACCAAAGGACCCACACAATACATACCGCCACAAGACGTACGAAATGACCAGTTTGGTCACTGGCCTATTCAAATTGATATAAAGATGAGGTGCAAATATCCAAATTGCAAAGGGTTTACTCGTACAAAATGCGAAAAGTGCGGTGTAGGGTTGTGTTTGAATAAAAATAACAACTGCTTTAAAAACTTCCACACACAATAAATAGCCTTTGCGTAATATGTCTAAATGCATATTGTAGCCATTTGGCAACAAACCCTTTTTGGATGAAATATAAACTTTTTGGAGAATTATAATTTTTTTTATTATTTTTCTGTAGTTGTAGTTACTTTATTACAAAGCGTCAAATTAAAAAAAACGAAAAAAATTAAGTCATGCATTTAAGGGTTAAATGAAAAATTTAATATTATTATTAAAATTACTTTAGTAGAAGAGCGCTTTGAGCTAGAAATTAAGGGGAATAACTTTGCGACCACTATAGATATAGATTCGCTTAAAGAAACATCTAATATACTTCATGACCTTACTAGCGAGTGGTATGCTGAACAGTGGTTTTTAATGACATGTCAAGGACACATAGCTAAAACTATAGGAGGCAATAGGCAATCAGCATACCTTATCAAACATAATGTGCTTAATGACCAACAGTTTTATTTTTTGATCAAAGCCCGTAACAATATGCTAAGTCTTAACTATAATACTCACAGAGTTAAGGAGAACGCGAATACGTTATGCAGACTTTGTAATAAGGAAACTGAAACCCAAGCACATATTTTTAACCACTGTACCCAAACTTACAATGCTAGGAGAAATAAACACAACAACATAATGGAAAAAGCTAGTGAATACCTAATCTCTAAGGAGTTCCATGTAGACGTAGAAAAACCACCACCGGGCATCGAAACGCGACTACGACCAGACCTAATTATAAAATCAAAGAGAAATAACCTCATCCACATCCTAGATATTATGGTACCCTACGACCACCTTGTTAACTTTGAAAACGCTAAAGAGGAGAATTATAAAAAATATAAGGACTTATCCCTAGAAATAGGTAAAGCTAATAACTGCCATACAACGGTATCCGCACTAGTTGTAGGAACCCTTGGGTCATGGGATGGCGGAAATAATAGTACCCTGGCAAAAATAGGACTTAATAGAACAGAGGTCAAAAAACTGGCTAAAATATGCATGACAACAGCAGTCATATCCAGTTACAGAATATACATGGATCATGTAACCAATAGGATAAATAACATAGGTACACAAAAATTGATGCCTCAAGCACTGAGTGCTTAGATGCACAAAAACCTACTCAGAAATAATAATAATGATAATAATAATAATAATAATAATAATAATAATAATAATAATAATAATAATAATAATAATAATAATAATAATAATAATAATAATAATAATAATAATAATAATAACAATAATAACAATAATAATAATAATAATAATATAATGGGGATGATATTTCGCTAAAGGTAAAATAGAGTATTAAAATGTACCCACATGTACCTAGTGGCATGGTATGCTTATTAGTGCATCCCTAAAGATGAATGAAAATAAAAAATGTTATTTGGGGTATGGCATACTTCCAAATACATTAATAACCAAAAAAACAGTAACACAAGATAGGCTTGGGTTATTAATGACACTTGATGTAATTAATAACCTTGGGATACGAATATTACTGATAAAAGTGAGGGTAGAGGCATTGGATGCTCACTAGCCTGCACTCTCTTACCAATAAATAACACAAATAATGGGTAAGAGACCATATAGTTCCCAATAGAGCACTAGCACTTAGATGCCACTGCCTATTTAATAGAAGACAATGGGTTGATAACTTGCCATTATCATCCTATCAGCAGACATAACCATTCAGAGGTATGTCTGTGAAGCATCACATAATGATGCTTAAATAGGCCATTGAACTGACATGGTCTAGAGGAGGGGATTGGCGGGAGTGCTGTCAATTTGAACGAAGTATTGTGGTGGCGACGACTGATGATCCCCATGGGGAACACAGTACAACCAACAAATAGTAGAAGCTCAAAAAACAGCAAAAACACTCATGTTTCGGCTTATCCGAAAGGATTGTGCCTACTCTTTGGAGAGGCTGGTAAAACCAAGCTTGGTGACCTCACATCAGCAGAGAATATGGAAACTGATGGTGAAATTCAAACTATTCAATTAAAATGGGCAATAGAAGAGAGGATTGAAATAATTGAGGTGAGTTTGGGTTTAATAATCCACGAACAAATTCATCAAATCCAACCAATATTCGAGCCTTGGTCAAGTATCTCGCAAAGGAACAGAAAAAGGAAAACTTCATTGAATTCATTGGAGATTGATAGTGGAGAAACTATCGTAATAAATCAGCTTACATATAGAAAAAAGAAAACGGTTATTCATTATAAATGTGGATCAAAAACACTGAAACTTGAAATGAAATAAAAATAAAAATTAATGTTATTTATATAATGTTATTATCTCGAACTTCGGGATCTGAGACTCACAAGAAGAACCATTCCCCATGCCTGCAGCCTGGCGTAACCAGCAGGAGGATGGAACGTTTTAATATTTTACCTATTCAAACTTATATAAACTTCTTATAACTATCAAAAAAAAAGAAGATAAATAAATAAAATTTTCACATGATTCATTAAAATAATTATTTATTATAACAAAATAAATAAATCAACCCATATTTTGAAATAATTATTTTATAATTAAAAATAATATATCAACAGTTTATTGCATAACCCTTTATTTCATTTTCGAGATGCAGTACTTCACTTTATTGGCTTTGTGTCATTTGGCGTTTCGTCATTGCAGTTTTCTGTGAGATTGACTTAACATTTCATCATTGCCATTTCGGTAGAGTTAGTTTCATAACATTTAGCACTTCCACAGTGTCGTTTCTGGATCGGTGTGAGCTGTAGCAATAGTCTCCAGTTGTTGAGTCGAAACCCCAAGGAGGTATGTTTGGTGCTTCGTCTGACCCAGTTGTAGAAATTCGCTACAATATACGCGAAAAATCATTATACCATACACTCAAATCTTGAATCTCGGGAATATTTCGAAGTAAAAACACTAAATTATACGGTTTGCTTTTATTCGAAAATGCTTATCACAGATATTCTCAGACCCCAGAAACTGTTATACGCTTGTCTACTCATCAAATCTAATAGAAATAAATATTCTTCCGAGTTTGATTACGTACACCAGACTATCAACTAGAACGGAAAATTGACTACCATTTGACAAAAATCAAGAAAATAAATCCAACAAAATAAATAAAATTTATCCATTGTTAAATTTTTTATAAAAACAGCCTTTTCATCCTTCATTCTTAGATACTTTCTAAGTAAATAGAGTTAATTTATTTTGGAAATTAATAAGTTTATTTTAAATTATATTTAAATTTATTTTACAGAAAAAAAAAAATTTTTAAACTCACTAAAATGTCGGTGTTATCAAAATAATTTCTCCAATAAGGCCTGATCCGCCTTTCACCACCAAAATCCCAAACATTTAACTTGAATCCTTTCGTTTGAACAGTTTTTACATAGAATCTCTTTTAAAATTAATTAGGTTATCGGGTTTTATTTTACTTAAATACCTTAGTAGAAGTTATTTGATTTATTTCTCTTTTTTTTTAAATGACCGATGAGGATTGTTATGACAATCTATCTCGTCATTGGTTTAATTCCCATCAATTTTCCAATTTACTATTTTACATGCAACATCATAAGTTGCTAAACGCCATACAATTAAACTCAACGGCACACTAACAATACACACAAGCAAATCAACCAATGCCAGACTGAGAACTAATATGATAGAGAAAAATTTGTCGAATGACCTGTTCGTTTTGAATTTGATTGATCAATGTGCCATTTAAAACTCAGAGTGTCAGAATCAAGTAGTTAGCATGCAGACAGGATGCTAGCCAGTGATGGTGTGTCTCATTTATTTGCTGACACCATAAATGTCAATCAATCGCGCGTGGACACACACAAAAATAAACTCCATAACAATGTAAATATTGTGAATGGTCATGCGATACATTAGGCTAACTATATTAGCATTATTATTATCATTATTATAAATTTAGTCTCTGGCTAATTATATTATTATTATTACAACTATCATAAATTATTTAGCCTATGGCTAATTATAATAATATTATTATCATAGCCAATTATTAAATTAGCCTCAGGCTAATAACACTATTATTATTATTAGTATGATTTATTATTTTACATTATTGTTATTATTATATTATTACTATTATGTTATTATTAATTATATTTTAACAAATTATTATTATTATTTATTTTATTATTGTTATTAAGATTTATTACTAACTTTATTATTATTATTATTATTATTATTATTATTATTATTGTCATTACTATTATTAGAAGGATTTATTATTTTACATTATTGTTATTATTATATTATTATTATTACTATTATTAATTATATTCTAACAAATTATTATTATGAATTATTATTATTTAATTTATTATTATTATGATTTGTTATTAACATTATTATTATTATTATTATTATTATTATTATTATTATTATTATTATTATTATTATTATTATTATTATTATTATTATTATCATATTATTACAATTATTATTATTATTATTGTCATTTATTGTTGATATTGTTATTATTATTATTATTATCATAAGAGAATAAAAATCAAATTTTAAATTTTTATAGATTCGAGGGCGAATCTTTATTAAAGGGGGGAGATATGTTGGAGTATCACGAAAAAGCACAGTAAAATCGATAAAACACAAAAATGATAAAAGTGCAATATTAATTAAAAAATTTATAAAAATTCGAAAGTAATATTGATCGGGGGAAATTGGTATGGTTGAACGCCAAATTGAGAGACGAGTCCAGAAATAATAATAAAAATTTAGTGAGGGGTCCCTAGAAAATAATATAAGATAAAAAAGGAAATTAATTAAGAAAAATTAATTACTAATGGGAAGCCCGAGGCAATGGGAAACCCGAGAGATGTGGAAAATCCGAGAGCTGAGGAAAACCCGAGAGATGAGGAAAACCCGGCGCATAGACGGAATAATATAGTAGGATAAATTAGCCTAAACGACATTAAATGGGCGCCACTGAGTAACGGAGAGGTAATTATGTTGCAATTAGTAATTTGGTAATGGACCAAACGTTGTTGACAAATGTCGGTCTGGAAAGTAATTATTATTGATAATTTAATAATGTAGAAAATATTGTTGACAATCGTCGGAAAATAGTCTGAGCAGGAGTATAAAAGAAAGAGGGAAAAACAAGAAAGGACAGTCATCATTAACCAGATACGACAGACAGTCATCATTAACCAGATACGAAAGACGGTGATTATTACCCGATACGAAAGACAGACATTATTAACCAGACACGAAGACCAGATATTATCAACTAGAGTGAATCGAAGTGAACGAGCAGTAACTAGGTTAGTAGAGGAATTCAAATCAAAGTTACCTATAAGAAAGGGTGGTTTCCCTTGGACAACCTACCCTAAGGTAATCAGAGTCATACGGTGGTTAAAAGGTGCAAATCAATTAGAGAAATTGTGATTACAAACATTGAAATAAAACGGATTGATCTGTCATTGTGATAAAGTGCAAATAAAATTATTCTGTGTTGGGTTTGCTTATTTGATTGAAAAAGGACACGAGGAGTCAGAGGGAACCGACTTTTAATAATAATAACCCAACACTATTATTACTGTCAACGAAACCGTTAACCTATCTATATTTTCAGCTGACGTTAAACCTCAAGAAGTGGGCACTTGGAACGATCATACAACTCTCATGCTAAAGGTTAGAAGGGCAAAAGCTAAATAAAACCACATCTGAGTACCAGCATAATTTCTTTACATCGCTACCTTGACCACTCTCGCTCAATTAAGAAATTTAAAAATTTAATTTAATTTCAGATATGAACGCTATTCAAAACTTTAGTCAAGAATTGACCCATTTAATAAACATTAATGTCACGATCAGCTACTACAGATGAGTAGGGACTTTCAGTCCATAAAGCCAACGTGGATAGAACCCAGAGAGGTGAAGAAGTTATATCAAAAAGGGAATGACGCTCAGCGTGGCTGGCGAGGAGAATAACAACTGGTGCTGGCCTTGTGCACCAAGATCCGCAGTTTGGAAGTAGCGTTAGCAGCCATCCAGGATGGCAACGCTGTTACCTACTCTATAGTCTTTGCCCAACCTAGGCGACGAAAACCAGCCGACCCCATTCGCTTCCTGGAATGTCAGAACGATTAAGACGACGACTGCAAGCGGCGGATAAGCCTAAAGGGAACTAAGTGGAATGTGAATATTTGGACGGATGAATAATTTATAATTTAATGTATCTTAGTTAAAAAAACATGCCGATCAATTTGCAATTCCAACCACCCGTGTCTCAATATAAATATATAAATCGATAATGCAAGAAAGGTTAAAATCGGCATGGACCAAAGTGGGACTTTTGATAAAACGCAATCAAGAAAAATATAAACAAGCCTATGACAAAAAGTCACATGCTCATGGAATAAAGATTGGAGATTTAATGTATCTCAATACACCAGAACCAGTCAAAGGTTTGTGGCCAAAGTTATTAAGACCATAAAAAGGACCATACAAAGTGTGCGATACGACAGAAACAAATTTAAAACTACTACCATTCAGAGGTAAGAAGAAGAAAGAAAATCATATAGTGGTACACACCAACTGATGCATGCTAACTCCAGATAGAGATGAATCAAAGTACTCATTACAGTCAAAGCAAAAGGAGGCTTAAAATAAAACAATTTTCAAGCAAAAGAAAATCTAAATATCTATTCGACTATTACAAATAATTTATTGATTTTTAAAGTTGAGATAACAAACCAAATCGAAATCAATAATATACTAATGTTGGGCTTAAAGCCAAAATTAAAACAAAATAGTTTGAGTGTCAATTAAAACAAAAAAGATAGAAATAAGGAAAATGGCCACTGCACATACACATGCACCGCAAGCAGAAACTAAAAATAAAACAAAAACATCAAATAAACAAATAAAAAATATAACAAAATTAATTAAAACAAATATTAATAAAATTGATAAAAGCTCGCTGACGCAGAAAGAAACACATATTAAATAAATAAAACTGCCAAAACCTTGCAAAATAAGGTTTAGAAAAAACATAGGCAGAAGCGGCGACCAAGAAACAAAATTTTAAGGGTTAAAAAGAATATTGAATAAAAAGTAATAATAAAAATGGAGTCGATAAGATAAAAATAATATATCAAGAAATAGAGAAAAATGAATAAAAAATTATAAAAATATTTTAAAATTAATAAAAACAATAAAAAACCCTTAAAATGGCGAAAAATCGCCTATTGGTCGCACACACACACAAAAAAGCTATATAAGCAGTGGCTAAATTCATTATTTCAACTTTTTTTAGAAAAACTTAATTTTTGACTTCGATATTTTACAAAACTTTAATTTTCAACGAAGCTATTTTTGAAGTGAGTTTTTTTTTGTTATTTTTGTAAATTTATTATGTTGTTTTTTGTATTAAACAAACTTTAATATCTATATTTGCTTTTTGGATGATCATGGTGTTTTCACCACTGACGAGTCCTCCTTATAAAAATCTATATTTATGTATTGGAATAGCTTTCAGGATGGTAGGCTGGTGGTCCGGCTAGCGAGTTTACTTTCGTTAGTTGTGGCAGCTGGTCGTGCACTCCTGACAACTAGGGTGTCCGAGGCGAGGCCTAGTCGTAAGACGTAGAACTTTACCCACAGGGCGTCGTTTCATAACTCATTGCGACTGATGGAAATGTCGGTCGGAATGAGCAGGATTAAAATCTGGGAAGGGCGATATGAGTTAGGAGGTCTAGGATTGATCTCTAGTGGATCATTTAGGTATTGAATCTTTTTCAAACAAATTCGTCGAGTTGAATTCGACCTAGGTAGTTAGGTGTAGTATAGTAGATTGGTTTATAATTGATTCAGATTTTTTTTGTTTAAAATATCAACTTTAGAACAGGGTAGCATCAGACATGTATGCCTTGCTAATACTAATTTTAAAGTTTTACCGAATGATACATATGACTCTAGAGACGACCCCATAAGATTACTAGCAATAAGATCCATTAAAATTCTGAGTAAATGATGTGAGAAATATAGATTAACTACTAGAGAACCAGTCAGTAGAGAAAAATTTAATTAAATGACAATAGAATCCAAGTAAATTGCAGAAATGTGCAGAATGTGCAGAATGTGAAAAAGTTAAATTCCAACGAAAGCACATTAAATAAAATCTCTGAAAGGCTACATTCGAGCAGTCCATTCAGCGTGGTCAATTAGAATTTTTAAATTTGTTTTTCTTTTACTACCAATCGATGTACATAACTAAATTCTCGTGGGCCGATCAAATAAGTACCTACCGATCGCGACCTACACACAATTTTTTTAATAGACTAAATAAACTAAAATTCTGTTTTAATATTGATTTAATTTAATTTTAATAGATTCACTCTAAGAATAAAGAGTTAATTAAATCTTAAAAATCAAAGGAATTTTTATTGGAAATACCTATTATTTCGAGATTCTTTCTTTATTTTCATTCAAGGTATTTAATCACTATCTAGAATGATTTATCTAACGAATTTCAATCATTTATTTTATTACAATATCCACAACACCCATCAAATCTCTTACCAATAGATCACTATCAAATCACCAAATGAACCTGCCACGAATACCCAAAACCTTGCCAGCTCCATCAGCTGTTGCTGCAACGCAGTATGTGGAAAAGCTAGAGCGAGAAAATTTCACGCTCCGTGAAAAGTACAATAAAATAAAAGGAACTTGGTGCTCCTCCTAAGCTACGAGGGAGCTATATAAAAAGATCACGCGGCTTTCTCGTGTCCGCGATGATCTCATAATCGAAAACCGGAGCCAGCGGATCATGATAGCCGACCAGAGTGCCGCACTCCTCCAGATATTTATGGAAAAGGAGCTTCAATCTCGTCTGCCGAGTCGGAACATGGCTCAACGTCTGGATATTATTCCGGCCCATCATTTGTAGATGAATCCATAAAATACAAGAAACAATAATAACCAAAATGTGTCCACCGAACTGGCAACGCAGCCGAATGTAAACCGTCGACACAAACAGAACAGAAATCGACGTTGGCGACAGAGCCGAAAATGCGATACTCCAAGCCAATCTAGGTGGTAGTGTGAACGCGGACTTAGCAAGAATTTCCGAAGTGTTAATGGCCGAACAGACAGTTTTGAGGGAGGACGAGGATTTGAATATCATTTATGCCCCTCAGCAGCCAGATTTTTCTCAGTCAGTTCCCACGCCGGCACACATCAATATTAATATGGATAGACACTCTGCCGAGATACCGATCAGTATACAAATTTCTACATAGGTATTAAATGGTTTTCGAGGACAAAGTAATAAATTAAGAATACTAACTAGTAAATACATCTAGAAATTTAATTAATTTACATAAAAGGTTTTAATAGAATCTAAACTGTGAGTTTGATGTACAATATGAGTTTCGTTATGTTCACAGACATTCTAACCAGAAATCGAAGGTTATTCAAAGAGTAGTGTTGGTAACTACACTCACCTGTTTGAATAGCATTCGACTGTCGTACACAGTGCCAACATGGACTAATCCATGGGTGTATGATAGTAATCCGCAAATTATGTAGTGTGCGAGAGAAAGGAGACCCTAGAAATGGAGAGGGGTATAGTTTTAATAAGCGTTGCTAACCAGTTGTTTAAAATTTTCCCCGTACACCAGCACTAGATCTATTCACTCCGTTTATAAAACTAAATTACGAGAAAAAACGTACATGCCACGCAGAAACTAAAACCAAACTTTAAATATCCGTGGTTGATAAGACAAAACAAATCAGGAGAAAGTCAGATTTATATAGAAATACGAACGAAAGAATTAGGATATCCAATTGAGATTGAACCAGTATTGAATGGAATAAACATATATTGGAAGGCCGTGCAATTTGTTAGAGTGCATTCATCATTATCATTTTGATATGCGTAAAAAAGAAGGCAAATGATTGATAATGAACCCTTACTAGATTCGCTTGGGTAAGTATACCAAGAGGTTAATGTGTAAATTCTTTTAAATGTGTACAGAAATTTATCAATATGACAATTATAGAATGTGAATAGTTATTCCAGTTTTATGATGTAAATGTGCAACGTGCTAGTGGTGATAGTTTAATTGAGTCTCATGTAGGTGTATGGTTCTGTGCATCAATGGGGCTTATTAACAATTATATTAATTTTAGAATTTTAGAAATGGACTAGGAAAAGAATATTTAATTAGTCAAAAACACCACAGAATAAATGTGTCGAAGAATAAAATTAATGGACCGAAAAATAAATGATCTAGAAGAACATATGTTGATAAAAAGGAAATTAAAGAGAATGGAAATACTTCTTTTTCGTTACCAAGCGTAACTTACATGAATGAGGATGCAAGTAAATGAAGAGACATATAATGATGAAGGAGAAATGAACCAGTTAGATTAATTTATTTTATGGCTATGCACAAATAATAAAACAAAATAAAGAAACAAAAGTTAAATAAATAAATAAAGAACAAATAATTTAATCTTCTTCAGAGTCCTGTAATATGGAACTCTTGATAGAAATATCGCGATAAGTAGTAACATTATCGAGGGGCCTTGAGAATGTATTTTTCATATCTTCCATGGTTATCCAAACACTTAAAGGTCCTTTTAAGACCTTGCCAAGTCTGTTGAAGTGCTAAACTGAAAAAACACAATAAACCCATATTACAAGAAATTAAAAATCACTGAGGGTTTTAAGATAATAATATATAAATTAAATATCGAGTCTTGTATCAATAGCAAGGTTATCATTTGATGTAAGGAATAATTAAAAAGTTAGACGGACGAATCCTGAAAATTTCACCACCTAGCGTTTAATCAAATGATTTGAAAATCGATTCATCTTTTGCTTTAAGTAAATAAATTTTGATAAATTTACCAATAAAATAAACCGTTCAAAAATACAACAATTCTTAAAAAGAAAAACTAATTTCTGGGTGAATGAATAGCTGGTATTATGAATTATTGGATTCTTAAAAGTAAATAATCCGTAACAGTTAATTGCAATCTGGCCTTATTAGCGCTGTGCGGCAACTTTTGGGGGCCCTGTGCAAAAATTTTAAAAAAGTTATTTTGAAGATAAATTTTATTAAAAAACAAAATTAATTATAATGCAATTTTTCTTGCTCTTTGTGGCAAATTCATCAATTACATCATTATAATTAATTGCTTTGACTGTTCAATTTGCAATGAAAAGTATTGCCAAATTATCTACTGTTGGGCCAGAACACAAACGGCCTTGGGAAATGTTTAAATGGATCGGTAACACACACGCAAACATAACAAGCAAATTTAAAATAAACCTAATAAACACCAATTAAACCCTACCAAATATGAGGAAAAAGAGAATTAAATATAAAATAATAAACATAAAAATAAATTAAAATAATAACAAAATGCAACAAGATTCGCACGATACAAACACAAAAATAACACGAAAACCCAACAAATTCGACAAAAATTGATAAATTAATAAAATTAATAAATTAATAAAACTTAAATCAAAAAATTTGAATTAGTAATAATTCAATAAAAATTCTAAATGAAAAATTATTAAAATAAATTGAAAAATAATAAAATTAAAGATTAGAATACACTAGAAAATAACAAGGTCGAATTTTGTTTTACTACATCAAATTTAACACGCGAGGTTAGGGACAGAAAATAGGTATAAATACCGATTCATTTTCACATTAAATTTAACCGTTTTCCGAAACAAAAACCATTTTTCAAACTACTTTGAATCAAAATTTGATTTTGAATTATTTGATTAAAAATCTATCACGAAGCCTTACTTTTAGGTGAGAAATGTTTTATTTTGGAGCTCTCTCTCCACGTCACATCCTCGCAACCTCGGTAGAGCTCTGCCTGGATGTCGGCGTGGGGAGAGATGCATTTTTATGTTTTGATGAATTTATTTGTTGGACAAGTAATTTTGTATTTTGTTTTTAAAATGATAATAAACATTTATATTATTCATAAATTGTTTTATATATTGAATAAACTAAAGTAAACTGTCGAAATTTTTCCGGCCCACAGCCAACACAAATCGCAAGTCAGTAAAATATACATAGTACAGATTCATGTAAGTGCGTGGAAAATCGCCAATGATATGTACCCATGAAGACCCAGCGTGCGGAACGCAGGGGTCGTAACGTCAATATTATCCGTATAGAAGAAACGAGAAATAAGGAAGAAGTCGTTTGGCTGCTTCCTCGTTTCCCATTTCTGTAAAATCGACCTAAAATTATATTACACACGGCTCAAAATCATCACACCGAGTAGTCCAGTGGGCACTCATTAAATATAATATAAACACAATATGCGCCTAAGGCTTATTAAAGGGTAATGGTACGGGGAATAAATTAATTGATTAAACTGAAATAATTTGTTGATTAAGATAAAGTAGCTCATTGATTAAACGAAAGTAATTTATTGGTTAAATCAATATAATTCATTGATAAAAATTAGAGTAATTATTGATTAAAACTAACGTAATTCATTGGTTAAAAATAACGTAATTCATTGATTAAAAATAACGTAATTCATTGATTAAAAATAAAGTAATTCTTGGATTAAAAATAACGTAATTCATTGATTTAAAAAATTAAACTAATTGTTGATTAAAGATAAAATAATTTGATTCAAAATAGTTTAATTAGTTGATTAAAGCTAAAATAATATAAATTCATGGATTGAAAAATAAATTAATTCGTTGATCAAAGATATAGTAAAATAAATTCGTTGCTTAAAAATAAATTAATACAAATTCACCGGTTAAAACTGAACTAATCCGAAATCGTTGCTATAGAGTAAAAACTAGCATCATTGATAAATTAAATTTGTAAATAAATTAAACGGCTAAAATTAAATTCTAATTTATAATGAACAGGGATTCAAATAAAAGAAAAGCCATGATTTCACTTAAGTAGTAGAAAAAACAAATCCAGTGATTGCACCCCTAATTTTTGCACCATAATCTAAATTCAAGTCAGAGTAGGAATAATCCGTTTTTCTGAGCGATGTCATAAGGTCCTAGAATTTTCTGAAATACTCAAACAGCATTGAACCCATGCAAGTAGAGGAAAGCAACTAAAATTTATTCCAACAAATATTGAACGACTATTCCAGCATTTGTTAAAGAATAACTCCGAACTCCTATAACAATAGTATATTCGTGAAAAATTAAATTAGTTAAGATACTAACCTTGATAGAAACCATTGATTTACTACAAATAAAACCGTTTTTCGGCCGGCAAATAGCAGACTAAAAGGTGTTGTTAATGTCAGATAAATATGATATATAAAATAAACTTACTAAATCATGTGGATACGATGAAACGTCGAACTGTCGACATTCGACGAAAATCAATAATCGAACAAGTCACTAGATTGACCCTTCCGGCCGGATATGCTGTCTATCCATTACTAAATACAATAACATCAACAACCAAACGCGACATTCAATTGATCCAAATAATTATAGAATTACCGGAGAAAAATCGATGGAACTTTCGCTAACTTCGAACGAGTTGACAATGAAAACAAGAATGCCTTCAAGGGGAGAAGGGTCAGGGGAAATAGCCCCGGCATCTGATGGTAAATTATTGTAACATTATTTATTCATACTTTATTATTATGGACTAATTTTATAAACACCCTTAAATGATTTTATGATTAAATTATTGAATAACTTTGATTATAATAGCTTTGAATGATTTTAGTTAAGAATAATATGGTAGATTATAGTGTATAAACACCCTTAAACGATTTCATCTATAGCGTAAAGCATTAACATTATCCCGCATTTTCGACTAGAATACCGAAGTATCACTAAATCAATATATTTAGGACGGATGATATTAATATTAGGATTAAACAATGTTGGTATAATATCAATATAATTGAATAAGTTTATCATTAACTGATTAGGTAGGTTACCATAATTAACGTGCTTCCCGTAACTAGTCAACGCACCACAAAACAATGCCCCTTAGTCGCAAGTAAATTTTCAAGCCGTTAGCTGATAGGACACTGGGAACCACCAGACCCACGACTAAACAGATTTTCGAACCTATACGACCCCCATAACACCCCAGGTTCTGAGACGAGAACGGGGAAAACGATTTAGAAAACCCCATAGTATAAGAAGTATTGGAAGTGATGATTGGCGGACTGATAAACGACATCCGAGGGCAGAAACGGAGTAATAAACGTGACGAATTGTGAAGGCATCCCACACGTGAATAGCATTTGATGATAATTTGTTTCAGATATCCACTCCACGATTTCCCTCGTTGATCGCTGGAGATGGGCGTGGGCCCAACACCGCCAAGAACGATGTCCGGATTTCCCGCCGTCGAAATTCCTTGACCGGGAAAATCTGGGAGGAGGGATGTCTACTCAATGGATCCCGTCGGAGGAAATTTATCAATAGGCCCGGCAGCAACTGGAGAACTTGGTGGCGCAACATTGCAACCTAAATGAGCAGGTGACCCGAGCCCGCCAGCATCTGGCGAATGTAGAGGAGGATTTGCGGGCGAGTCGAATCGCCGACTCTTACTGGCATCCCTGCCAGATCTCTCCAAACCAGATCCCACCGAGCAAGGCGGCCCGGTCCCGCAACACTAGAAGACCAGTGATGGCAATCGCGGGCTACACACCCGAAGAGTGGGTGACGAGCCGATTCCCCTGAAGAAGCTCTAATCGTCCTTTCCTTGATTTGTGACAATCCGATCACCTCATAATATTTGTTATAAATGATTGAGAACTTTAATAGTAACTTGTGATTTTTGTCTTATTCGCTCATTAATGTTTAAGATAAGAGTTGCGAATTATTGTTATTTATTTTTTTGACGAAAAGATTCTCTTTCTTATGAATTTTGTTTAACGTAACGCTAAAATGGCGCAACCGCACCCCGATCATGAATTAACTTACTTATTTTTCGTTTTATATTAGCCATGGAACCTACTCAAGTGTTGCAACAGGAACTGTCCCGAGCACAGCAGGACAACCAATCACTCTACAGACAAATCATACAACTCACGAAGGAGGTGCAGCAAATAAAAGTTACCTGGGTGGACCCAGCCAGGCTAAAGACTACCTACCAACGCCTAACAGCAGCTCAAAGGGGCTGGGCAGAGGAACGTCAGCTGAATCAGAGTCTCCGCACTCAAATCCGAGGGCTGGAAGTCGCCTTAGCTGCAAGTCGTGAGGGGCAGGCGGTAACTTACCCGCTTATTTTTGCCCCATCCCAGTTGCCCTACAAGAACCAAATCCCAAATTCTACTCCGGCCAAGGACTCTCCAACCGTCCTACCCAGCAATCGCCGACCTGGACGCAAAGAGCGCGCCCGCCGTAAAGCCGCTCGGTTACTAGATACAACAATTTCAAATAACTGATCTGACGGATGAACTATTATAAATTTTCATTTCCTTTTTGTAACTGTGATTAAATCAAAATAGCATGTCCTCGATATAATTATAAATGAAAAGATCATCGAAAGGGCGTAAATACTCACATTGTGTCGTTAGAAAAATAGTGTTCCCCTCCTACTAGTCAGCATGAGTTTTGAATTTCCGCACGAGGGACAGAATAAAGCGAGCATAGGTCTTCTAACGACAGCTCGTTGAACCCGAGGGTTGCCCGAGCAATTACAGTATTAGCAATGATACTCACTTTTTGCGGACAATCCGCCCACTCGAACACATTTCCAACGTTGCCTAGCAACGGGTGCCGAGTGGTAGTCGAAGAATTTTGTATGGCGTTACTGGGGCGACCATAAGACAATTTAATCAAACAATGGAACCCAGTAGCCCACCACTACTAAAGACTTAAAAAAATAATAAAAACGACGATAAACTTTATTAAATGCAACATAAGAAAAATGTAAAAAATTCAAATGAAATTTGTATGTACGAGAGAGAAATAAAATGAAAATATAATTCAAGTAAAAAAAATTAATTTGTTTCTATGATGCAAAAATTTTAAACTGGGTGAAATAAACAGATCGATTGTAATAAAATATTCATTATTAGGGATAAATAATTTTAGATATATGCTTTACTTTATGCAGTAGGTTTAAAGATATTGAAATCGATGACAGACTAATAATAGAATTGTTGGGTTAATCAAGTACATGTATGAGTCATGTCTATGTTTAGAACAAAATTTTTAAAATACTTGGTAAATATGACAATCAAATAATTGAATCATTAAAAGATTATCAATTTGCAAAATGGTCTGGCGTCCAATGATGACGTCTAGTTTAAGTATATTGAATATCTAATGCAGATATTCAATTGACTTATCGCCGTTTTTAATCAAAACACAACAAATTCCAAGAAACATTCATTCAAAAGTGTACTTTACTCATTATTCGATGAAAACATAAAATTATCATCAGAACAACTGAAGAAACCATCAAAACATGATCGATTGTTCCGAATGAGCTGAGCGTTGCACTTGCAGAAGATCGTCAGCTTCCAAAACGTTCACACTTTATTACGAGATGCATAAATGCTGTAAAAGCTAATTATAAGTAGGATGATGGATCAAAAAATATATTTTGAAAATGACATCATTCAGAAAGCGAGAAAATATTTGCGATTCTCCTATACTTCTGAAATTAGCAATTCACAATGGTTGCAATACCAACTAGCATTATAGCTATGCCGAATCTAATCAAGTCAATTTAGTTCTAATGAACAAATTGAAGACGGTATGAAATGAAAAGTATATAGCGTATTTTTGCAGTGTATTTGATATAATGTGATAACAATAGATATTTATAACAGAGCTTAACATTTGTTATAATTAATTATTTATTTTTTAATTATTAATATTAATTTTAATTATTAATTACATTAATTGTAATTTATTATACAATATTGCATGAAATTCCAAATTATGTGAATTTGTAATTTCTGACTACGGGTTGAGTCTTTCTTTTTAATTAGAATTATATATAATGCTATTCTTTCCATAATTAGATTTTATTGCACCGACCTTAAATTTCAGTACATTTTATTCTGTTTAATTAGACTTTAAAAATGGGTATTATTTCTCTAATTAGATTTTTTTTAAATTAAAAGATCAATATTCCTTTTGATTCATTTTTTGATCAAAAAAACTTCTTGAAATAAAATAAATTCCAAAAAATGGAAACTTTACGCGGAAAATACAAAAGTTTAATTTTAAAAGAAAAATTAAATGCGATTAAGAATGTCAAAAAAGGAAGAAAAATCAAGGATGTGGCTGCAAAGTTTGGGATTAAACCAAACACTTTATCAACAATTTACAAAAATAAAGAAATCTAAACAAGCAATTGCTACCTAAAATTACCCTATAAAGACTGCATAAATATTTTGTTAGAAATTTGGGACAAAGTTAACACCAATTATTATTCAGAATTGTTTTAAGAAATCTGGCTTTTATAAAGTTGAGTCGGAAGAAGAGGACAGTATTTCAATGTTGCATTTGCAAGAAGCGGTTCAAAATTTCAAACGATTAAGATTTGTTTCATCAATGGAAATTGAAGACAGCTTTGAAGATTATATCACATCTATTCGAAGTGGTTCCATTGAAGCTCATAATGAAATTAATAATGAAAACTTCGACGAAAAAGAAGAAAATGTAATTGTCAAGAGAGATCAAATAAAAAAATATCTATTTCTGAAGTGAAAGATTCGGTGAAGACATTACATATTGCCTTAGAACAAAAAGAAAACACTTTTGATTATTTTTTTAAGAATTGGAACGAAATTCAAAAACATTTAACTACAAAATAAGTCTTCATAAAAAATTTGTTCGAAAAAACATAGTTCTCCTAAATATGGTTTAATTAGATTGTTTTAATTCGAGTTTTTTTCGTTCCCATGGAACATATAATTAAAGAGACTGAAACAGTATTGTTAAACAAATTTCATACATGCACGAAAATTTTTATTTAATGATTATTATGAAAATATTTTTTAAATTTATAAAGTTTTGGTTATTTGCAGAGTAAAATTAGAAATAGTTTAATATATAAATTCCGTGTTGCTATTTATAGTAACAATATAATAAGTTTTTCATTACGTAAAACTTTGGCAGTTATATTAGTGAGAATTTTATATTATAAAAACAAATTATCAATAATATAAATAATTTATTAGTCCAGCACCAAATTAGTGGCACCAAAAACGTAATTTTTTACAATTCTTGCAAAATTATTTAAATGATAAATTAGTTAGGTTTACCTCAATAAGTGTTCTCGCAAAAAAAGTGTGCAATAAAGACAGCATCAATACGTAAAAGGAAATAATTTTGGCAAATTCTTCATTCTCCTTAATAATAAATATATTCCACTTTTGGAATTTATTAAAAATATTTTATATACCTAAGAATAATTTCCAAAGAGTAATTAAATAAATTATAAATTATCTTGATTTGAACTATATATTTAATAATGTTGATGTTTATAGCTATTAATAGAAATAATATATTTGGGAAAGTAAACATTTATAAAACAAAAAATATTTAATAATAAGGAAACAATGCATTAAACAATTATTATAAACCAATAATTCAATATTTATAATTTCTATTCGGTGGTTTTCATATTCTAACATATATCCAAAAGTATGTAAGAAAATATATGGACGTATTTAAATATATTGTAAAAGATTATTTCAAAAACATCAATTTCTTTTTATTATGTAAATAGCAGGAAGAAGCTCATTTTGTTAAATTAACTGTAGTTAATTGTGGAATCGAACAGATTTGGTATCTGGAGTTAGATAGTACATAATTTCTCACTAGGTTTTGTCAAAAATTTGGAAATAGGTCAAAGTCTTTGAGTTACTTATGAATAGTGGGCCTAGTTTTCGTTCTCTTAACGGTTTATGTAGTACATGGAATGTAAAACTGACCTACATATGTGCTCACTGGCCATCTAAGAACATGATCGATGGCCCACTCGAACCCACGGGACACCGTGTTCGGATGTAATATTGTGTCCAAAGACAGCAAAAATCAAAGTACAACTCCTTTTGAGTGAATGTTTAAATATCATTCGATATTTAAAATGGTAACGAGAACGATCACTCAGTACCTAGTGATTTCAAAGTTAGTCATAGGGTTTTTGTAAATCCAGTTTCTACAAAATGTACTGCTCAAAGATCCGGTGGAACTGTAATCAGCATAAATTGTCCATCACTATCGAAATCAACGGCATACATCATCACGTAGCAGATATTCGAGTATTGGTGGAGCAATAATTTGAAACACGCGATGTCGATCTTGATTTTGAAGATAATCAGATTGATAACGAAAATTCAACCGAAGGTAGGCCTCTTATCTTGATCATTAAACGCTAGATTCGTCGAACTGATCACTGTATAACGTGATTATTAAATTAAGAGATTTAATTTTGTTTGTATATTCTCATTTTCGTCAAAACACATAATTTGGAAAATGATATCGTCTAAGATAACCTTAATTCAGAAAAAATATTTTCATGTATTAGGCGTTTATTTTTTCAGAGAACTCAAAATAGATTGACCTCTAATGGTGAGGGATATTTAAAAAATATATTATTGTGTAACCTATCCTTTCCGCTTAATGTTAACTCTTATACTTTAAGATCAATAAATTATTTTTATGAGGAAATATTATTCGACAACAAAATACAATTACGTAACCTGTGATATATATATGCAACAGAAATAATTATCTCTGTCATTCTATTTCACAATGAGTAAAGACAAGAAGCCAACTTTGATCGAACTTTTAAGTTCATTATATAAATCTAATAATGTCTTTTCGAAATCCACAATTTTTGATTTTGCCGAAAGACTCAATAGCAGATATACGATATTTTTCCTATCGATTGCCATTGCAGTCGTCACTCCCAACAATTATATCGATTCAAGAATAACTTGCTTCCCAATAACAACGCCTAATCAAAAGGCTTCATTCTATGAACTCTTTGAAAGTTATTGCTACACAAATGGAACAATTGTTCTATTACCGGAAGACAAAACTCCAACTACAAACACTGAATGGCACCAAATCAGTAATACAAGGAAAATCAGTAAGCACTATTTACAAATTGTTTCATAAAATTAATGTATCTTTTTCTAGATTATTATCAATGGTTTCCGTTGATTTTACTTTTTCAACTCGCTCTATTTAAAATTCCCAGCAGAATTTGGAATTATTTCTCATTTGCTCAATCAAACTGCAATCTTGAAAAATTGATTGAAAATGCTGAGAAAATTAAACAGCAACTCGATCCATCTGACTACACAAAATCCATAAATAATATTGCAACAGAAATCGATCAAACAATTCATGATTCGAAAAACCGATTCAGTAAGCTAAATTGGTTTTCTCAATTCAAAAAACGCATTTCAAGCGCCTTTTCTATATCAAGTAGAAAATTATGTTTGATTTACACCTTTGTGAAAATCTTATTCGCTGTCAACGTGATTGGTCAATTATTCGCAATGTCTATTTTCATGTTCAATTCAAATTTGTTTCCATCCTTTCCATTTTTTAATCGACCCGGTGAAGTGGATTTGATATTTCCAAGAAATGTCATGTGTCATTTACCCGATGTCATTGGAAGTCGAGACACAAATGGTTATACAGGTCAATGTATTCTCCATTTGAATATGTTCAATCAATTTGTATACATTCTCATTCATTATTGGTTCTTTGTTGTATCAATTATCCAATTGTTATCGGTTCCTTATTTTATTCACCAAACATTCACATTCAGATCACGATTCGATTTGATCAAACATTTGCTGCGAATATCGAAATCATACAACAGGGACGATAAAAACATTGTTAAGGATTTTACCAGAGTTCATCTCGGTTGCGATGGATTATTTTTCATACGAAAATTGAATGATAATGTAAATCACTGGATAACTAGTGATATTGTAACTGTAATGTTCAACAATTACAGAAACACAATTGTTTCAGTTGGTATTGAAATTTCATAAAAAACAAGAAAAATAATATAATTTATCGTACTTTCAAGAATTGAATGTGCAATAAATCATTTTATTCAACCAATTTTTAAATTTGAATATAAAATTTAAAACTATGTCAACGAGCAATTTTAAAATATTCTTTGTAGCATTGACTAAATCAAAAATTATCATATGTAGATGATTTGTGTATACATTGTTCTTCAGTCATTTGATTTTAACTTTTTATTTTGAGTAATTCATTTTAATATATCGACTAAAATATTATATTATCCATTTTCGGAAACTTTTTTACTTATTGTTTATGATTCAATATAGATGTTTCAATATACTATAATATCGTATTGTTGGATTCTGGAACTCAACTAAATTTGATCACTTTAAAAAATAAATAACAAATAAAATAAAAAAATTCATTAAATAAAGCTGAATGTTAAACATTTTTAATTAGTGAAATGAAAAATCCAAAATAAAAAATGCACTAATTAAACTTCCAAGGACTTCCTAGTTGTTTGTTGAAAGTCCAATTGAAAGTTACAAATGAACACATGTTCCTAAGTGATGTAATTGTATTGTAATATTTGATTTCCTTTACCCATATATTAACTTTTCCACAATATGTTAAACTCTTATAATCAACGTGTATAAATGGCTGCATGTTTTATTGATTATCTTAATTTTTTGGTCATTGTTTATTATTTATTCCAATGATGTATGCCCAACAGAAACACATATAGTAAGTATATTGTCTATATTTTATTAATAAAGCTTTTGCGTATTGTTATTTAGTCTTATTACACTAGGGCTATTTTTATTTAGTTCACGAATCATTAATTTCTCTAGTTTTCAGAAACAGTTATTGTTTGAAGAATTATTCTAGATAATTATTAGTTGTGTATTATTTTACCGAGAACGTGGAGTCAGAACTACCAACTATTATCATTTCATTTATTAAAACACAACATATATTCTGGCGAGCCTGTTATAATCAGAATCGGAAAAAGTAAATTGAAAAAGAAATTTAACAGGCGTGAATTAAATTTCTTCAAACCAATTGAAAAAAGTGTTGGAAAAAATATTTTTAAAAAAGATTACTTATTTAAAAGTTCAAAAACATATTATATTAAAGGTTTGTAAATTATTATTTATCTTTTAAGATTTAGAATTGAAAAGTACAATTTGAGAAACCAGAATGCATTTGAGATCGTCAAATGCTGACATGATTGATTTTGCAATTACCAGAAATAACCTGTTGCTCAATATGGAAGAAATCCTATGAAGTTCAATGAATTTATAAATGATTATATGTATATATATATATATATATATATATATATATGCTTCTGCTTATAGGTGATCACAGACTATAATGATGCAAAGATTTCCGTTATATTTGACAGATTCAGCTAAAGATATCTGAAGACAAGTTCAAACATCTGGAAATTAGAATAATGAGATACTAATTTTCTCAAAGAATACGAAAATCAGATGAATTTATTATGCATTTTGGGTATAATTGGATTTCATTCGCGAGAAATGCATTCTAAATAAACTCTTTTAATGATAATACTGTTAGAGTTGGGCCTGGGCTCGCTTGGTGCGTGCCTTTGTGTGATTTAATAAATAAAAAAAATAATAGATTACAAATAATAGTCGTAAAATTACTATAAATTGGAATAGTCTAATTTTACTAAGCAATTATAAACACGTCAGACAGAAACTGATCGCTCAATTGTAACAGTCCTAGTTAACGAATATAATTCTGTTAATGAATTCAAATGTATTGATAGCTTTTCGAAAAATAAGGATCAAGGGACTTTGAATTGTTAACACAACGTTCAACTGGAAATGTGTAGGGTGAAAAAGAAATGTATATTCTATGATCATAGCCGATTGATTTCAGAAAAATTCAAGGTGAAAACATAAAGACTATATTCAAAAGCAAAACATTCAAAATATTCATCTATGGTTCAGACCAATAAGAGACCTTATGAAATGACGTCGGTTATAGAAAATGTAGTTCATTTGAATTTACCAAATTTTAATAATAATTTGATGTTAATTTACAACAGTTAAATTTTTATATAAAACAATTATTTAATACACATTTTTTGAACCTCATTTATTAATCGTGAGGATTTAAAATTCAAAAACAGATTCTGCATTGATTCCAATTGCAGTATTATCTATGTCATAGTGAAATTAATATGAACCAGTCATCTGAAGAAAATAGTTAAATATAATTGTAAATTTATTAATTTAAGCAAAAAAGATTATGACTGTCTTCTATCGTGTTCCTATCTCACTGTTATATAGGAAAACTGCGGAAATAGAGCTGGATTGGACGGAGATAACATTTGTATTTATTTCACTTAGCTTGAGTAGGGACATTTTCATAATATGGAGTAATTGCTTTACTTATATTTGCTTTATTATCTGCATAAACAGAGTAAATTTATGGATCACAAAAGGAGATTCAAAAAAAGCCTAAAGTTGATCTCAATGATGAGGTAAATTTTAATAAAAGAAAAATTTTAACTCGAGAACAAAAATGGTAACATGCATCAAAACCTAAATTCAAAATGTCAATAAAAATATCAGACGAACATATAGCAGATATATTAAATATGAAGATTGTTTGTTTAGATATTCCAACCTACGTTGGACAAACAGCACTTGGCCTATCCAGGTTAAGATTGTACAAGCTGCAGTATAAAGAACTCGAGAAATATCAAACCCGTTAAATTGTTATATCAATATTTTGGCCAGGAACGTGGATTCATTCTTTTTAGAATGTGAAAATATAAAATTACGGTCCCCACTGCTTATTGCTATGATTGCCAAACTAACAAATGGTTTTCTTTAGGGCCACAATTTGTGATTGTAACCATAAATGGTAATTTTATAAGGCACCTATACTCTTTAGGATCATGATTATATTGTTTAAAAGGAATTTATGAAATTCATAAATCGTCCTCAGCTCCCAATATGCGCAATTCTGATATTTTCCATAAAGAAATTTTAGCAAATTTTTAATTTAGTACACTATGATTCGTAAACTCGTAAAGTATTTTTTAATTTTTGATATTTCTTGTAGTCAGTAACATGGAAAGTACTATTATCCAAGGAAATTTTCAATATACATGCTGGACAGTAAAATCCATTTCATCACCGTGAATGAAAATTGATGAATTACTATAAATCCAGTGAATAGGTTGAAAAATATTATTTACATCCTTAATACATAATTCTCTAACAATATCATTAAAACAAAGAATATCAATAAAGTAATAGGTCATTTTTTACAAAAAATTTATTTAACATCGATGTTTATACATTAGATAAAGGGTTCTCAAACTTATTTTATCACGGACCCCTTATACGTTGTCTAAAATTTTACGGACGCTAGTCAATGGCGCAGCCGGGGTTGCAAGTTCAAAAATTTTTGTTTTAAAAATTTGGAAACAAACGAAATGATAATTAATTGATAAATAAAGAAAATAATAAAATGAAAGTTCTATGAATACACATAAAAATCATAGGCGGAACCCTAATAAATATGGGCGTTGAGCGTTGAGAAAATTTGAAGCTGATTTTATCATTAGTTTTTTCAAGAAAAATAATTTACCTTTTTCTTTAGTTTCTTTTATATTTTAAAATAACAGTTTTCATCAAACAAAAAAATAAATATCTAAAGAGCATTATGTTTCGCGGACCCCTAGGGTTCCGCAGACCACACTTTGGGAACCACTGCATTAAATTATTCTATTCTGAATCTTGCTCGCAACGGGGATAGATCTTGAAGAAATTATTCAGAAACATCTGAAAATGATTTCCAAAGATTTGGCAAAGATGAATTTTGTGTCGATGAATTCGAAACATGTCTTGATCATTTCCGAAACCATCGTCACTGGTTATTACATGCCGAATTGATGAAATACCATTTTTCCGTAAATATTATTTAATAAGTGTTTTGTAAAAAATAAATGTTTTGATTTGGTGATTATTTAGTAATTTGAAAATTGTTTTTTGATTATTAAAGTAGTAGTTCAAGTATTCTTCATTTTTAAAAATATCTATTTAAGTAAATAAAGAGTTGAATCGGTGTAGGTTGAAGAGAAACCAATAAAACTAAGACCACAACAGTTATTCCAAAATGTATTTACTAGATCATCAAATCAAGCGAAACTATGCAAAACTTCTTATCTTCATTTCTTGGCAAGATATTTATGAATATCAATAGCAATATTCAAGTGACTACTAGTATTTTCAATGTTCGTCAACCTTGATTTTATGATGCTTTTCAAGACATCATTTTTAAAGATTAAAACTGGTATGTTACAATAAAGATTCAAGAATTCAAATTGGACCAGAACAATATATTTTCACCAATTTGGCCATTGGAATGAGCTAGATTAGCACTTTGGTTTTGATTTATATGATTTTTATTATTTTAATAAATGTATCAGGGATAGGATCTTAGCCTTAAAATTATCACATTGACGTCTCTAAACTGTGACGTATAAAAATAATAAATAAATTATAAATGACGTTTTAGTGACATTACGAAATAAAATTACCTAAAATAGATTTTAGTAATATATTCTAAAAAACGTCATCAAGAAATTACTAAATTAGGGTTGATTGCTTTAACACGAATTAATTCCAACTGTTCTTTGTTTTTCTATCGGCTTAATTACAGCTGTTGAGAATTTCTTATTTTTTCGTTTATTTTACATAATTTAAATTTAAATAATAATGAAATAATGTCTTACATCGGAGGATATCCGAAACAAGATTTTACTGAGGCTATACCAAGAAACGAGTTATCCGGATTAAATGAAATCAATCGCATTAGTTCTGATTCCAAAGATATTGAAATCAAACTTATTTATCCTTTAACCATTATATCAAGTGATATATATTTTTAAAAACAGTTGCAAAGATAGTTGCAATAATATGTGCAGTTAAAAAGACATGTACAAAACAAGTGCATGAGTAAATAAAAATAATAATTATAATAAGAAAAATAATAATATTTATAAAAATAGCCGAAAAAGATAAAGTTCATATCAGTTTATAATGTTAAGAAAATTTATGTTATTTTCAATACAATATAACACTATATTTTTTCTAAATTGATTAGTACAAAATTAATTTAGAAATAATTACATAAACCAAAATAATTACTTTTTAATTAAAGATCTGGGAGTTTTTAAATCAATTTTTATACCATAAATAACGGTTTATCAAAATATCTAAGTTGAATGAATTTTTTTTTACAGCTTAGAATATATAATTTTTATTTTCTTTAGACCATTGGGTCAAGGATAGAAATCCTGGATGACTCACATCTATATATCAAATATTTTAATAGGATCATTATTTCTCAATTTTGTAATCTGTTTTAAAAAATTTCTAAAAAATAAAACATAAATATTTTCATGACCGACAATTTTCCTTACATAATTTCTTTATCAAAAAAATTGATTCAAAAAATTTTTTAAATTCGAAAAAAATTAAATTTAAAACAAAAACTTTAACACTAAAAAATCCAAAAGAAAAATTTGTAGTATATCTTGTGTGGGCTAAATGTCTTTGTTCCGAGTGACTCATATCTCCATACTTCCAGATAAATATACTAAGAATATATACTAGATCGCTAATTTAGAAACATGTGAGCGTTAAATCATGAAGGAATAAAGGCAAAACAACATTTAATTTACCAAAATAGAAATCTCATTGCACCCTAACGAATGATCAGACAGCATAAGTTTTTAGAATGAATCTTAGTTGTCTATTTATACTGATCTCAAGTCCATGTGTCTGATTTGTTTCAGGTGTGCTTAGCAATCTCTCTTGATAAGTGAGATATGTCGTGTTTACATACGTCAGTCTCTCTATTTTTTACCAACTTCGAACACCAATCCCAGACACTTTGTATACACCTAATCGATGAATCAACCGTGCCTGCATGTACGTATTTTCCAAAATTTTTAGGAGTTATTATTTTGAATAAAATAAAATGAAGTTCTTATATCTTCTTATGTATATTGAGACTTTTGCCACATCTATCGGTCACTTTATGAGCTAAATCCGTTAAACAGCTTTGTAGCTCACAATCAACACTATGAAATGGTTATTTCTTATTTATTTTAGACGATCTAAACGTGAAATTCTGGTATGTTGCAAATTTGTTATACAATGCAATTAAGGATTAAATTAACTTATTAAATAAATTGGTTATACAAAACAGTTGTAGTTTAAATTAATTATTTTTTTATCAATTATTCAATATCCAACCTCACAGATTTATTTCGTTTGTAAAAATTAATTCAATTGTTACAAACTTATCGTCTTTCGTCTGTTAATACAGCCACAATTATTTGCTTTTATTATTTAAGTATCAAGATAGTAACTTTAATTAATGATACTTAATTAAATCTATTTATTCTAAATAAATGTTTGTTATAAATTTTATTTAATTGTGTTATTTATTTTTGAACTGCGTTTTATATTAATTTGTTTAACTTCATGCAGTATTTTTATGCAGTGTATGTTGTTTCGGTGAATTTAAAAGTTGTTAAATCTCCAGTTCTAGACAAACAATATTTAGTTAGGTCAAGATGAAAATGGCATAAAGATAATCAAGAAAAGTGATAATAGGCGGAATAATAAAAAAACAAGTAGTATTGTTAAGTACAGGCTCTTAGCCTAAAAATTATTAAGTCATTCTGATGTCACTAAATAGTGACGTTTAAAAATATTGTGATGACGTTTAGTGATGTCACGAATAAATTACTGAATTTGGAAATGCGTCATCGGAAAATTACTAAATTTAGATTTCTGATGACGTAGGTCTAAATTTGGTAATTAATTAAACCCACAGTTGTAAATATGGTAATTTGATTTATTTATTAATCATTAATTTATAATATAAATAGAAAAGTATTTTTAAGATTAGGGGCCGATAACAAAGATAACGAAAGAAAAATTTGTTTAACTGAACTTAGTCGAAGAGAAAAAGAAAACTCTTATCGAAGAAAATTAGATTGTTGAAAATTAAAAGTCCAATTAGAAAATTCAAAATTTATTTAAGATTACTAGGAGAAAAAGAAAACAAACCAATTTATTGATTCTACTGTTATTCGCACAAGGGAAAAACAAACATCAACCAAGTAAACAATATCCGAAGATTTCAATTAACGGCCGAGCAATTCAGAAACCCACCTTGTTTATACAAACAAAGGATATTCTTACAACAAAACCAAACAGTAGAACTTATTTAAACTACTGTCGGAGTGGAAAATCAGAGAAGCAAATTGTGAATAGAAAATCGAAAATAATATTTGACGAGATTTGAAAGAGAAGAATCAGAGGAGCGAATTTTGACAAGAATCTTTGAGGAAATTAAGTTACCAGGCTTTGGATACTCTATCCAGTGGCGATATTTGGTAGTTATTATTTTATTTAATAAAATAACATTGAGAAAAGCGGATTCCATAATCCGGCTTATAAATAATTTAAATAAATTTAAAATCAGCAGTATCCAAAGTAGTTGACCGCTTTCGGATATTCGGGGTGCCCCATAATCACAAACTTACTTACCCTCTGTTTCTTAGGATAAGTCGTTGCGTCTGCATAGTGACCATCGACTTCTTGCGGGCCATTTGGCAGGGATCATTTGATCCAGTTATCTTTCAAACATTGTAATTATATACATATACATCTGTAAATTTTGAATTACCGCCAAATAAATTTTATAGGTAATTAATTGTCTTTGCCTTTTTTTATTTTGCATAGGACCACAACAGACCTTTTTATATTTTATTATTTTGATCAGTATATTCATTTATTGTTATTGATTTGGAGTCAGATAACGATCAGTGTTAAGATCTTAGTCCCCCATCATCACACACTTATTTTTTGATCTTAACAGTATTAATAATTTCGAGTAGCATTAATAATAAATAGTTAATAATAATTATTATGACCATAATCTGTGGCGTACGCAAGGGGAAGGGGTTTAGGGGAAAAACCTTACCCCCTCTGTCTATAATGCTACATTATAATGCTACATTGCAACCGAATGTCAGAAAGCTTCTGCAAATCTTAGCCACACTGCCAGTATCCACATGAACCAGTGAGCGTTCATTCTCAACTCTCCCACGTTTTAAAACGTATCTACGAAACACAACCAACGAAACATGACTTAGTGGACTGGCCCTTTTGAATATCCATCGATAACATACAGATGAAGTAATCAATAAATTTATCAAACAGAAAAGGCGTTTGTACTTTGCATTATAACCTAAATCGTTGTTGGGTGATGAAGCCTAAAATAAAATGACAATAGACGATTGTAATTATTAGTCTTATAATTTCCTTCTCTTTTTTCGACTCTCACTGTTGACTATTGTTCACTTGAAAACAACATTTAATAAAAAAATTTGTTTACAATTTAATCTATCAGTCTGATAGTATCTGACACCTTAATAATGAAGGGCTTCACGCATTCGACACCCTTATTCGTCCACGCTTGAAATGATTGGCCATAACATTAATAAATATTTCTCAACTATAAATACCCTCTTCATAAAATCATGGCTACGCCAGTGATCATAATGATATTAATAATACTAATAATAATGTTAAATTGTGAATTTTGTTTGTCGGTCAGTGTGTGCGATTTGTAGTGTTGTTGAGTTTTATGAATGGAGTGCGCACACAAAGACGAGTTTTTTAGATTTGTTAATTCTTGTAGTTTATCGAATGGGATATATTTTTTGGTATATCGATTTAAATTTTGATTTTTGGCTTTGTTTGATTGGAATTTTTAATAATGATAATCTGTAGTTATAATAAAACTGTTTTGTTCATATATCTAATTTTATCTACTACGTAGGGAGTTTAATTACTGTCTTTTATTGGAATTGATTGAGGTATAAATTTTTATTTTAAAAATTTATTTAGTTTTATATATTAATGAATGTTAATTTGATTTTTCTGACTTGAATGTTTTGTCCGCCGATATAAAATCACATTTAGCATGATGGTTTCACCTGCCTCTATATTTGATAATTTCCTTTTTCTATTTTCTAAATGAAGAACCGGCTCATATTCAATTGATCCCTGAATTTTTTCAATAGTCAAGGTTATCTTCAATTGGCTTCAGACATGTTTCTGTTGCCGATTTTAGTCGATTTGATCATCAATTTCCATATTATTTTCATTTGTGAGATCAATTTCTTTATCTATTTTCTCAATTATTTCGTGAAGGACGACGGTTTCCATGACTGTTGCACTTGTCAATGAGTTGAATCAATGGTGTGAAGTTTTTGATATTCACCCAAAGAATACCTCTTCGATAGAACGGATTTTTGGATTTGAACTTTATCAATCCACAAGTTTTCAATCTTCTTGTATACTATTGTTGGGCAAAACTAAGGTTTAAAAGTTTTTTTATCTGGCACGACATCCAATAAATAATACAAAAATTATAAAAAAGGGTATACAAAAAAATAGTTAAAAACTAAATAAAGACATTTAAAAAAAATTAAAAACTAGCAAAATTAACCAATTTCATCAAATTAGCTTCAAAGAAAAAGAATCGTGAAAATCTGTTAACCAGGAGAAAAGTGATGAAATATGGTAAAAACGTGTAGGCGTTTTGTTTTGCCGCATCAAAACCCTCCTATATAAGTCGCTGTCAGATTGACAGAATTTCATGCTTTATAATTCAAAAATTTTCAAGAACCTATTTTTGATTGTTAAAATTCATCTCAACTCGAAATACTTTTATCGAAAGTAAAGAAAATTTCTTGATATTTTTTTATTATTACTTAATTATTATAATAATATCATACTCTGATTTACAAATTTTAGGATATGAAATATTGCGAGATAATTAAGAAGACTTTTTTTTGGTTGTTATACTTCGAACTACATTTTTATTATTATCATGAAAACTTCTAGGTCTTATGTTTGTTGGGCAAAAACTGATCAAGCCCATTTTTTGTTTAACCAGCACATAACGCCTGTGTTTTTGAGCGGAAAACTTAAAATTTAGAAAAAATGGAGAATTTAAAGAAAAATAAAATAAATAAAAAATTAAATAAAAATTTCTGTAAATAAAAATATAAAAATTTAATTTTAAATTAAAAGAATAAAAATTTTATAATTTTGGAATATTCTGGAAAACTCCTTGTTTTACCGCATCAAAACACACACACGATGCTGGTCGAGCAAAACTCACTCTTCTATCTCTCACTACTTTTAATTATTTTACTATTATTTACGTAAATCGAAATAACTATTTTGTGTTTTAAATTTCCGGAGCCGAAAGAATTAAGTAAATGTTTTGTATTATTATAATAATATTATGTTGTAATTTTTATGACCAACCTTATTTAGTTTATGGCAAAGTCATGTTGAAAAAATAAAATTTAGTTTAAAATAATTTTTGTGATTTTATTTTATTTTTTTTATGACGTTAATTCCATTCCAAATGACCTTATTTTTCGAACATCCATCATGAGGATTTAAATTTAAAATATTTCATTTATTTTTATTTGCGTAGCTACAGCGTTATTAGGTACTTACCATAACCTACATGCACGCAAGATAGTAAAATTAAAAACCTTTTTTCGTTATCCCGGATCGAACCGGTATGTTAGTGGGGGAAGCCGTGGTGAAGGCAGTAGCTGGAGCCGCTCAGTATTCTCCCCTTTCTAAATCCTATCGCCCAACCCTCGAAAGAGTAGTGTTGAGGTCCTGGGAAAGGTTAAATATAAAGTTTTACACAATAGTACGAAATATATGTATAGAGATGCACTCAGTAGAAATAACCGAGAAATCAACGACAGTACGAACTTTAATACGAAATATCACTCGCTAGTCATATAAAATTAAACTGCAACTATAATCGATAAATCGTGACTTGTAACGTAGAAACTAACTCCATCTGACAAAGATCGACTATATATTTAATTAGCTTTGCATCGGATTATCATAATGTCATTAATCGTATTTTATCAATATTTGTAACCTTAATATTCTAAATGACCACAAACCGACTTTAGATTCGGAATTCTACGTTTACCCCATCAATCAAACTATCCTATTTCGTTAAAGACAGAATTTTACAAAATTAATTCCATGACCCCACAGTTCGTGAAATGACTATCATTATTATAATCTTTAATGACATACATTACAGGACTTTGTTTTGTATTTATCTTTGAAATTGTAAAAACTTCATCGCTCCAATTGCTATCAAAGTTTTTAATAAATGGAGAAACGCTAATTTTTGATATTCTAGCAGTCTCCAATTTTGTATTTTGGTTTCTTATTTTATGGTTTGTCGAGAAAACCATAACTTTACTTGATTATCAGTTGAAACATCAACAGGTCTTAATCCATTTAAACCGCAATGTAATGAATGATTAAACGAATAGATTAGATTTGATAAAACATCTATCCATTTTTTATTACCCTGATGTATGAAATAATTTTTCAATTTTTCTCTCAAAGTTCGGTTAAATCGTTCGACTTGTGCTGCTATATAATGATTTACATGATTTTCTTTTATATGAATTTGTTTTACTTTATTGGTGTAGAATTCTTTACCTAAATCTGTTTGTAAATTGTCAGGATGTCCATCGTCAAATAAAGTCTTGATAGCTTGAGCCATTTCATTAGCAGATTTAGATTTAACAGGAATACCTCTTGCATAGCGACTAAATACATCAATACAAGTCAAAATATACTTGTAAACTTTGTTGATACTCGAATATGGAATCATCTCCATCAAATCCATTTGCCATAAATCATCAATGCTGAATGTTTTGTATGCTCTTGTTGGGAATCGTTTTAACAGTGGTTTGTTCAAACTGTATTCAAGTTGGTTCGAAAACCAATTTTGTGTCTTTCTTTGAGTTTTGGACTGATTTTTTAACCGTTCTGGTAACGAAGGATTATAAACTTCGACTTCCTAACAAACCAGCTCCACTTAATAAAGATAATGCAAGAGGTAACAATGCAGCTATGAAACCTCCATGTTTTTTATACATATTTTTCTCATTTGAGTCTTATTTTTACTATTAACTAGAGATAAAAGCGATTTTTTATGTTTTTTTCAAAATTGATTCCTTGCATTACTGTTGGGCTATAAGCTATCATTAAAACAAAATAAAATGACTATGAAAAAGTCATGTTGAAAAATTGTGAGAATGGCTATTATAACACAAGCACGCACCGCAAACAGAAATTAAAAATATAATAAAAACATTAAATAAAACAAAATAAAAAATAACATAATTAAGTAAAACAAATAATTAATAAATTTCGCACGCAATATACATAGAAAAATAAAGTAAAAACATAAAACCGCCAAAACCTTGCAAAAGAAGGTTTAGAAAATACATAGGCGGAAGCGGCGACCAAAAATTTAAATAACAAAGGGTAAAAAGAGAAACAATCAAAAAGAGTTACGAAATATTAAGAAAATAATATCAAAAAATATAGAAAAATAAGGAGAAAAATAAAAGATTTAAAATAAAAATTAAAACAATAAAAACCCCCGAAAAAGACTCTGATTGGTCACACACACGCACGAAAACAGTATAAATACAATAGCCATTTTCATAATATTTAACCAATTTTTAACCTTTAAAAAACTTATAAAATTTTTGACTTTTGAAATTTGAACTTTAGCTGTAAGTATTTTTCGATTGATTTTTATGTTAAATATATTTTGAAGTTTCAATTTAATTGTTTTTGATCATGGATGGTCGCGATACTTTTTAGAATCGACGACAGGTCCCCCTAAGCTTAATTATGTGTACGTATACATGCTAATCGTGGAGAATGGCAAAGTAATATTCAATTCCGGCCGTTAAGTTGGCAGGACGTTGATGTGTTACTTTGTCACAATCCACCCTTCGGTGACTGCCTAGTCTGGTCAGGTCTCGTTACACTGATCACGGGGTAGGACACCGTCGTAATTCACCGAGGCGGCCATTTCCAATGTTGGTCGGAGTGGTATGAGTAAAATGCGGGAAGCTCGCTATACCTAGGGGTTGACATTGATAAGATGTCTAAGTAGGGATGATGTTTTTCTTTTTAAATGCCTGTCGAAAATTGATTACAACAATGGGAAACGACTAGGGTTAAGTATAAGAATAAACGTATAACGCATTAAACCGAAAATCAGAATAATGAATCCAACGAAAGGAAAAGGTTTAAAAACTATCGTAAATTGGATAATGACCGGAGCATCAATATTTTCGTTTTCTATTAAATATTATTATCAGCAGATTGACAACAGATTTCTACGCTAAATTGGTTACCGTGAAAACCAATATTAAATATGAGCTTGGTGTGGGATTGTGCTGTTTGAAAATTCTAATTAATTACTATCCTTATTATATTTATTATTAAATTTATATAAATTTATGCTAACAAATTCTTCCCATTCAGTCTCTTATTTTAAAGAAAACCATTGTCAGAATGCAGTCAGGATATAAAATCCCAAAATTAACGCCGCAGAAATCCGGAAAATCCACTTCATCAATAGAATGCCAGAAAAAATATAACCAATTACTCGCAGAACACGGACGGACGCTCGGTTACTAATCCAATCTTTCCTTTGGAAAATGTCCTGCATTTCAGTAATTAAAATTAATTTATTAAACATTTAAAATTAATGTTAACTAAATTTAACTGGTAAAAGATAAATAAGTAGCCAGGTCGCAGATGAGTATATTTCCGGCAGTAAAAGTGCACAAATACTTACCAATGAATTGAATGAAACTCTAAGGGAATTCTGATTCGGACGTATACATAAAATCGATGGTGACAAATGTGAAAGCGTGTGCCAATGTCGAGAGAAAGAGATAAATGAAATAGACGTAAGTCCTTCTATCGGCCGTCAGGAACCCCAAAGCGAGATTATCACAAGGAGTAGTCTTGGAAACGGGGCTCACCTGCTTGTGGACTCTCGGCTGCTGTATACAGTACCAACATGGGCTTGCCCATGGGTATACAGTGGTAATGTACAAATTGTGGGGTGTCTGGGTGAGAAAGGAATTTCCCTAGAAAAGGCAAGAGTGGTTGAGAAAGTAGATTCAGATAAGTAAGAGTAGATTAAAACAAAATTAATTCTACCCAGTACGCCAACATTACTAATATTTACCTCACCATATACAACTTTCACTATAACATTCAATAAATCATCAATCATAAATGATGGAAATTTTTGCAAAATTGTCATTCTTGATTGTTTTGGAGCCTTCAACAATGAAGTAAAATATGGCAAACTCCGTGGAATCTTTATTTGGCTAATTGTTTTGAATTCTTTAGGTTTTTGTTTCGATAATTGAAACTCTTTAGGTTAAGTGTAACTAGGTTTTGGAGTAATTTTACCAACCATTTTTCTCTTTTCGTTGTTTAACCACATTCATTAAATTTCTATTCTTTGAAGGTTTGACAATTATTTTCTGAAAAGACATTATTCAAATTTTTTTTTGGTTTAACTTTGTTTATATATTGTTTCACTGTCCGTAGTCGTAAAATATCTGAACATTTTTGAGTAAAGTCTAGAAATAAATACCACTGAAGGTTTTTTGTTGCATCTTGAAATTATTTGAGCAGAAATTTCCTATTGTTTGGATATGCTTATCTGGCTAGAGAGTCAATAACTGTGGCATTTCTAGGGTTTTTAAAAATTGTTAGATAATGCACATTTAAATTACGCGTTCTGTGATTTCCTCCTCGATGGAATAGGTTTTTTAGTTATAAAAATAACTGTAACTCCAACATGTCTAGAAATTTTTGTGCTTTTAGAAATGCACTTTGTACATATTTGCACTTTAAAATTAATAGTTATATTTTTTATGGTGCCGAAACTTAAGTGCACTTGGGTATAGTCTGAAAACCACAAAAGCACGTCTAACTGTAGTCAGAAATGCACTTTGCACTTTTTTACACTCAAAAATCAATAATTGCACTTAAAAATCAATAATGCGCCGTAACTCATAATGATTCACTGGTAAAAATGAGCCGGGAGGGGAAGGAGGGTATACCATGGGGCTTCTACCTACTATATTGGACGTACGAGACCCGCCAAGAAATTAAGTAAAGTGCAGAATCGGACAATCTTAAACAAACGAATAATAATTATTTAATTCATATTGTTTTAAAACCACAAGATCAAAGAAACTTGGATTGAACCAGTATGGGCAAAGCAGACGTACCAGCGTTTGATCGCCGCCCAACGATGGTGGGTGGAACAAAAGTTTTTGGTTCAAACTCACCGGACGGAGATTCGGAAATCGCTCTGTCGGCCTACCGGGAAGGAAACGCGGTTACCTATCCGCTAGTATTCGCTCCCGTGCAAATCGCTTGCAGAGTGTCAGTCAACGCACCCAAAATCAGCAGTACCAAAATGGCCTCATCCTAGGCCCAGAAAAGCGGAACGCGCTAAGCGACTCTCCCAGCAGTTAGCGGATATAACTTCGAACAAATTATAATGAATTTTTTATTTTTCACGAATCAGATGTAGTTACATTAGAACATATACGAATCAAAGTGAACGTCGCGCTTTATTAAGAATGTCCTGCTAAGACACTCGAGCTAATGTCTTATTGGATGAGAATATTGTGAATGTATTGTGTATTTAAAATAAAGTTTCGAATTATTTCGTGGATTTATAGAATATTTCCCCTTGAATTAAATGACAACACGTATAAAATAGTAAAGTAGTCACCTAGGCGAGAAAGGACATAGTAACTGAAATAATATAGAAGGGGCCAGGATTATAAACGACAGGTAGATCTTCTATCGGTAGTGCGTTGAACCCATCGTGAGGCCGGGCCTTAGCAGCTCTGAGAGTAGAGCTCACCTTTGGCAGTCTCATAACCATTGTGGGCAAGAAGCATTGTATGTATGGGTTACAAGGTCACGAACCACTAACCCCACACAATAATTAATTAATTATAAGAATATTAAAATACTTAAATTGGTAAATGAAATAAGAAATCAATTTAAAATCACATCACTTAAAAAAATTAGCTTGGTAAATAAAAATCATATTAGCTTAGTAAATTTTAAATCAAAAAATGACTATTTTCGATTAGAATTCACATTAAAAATCATATAATATAATAATTAGCTTTGTAAATATTTGTAATAATTAGTATTATAAATAATAAATTAATTTTCATAGTAAACCCTTTTTAAATAAATCATAAATCTTCGCCCAAATTTTTACCCCAATAAAGAAAAGGTCTATATAAAGGTAATTTTTAGATAGATCGTAAACTACAACAGCACAAAAACGTTGATCACAGGGAATTTATTTGCATAGAGACTACATAACAGTTACAACATAAAATATAACAGACTACATAGCACGCACCCATTTTTAGTAAAGGATTCTTGGAATTTAATATTTTTTGATAAAAGTAATTGTTTGATTTTAATCAATAAAAGTTTTATAAATTTAGTGTTACTTTATATATATATATATATATATATAAGTCAGAATTAAAGGTTAAATTGATAAATTCCGAGTCAAGAGAAGAGTTTTTTAATGTGGAAGAGTAATTTCGGACGAGTTAAGGTCGATATTGCAACCGGAACTATTACCTATACCTTTACTTTAATCAGATGTTTGGTTCATCCCATATCGCCAGTTCTGCTGACCAAAAATGGCTCACTAGGCATTCGTATTCGATATACATCTCCAATAAAGAGACATACTTCGAACCCATTTAAAGTTTGAGAATACGTTGAGAACATTTTCGTCCCCATTACTTCTAATCATTAGCTTTACCAGGTAAAAATACAATCACAAATGCCAGCTATCCTGAGGGAACCAGCTACTAGATGGTTCGATTAGAAACCCGTGCACGTTGAGACTTCAAACGATATTTTGAGACCTCAACACTAGCAGCCAGCCAAGAGGGTAATGCGGTTAATTACCGGCTCGATTAGCCTACCGGACCGGGAAGAAGTAGCAACCATGACAAAGACCAGCCGACCACATTAGCTCGAGTGTCTTAGCAGGACATTCTTAATAAAGCGCGACGTTCACTTTGATTCGTATATGTTCTAATGTAACTACATCTGATTCGTGAAAAATAAATAAATTCATTATAATTTTCTTATTCAGTTGTAATTGTCATTTTTAATAAATGCTCTTGCTTAATCTTGCTTATCAAAAAATAATTTATAATCTAAAATAGATAATTCACCCGAAATAATTTATAATTTAAGAAATACAATTATATAAAGGATGAATAATAATAATAATAATTTTATTAAAATTTTACCAAGCTGTTATATACAACTAATATTTTTACAAGATAATGTCGTCATTTCAAAAAATGATAATGCTTATATAGAATATCAAAAATGGATTATCGTTTAGAGATAAAATAATATTTTTGAAATGTTAAAAATAAATAAATACTTACATTTACGATGATAATCCATTAACTCTTATAAGTGTTTTTTAAATAAAATAATTTTTATACTTAAGGCGTTCTTAATAGAAGAAAATCAACAATATTTCTAGAATACTATGACAAATTCATAACTTGATTTCATAATAAATCCAACCTAGCTGGCACTTTTAGATAAAACATCAATTATAGATGCTTTCAAAATATTTCAAAAATCAGAAAATTTTAGCTCTTCCTAAAGAATGACAATTTATATACTTTTTTGAACTTTACTTTTAAACAATCACAATTTAAATCCTCATGAATTAAAAAGAAGTAATAGGTAGGATTGTGAAGATATTGGATATATACCGCAATATACTTTTTAATATTTCAACGGTTTAAACTCTGTTATTATTTATAATTATAGAAATTTATAAAATTAATTCAAATAAAGAATATTTATTTATTCTTTGTAATTTGATGTTTACAATAACATATGAAATATTAAAACAAAGTGAATCATTGTATCTAAATTATTAGAATAATTGTTATTTAAATATTAATTTATAATAACTAAAAATAATATTTTATTAAAATTATGAATGTTAATTCTGTTTATTAACACTAATAATAATTTCTCAGACTGAGATTACAAATGTAGGAATTTATCAATAAAACTAAAGTACCTTATGTGATTAAGAATCAGTAGAAAGATTTTTAAAACTACTCTTACTTGGTTATTAGGCAATCCCTTTATTTACCACTCTGTTAGATGAATTTGATCATCGAAATTCAAAGGTTTACTGGGTATCTGGTGAGGAAGGCTACATCATGTGTTCTATCATATGAGCCATAGAACAGTGTAATCACTAGAAAACGTCACATTTGGTGGGTTTTAAGAAAATAATTATTAATTAATTAAAATAACGAAAACAAATAAATTAAATTAGGGAGAAGTTCTCCAAGTTCAATAAATTCAATTATCAACGGAAATAATTATTCCTTCATGTGATTTGCGCTGAAGATTTCTCCCGTGAACAGCCGAAGCGCCCAAAAGATATTACAAATTACTTCACTAGTTCCAATCAAAATTTCATTCAATCATATTGATTGTTGAAGAGAGATTCATATATAAAGGAATCTCAAATCAAAAACTTCACCACAAAGCTTCAGACAAAATTTGAGCAAACCAAATGTTACAAAATTAATGTATGAACGATAAGAGTTTGTGAGATTGAAAAATCAAAAATAGTGTTTAGAGAAAACAGACAGAAAACTAGTCAGACTTGGATCAAGGATAATTTTAGAGATCTAGTATATCATAGATTAAAATATGGCTTCCCATAGGAATCCCATACAGTATTGAATAAATTTGAATGTATGAATCGTTGTGCATTGTTGTTATCAATAAATATTTTTCCTGTGTTCAGTTATATCAGGGTTATTTTAAGAGCATGTGGAGTCAGCAAAAAACGGTTTCTGTTAACCATTTAAAAACATTAATTTAACCATATCATTGGTACCTTTTATCATTATGTTTGTTGAGGTCTCACTGTTGCTAATCGAGATCTCAACGTGCACTGGTATTAGTATATAATGAATTTACCCTTGTATATAATATTTATAAAAGTTTATGAAAATATATTCTACTACATGATGAATTACACAAAACAGATAACCGATAATTAATAAGAAAATATTGTTTGATGTCAATAAATAAAATGAATTACACAAAACAGATAATAATAAGAAAATATTGTTTATGCACAGATGATGTCAATAAATAAGTCAATGATAGATCACACGCTGTTCATCACAAGGATTCGGCTTTGGATTTGGGTTGGCAATTTTTTTGGGATTCGATTGTTGGTTATCTCTCCATATGGATATTAACTCGGTACTTACTGGGCCCAGTTCTATAATATTTTGAAAGTATGAAGGTGTTTAAAGGTCTTTCTTCGTCATCTAACATATTTATTATTATAATCATCCCCGTTATTACTGTTATTGTAATTATTACTATCACTATTAATAATTATTATATGTATTGTTATCATTATCGAAATTATTATTATTATTATTAATTATTATTATTATTATTATTATTATTATTATTATTATTATTATTATTATTATTATTATTATTATCAACTTATAGTTATTATTATAAGCATTACTATTCATATTATTGATTCTGTAGACATTGGTTTACTAGCAGTTTACGCCTACAGATAGAGTGAGTCAGTTTTGTTTTTGAAATAGTTTCTGACTTACACCAAGTGAAGTTCAGATAAATTCCACTATAATGCAAGTTGAAACATAAATCAACGTATTGGAATTTATTTTTTGTGAAAATTTAATGGATTTCAGCCATTTCTGAAATGACTGCAAAGTAAGTTATTTTTTAAAATTATAAGCTAAAGATATAAAGTTGAATTATGATTTTACAAGGAAATTAAATCATTGTTCAAACTTATAATTATAGCTTTTGATCTACAAGCTCATGTATATTATTATTAATAATGATTATAAATATTCAGGAAATGATTTATTTTATGATAACTTATTTTTCAGAAATTATTCAAAAAAAAGTGAGTTAAATTATTTTTGAACTTATAAAAATTATTAATTGCATTAAATTTTTATATTTTTATACATCTTTTGAAAAAATATCTTCGAATATGTACACAAAATAATTGGGTTAATGATTATTTTGTAAACTTTGTAATATAATTTACAATTTATGCTTTTTTCGGATTTCAGGTTTTGTTTTTTTCAACAGAAATGTCTGAAATATTAAATTAATTTTAGTTTTAATGGTAAATCTTATGAAGATACATCCTCATTTACTCGAAATTTCCTAGCAAAAACCACAACATTTAAATTAAAAAATTTCCAGCCATTTTCTTTTTAAAAATATCTCAAAAATGTCTATAAATTAATTTATTATAGGGTTTTTTCAACTTCTGATGGCTACATGTTAAAAGTTTACATGGATGTTTTATTATGGGTTGTGTTAATGTGTATTATTTTATTTCTCTCTATCTTTTTGATTTTCTAATATTTTAGATACTATTTTTAAGAAAAATGAGATTTTGAAAATCAATTATTTGATGTTTTATAAATTGTGGGTTACAAAGGCAACCCTCACTTAATATATGGCAATGTGTGGCAATATAGCTCACATTTTACTAGAAACCGCCCATTTAGATACATTCCCTTGAAAATGGCCTCGAAAATCTCACATCTCTTTACTTATCAGGTGCCCAGCATGAAGAATCCAAAGCGTAATAAATCGCATCCCAGGAAGGCCGAGAGGGAGAGACGCCGGAGATTGAAGACGGCTCGATTAATGGGGAAAATAAAGAAATTTAAATAAACCTTAATCTTGAATAATGTGGGGACAGAATTGTAGTAAATGATTTGATCTTGTTATTGATGCCAGGTTTATAAGTGAACATAGATTATATAACTTCTTAAATTAACTAAAATAGTCGAATCATCTCAACAATCGATATTATTTCAGATATTTTTTTAACAGGGGGACCCGTAATTCAATTGAGCGTGAATAACTTCTGTGGTAGCTGGTGAACTCAAAGGTCTTCTAGGGTATTAGCAGTCACAGCAATATGGCTCATCTTTTACTAGAAACCGCCCATTGGAAAACATTTCCAACATCATTTTTGACGGGTATCCAATGGTTATATCTCTTTTGCGTGCATCTGTTTGGAATACATTGAAAATGGCCTCAAAACTATCATGTCTTTATACCCATCAGGTAGCCAGCAATAGAATATTGTTGGGCCAGTACAGAGTTTTGTTTAAATGAGTTGGAAACAGCACGCAAACATAAAATGCAGATTTAACATCAGACGCATAAAACATCAAGTAAACACCTTAAAATGCGAGGAAGATATAATTAAAATAAAAAATAAAAAAACATAAAAATTAATTAAAATAATAACAAAATGCATCAAGATCCGCACGAAATAACATAAAAATAACAAAATAACCGAAAAATTGAAAATTTACATAAAAGCAAAGAATTAATGAAAAAAGTTGAATTAAAATAAAATAATTTTGGTTAGAAATAATTCAATTAAAAATTTAATGAATATATTGTCAAATTAAATCAAGAAAATAATAAAAATTAGAGTTAGATTATACAAATAATTTCAAGGTCAAATTTTGCTTTATCACATTAAATTTAACACGCAAGGTTAGTGTCACAGAATAGGTATAAATACCAATTCATTTTCGCATAAATTTAATCACTTGTGAGGGATCACTTTTTCTCTTAAAAAGCTTTTGCGTTTTTTAACAGAAAAACAGTATTAGATCACAAGCGTCTGGAAGCAAGAGTCTAGAACGATTATTTATCAGGAACTATCGAAGTGAGTATGAACGATTATTATGAGTATGTCATATGAATGACGTAACTATTCGATGTATATTATGAGCAATTATATGATTCGAGAAAATGAATTTGTTTTGATACTGTCGAAAATTTTCCGGTCCACAGCCACACACCAGCAAGTAATTAAAATCATACATTCCTATCGAGCAGTGTAAGTGCGGTTCATCCGCCAATAGCTCGTGCCCTTGAGAGACCTCGCCGTGCGTAACAACAGGCTTGAACGTCAAATCATTTTCGCTAATAGGGGCAGCGGGGAGATAAGAAACCAGTCTCTTGGCTGACTCCTTTTCACCCCACTTCCGAAAACTCGATCTAAATTTCAAAGACAGATCGGTTAAAATTATTACACGGAGTAGTCCAGTGGGCACTCTTAAAATCTAATGTAAACATATAAACATCTTAGGGTCAACCTTTGGTTAAAGGGAAGGAGGCTTGCGGAAATCGGTGTAACGATCATGACGGTTATGTTAATTAAATTGAAAGCAAAATTCTGAGTACGCATAAAACGGTGCCAACCAGTACGGATAAGAATTGAATTTTTAAATACGACTAAAAATGTAAAGATTCTAATGGAATAGCAAAGGTGAAATTTAGTATAATGAGAATAAATTAATAATACCACGAGTAAGTTAAGCCAACGTGTTAGTAATAACAAAACCCCAGGTATAAATTTAAAAAACGACCCCCTAAAGTCGCACTATTAAAATCAGAGTTGATCATTTGAACCATCTAGCAGTAAGGGATACCCACTCAATCAGGTAAACTAGAAAGGAAAGATCGGAACTCATAAAAACAGCGGTTGGGTAGGACTGCGAATTAGATCGCCAGTCGAACTAGACATATGTAGAATCAATCCTGAACCATAAGGTAAATCATAAATTGATTTGGTTAAATGACCAAAACATACATGCAGAGAATCAACCCTAAATCACAAGGCAAATCATAACACGATTTTGTTAAATAATAAAAGCAGGCATACATAGAATCAATCGTAAATCAAAAGATAAATTATAAAACATTTTATTAAAAACCAAAGCATAGGCCTATATAGAGACTATCATAAACCATAAAATGATTCACAAGATAATTTATTAAACAATAAAAGCATAGAAGGAATAACCGACCACTTAATTGAACAGTAAGAAGCAACGGGTATTTCGATCACGTGTCTATAAGTTAGGTCCAACGCGAACGAATCATTTAAGAAAATTCAGATCCGAACCCTTCGTTGGTTTGAAACCTGCGTAGTAAGGCGAGTTTCACTGCCACAGGACTACTCATAAATATGAAAAAATAATAAAAAGGAAAAAGCTCACCTAAGATCCCCTATGATTATATCCAGCTTATATCACCGTAAACTAGCATTATAAAATGTCCTCGTAGACCATTTGCCATAGTTTGATCCATTACAAAAGGACAGAAAGTGGGAATTACCAACCTGCATCCATTAGACAGCTTGAGTTGGAAATCAGATCGGATCCGAAATCCCCGTAGAGATAAATAATTTCTCCAAGGGTATTGGCGAGTCCCATTGATCGTATTGTAGCGACATTCCCGTTAGGAGATTACAGTAAATCCGACCATGATAGAGAAAAAGTATCAAATAAAAAACATGAGTTGAGTCACATCCAGAAATACACTAACGCTGGTAAATAACCAAATTCCAAATCGATATCTAAAAATAAATAATATAAAATGATGCTGTAATACTAAATTTCCTCGCACATGTGATGCGGAAACCTACACACTGCTTGGTACATCCGAAATCTGGTATGCATCGACTGAGAAGAGCAGGAGAAATCGGCCAGTAAAGCACACCACTCAGGATTGCTGTGAGCAACATGAATAACAGAAATGTCTAACAGTAGAAATCATTGACAGAGAAGAAATTGGAGAGTGCCAGTTATGACAGAGCCAATGAGCGATAGACACAGAAAATTCTCGTAACTATACAGATCACGAGTGGCATGATTCATTCTAGCCATATAAATACCGGCCTATCCTGTAAGTACTATCCTTCTACTCCAAATATGCCAAATTCGAACCGATCAAAGAAGCGTGATGTGAATCATCACGAAACCTACTACGCTAAGAAGGAAGAAGTCCAATTCAGGCCGGAAGACCATGCGTCGGGTAGGGCATTTTACTAATCATATCTAAAGTCCAAGTTCTAATTTATCTAAGTTTAATTTAATAAACAATGTGTATTTGATTTATATTTTTTTTGTAATCATTTTAACTTCATGTTTGTAGTATTTTATGAATGATGAGAATCTATTTTTAATTTTAATAGTAGTGATTATCAATATATAACGTAACTTAGTTTTAAGTTTCATTTTACGATAATAGTAAGTGCCAATACGTAAAGTAACATTAGATTTATACTTTTCTTAGTATCACGGTAAATAAATCCTGCCGTAAGTAGTCAATATGTATAAATTTGGTACTATTTTCGCCGTTTGAATATTAAATGCGTTTATTCGATGTAATATAAAAACCCAATACGTTAGAAAGGCTGTATTTATATAATTTAACCTACTGAATTTATTTACAAAAGACAAAAGATGTCTTACATTTCTAATCGGTGCAATGCATATATTAATCTTACTTCTTGCGATTGTGGGCATAAAGGTGAAGCGTTGTTATCTATTCTTAACGATGGATACGATCAATTCGAGAGGAAAGGATTTTGTTATTTTTTCGATCTGTAACAGAACAAGCTACCCAGTACGCTTAAATCCAATTGAGTGAATCGTGAATTAATACCACGTAATTCTAATGAATGGAGTAATTTTTGTTTCTTCGTAAACTTCCATACATATTTCAGTTTACGCGGAAATAAATTTTTATTGTTTTATCAATGAACTGTTAAGAATATGTAATGTATGACATTGCGTGTGAGAAATATAATGATATTTAATAGCAACAGGAAATTCTTGTGAACATTGGGCGGACGACAATCGAACTACATTAACGATCCCAAATAGATTTGCCGGACGTTATCGACAAGCCCTGTGGGATCAGGGATACTCCTTATCCACGCATGGTACACCAGAATGGCCTCACCGAAATCAAAATTGACATGACAAAGACGTAGAGCTAACCAGTCTCGTCATAAAAAGGGAGCCAGGAAGAAATCCATCTCGCGCAATCCGCCACGAAGCCGAGGTGGAACTTCAAAAATTCGAACACATCGAAAGGAAATATCGCTGGAAAGACAGCCTGCAATGCAGACGGTTGGTGAAAATCAACAAAGATATCGCCATTGGTCGTATTCCAAGCTCCGATGGTTACCTACTCGACTACAATGTAACTGTCGATCCAGAAGATCCCGCCCTCCTGGAGCTCGACGCGCCGGTAAATCTAGCCATACCCAAACGTCTCCTCCAACCCGACATTCTGGAGGCTCTAACCAACAGGACGAACGAGGAACACGCTTATTCGCGATGTCCTCTAAAACGTGAAGCACCGCTTGAAAATTATGGACATAAAATCACAAAACAAATCTGTGCAACAATGTAAATTTATGACAATAAAAAATAAATGTTTTAGTTGTTAATTTCAATTTCGTTTGCTTGAAAAACTCTATTGTAGGCTTAGGTTATAATGATATTGTAATTGAAAATTTAATCAAGATCACTATCAGTAATTCGATATGCAATTAATTAAAATTGAACTCGTTTTTCATGTTTATTTTGTGTAAATTTATAACTAATGCAATTTATTAACTATACCCGTAAATTCAGCATGGACGCAATCAAAGAGATTGGACTAGAGTTAATGAAGCTGCGACGAGAAAATATCGACTTGCAACACCAATGTGTGCAACTCAGTCGCGAACTCCAGTGAACCAAAGCCACATGGATCGAGCCCTCCCGGGTGAGACGAATCTACCGGCGACTCACCGCGGCTCAAAGAGGGTGAGGAGAAGAAGGCCCTAAATCAGGCCCAAAGGATTCAAATTAGGGGTCTGGAGGTAGCTGTATCGGCAAGCCAAGAGGGGAGTGCCGTCACATACCCTTTGGTATTCGCTCCGGCACAAGTCGCCTATCGGGTTCACACATGCCCAACGAAACATCATGAGAAGCCAAAGACCCATACCAGACCAGGCGAGCAGAGATGGAGTGCCGACGGCTCCTGCAACTAAAGAATAACTGAAGTTTGATCCTCCCTGTGAAACATTGGCTGTATTTTGGTAATTATTTGGAATAATGCAATAAAATTTTGTGTCGAAATAAAAATCTCTATTTAATTAAAATGTAAGAAAAGGAGTGCCGAAGACCCCAACATCCAAGAAATAACGATTGACGATGGTAAATAACATTAATATGCACTTTGTAAATCATGCATTTATCATGCACTGGCTTTGTTAACATTAATTAAATATTAAGTAAACACATAATAATAATAATAATAATAATAATAATAATAATAATAATAATAATAATAATAATAATAATAATAATAATAATAGTAATAATAATAATAATAATAATAATAATAATAATAATAATAATAATAATAATAATAATAATAATAATAATAATAATAATAATAATAATAGTAATAATAATAATAATAATAATAATAATAATAATAATAATAATAATAATAATAATAATAATAATAAAACATAGCAATAATAATAATAAAACATAACAAAACATTAATAGTAAAACATAAAAAAACATTAATACATTTATTAAACATCGAATCGCTTGGATAATAACCAGACTAAACAATATTGACCACATTTTAAGGTCCATGGTTTTTGATACATAGTTTTGTTGGTCGTACGGGGAATCTATTCTTAGCACTTCTGTACATCAGTGTCATATATATCCTCTCTAGGCTCTAGGGTGGTTTCTTCCCCATACGACGCACGATTTGGATAAACTGCTGCGTACCCATGACCGAAATCATGTTGGTACTGTACTCAACAGCCGAATACCATTCGAGCAGGTGAGCGCTATCGCTAGTGCTACTCCTCGAAGGACCTTCGTTCCCAGTCACTTGCTGCCGATGGAAGGTCTTACGCACTTTACTCTAAAGTCGTAGCATCAATGAAACCTAGCCTTACATCTTTCCTGAGTCGACAATCGTGAGAGTTCCTCTCAGTAGTTATTATTATTATTTGCACTAACCCTTTCCTTGTAATCCCCTTCCATGGGTTAGTACCCGTGTTTTATTAATACTAATTGAATAAATTTATATTTAAAATTAATATTACAAAATTTAAAATTCAAAGATTTTATTCATATTCATAAAGAAATATACAAGCAGAGTGATACACAGAACTATACAGAAATCAAGACGGACCATATACTCATTGTCAAAGCCTTCGAAGATAAATTTATCATCACTATGATAAAGTTTGGGCAAATTGAGCAGAGATGAAAACTGATTGACTTGTACACATATTTCATTCATCCGCATCTATATCAGTGGGGAAACATCGACGTTTCGCCGGGCGATATGGTGGCGGGTTCATATTGATGTCGAAATCTACTCGAGTGGAGGGTCCTGGCTCGTCAGGGAGAGGTAGGTGTCTGGGTACCCTGCCCGTTAGGATAGCAATTTCGCCAGTGTCCAGACCCAGTCGCTCTAGAGTACGACTTACTTCCGGTATTTCATTCTCATCGTCCACCAAGTTGATGTGGATTGATCTGGTCGGAGAATGGGATGTGATTATTGGTGCGTATAATACGTCCGAATCTACATCAGGGAATTCAAACTCCTGATACGGGGGCGGAAGATCGTGGATGTTATATGCTGTACCGATCGGTTTCGTTGAACTGAGGAGATTTGTGGCCCTACGACGTTGTTCGCGACGGCGACGGTTGCGATTTGGTCGACGTCTGGCGGCTCCTGAGCGTGATTCGGCCACGGGAGTTTGAGAAGATTCGGCGATCCCTGGTGTCGGGGTTGAGAGGGTGACAGGAGGTGTCTCCAGGGAAAGATGCTGTGCCGGAATAATGTTCAGGTTCCGGGCCAGGACACTTCCGGGAATGCGACCACGGAGTTCAGCATCCGTGAAAATCTGCCGGAGCGTTGTTCCTTGCTCCTTTATTAGAATTCGCTGACCGCGGGACTCGATAATCAAATCGTCTCTCGCCCGAGACAGACTAGAAATCTTTTGATACAATTTCTTGGCTGCATCCGGCGAAAGCCAAGTTCCTTTTACTTTCTGGTATTTTTTCTGAAGAGCTACGTGTTCTTCTTCCAGTTGCTCTAATCGCTGTCGAGTAGCGATAATCGATGGGGACAACCGTGGGATCCTGGGTAGATTTGTAGGGCTGGTCATCTAAATGTGAAGAGTGACTAAAGATAGAATAATTTTCCTTCTCGGAGAAGTTTCTACACTTATCGGGTGAAAGCAGAGTTGGAGTCAAAGGTTTAGGTTTATACATAATGATATTAATACGATAATATTAATGATATTAATACGATAAGATTGTTAGAGAGGGGAAGACTTCGACAGCATTTATGGTACTAAAGTTGGTCATAGTTATTTATATTAATGATAATTTTATCGTTGGTAATCATACTTTAGTGTTATAGTCAATAACTACTTTAAAAATCGCGGTGAGTTTACTGATGACCGATAATAATAATGATGGTAATAGTAATAATAATAATAATAATAATAATAATAACAATAATAATAATAACAATATTGATGATACTGATGATAATGACCTTAATAATACAGTAATAATAATACTAATAGTTTAGAATGACAATAATATTAATAATAATAGTAACAATTTTAATAATAATAATATTACTGATAATAATAAAAATAATGTTAGTACTAATAGTAATCAACATATCGACGATGGCAATAATAATTATCCATGTTAATAATACTACTGGCAATGTAGGTGTTACTACTAATGAGACTGATGGTATTAATGCCAGTGGAGATACTCTGCATACTGATAGTAGTCAGGGTGGAATATCAACGATTTCGAACGCCAGCAATAGTCGTGCTTATGGAAATCCGCGACCTGTACTAACAGAGACAAAATGACGTAATCATTTGGGTGACAAAGCTATCGCGATTAACTGCGGCAATTGATAACGGGTATGTTATCGATCGATGGAAGAGAAGACATCCACAAGACAATTCTAAAACCAGTCAGCACACTAAAATGAGTGGATTTATTATGGGCTATCATGAAATTGGGCATTGTTAGTGACAATATTATAGATCTCCCGTGGTCATCAATGGAATTTTATGGATCGATCAGTAAGTATGTGATTTTTAGCTATCAAGTAACGTGATTCGATATCATTAGAAAATCTTCCCTCTATCGGTCGGCTAAGTTATGATAGTAGGATTCGCCAGTATTGTGCTAGCTCGCGCATGTTCAAAAATAAACCCGAGATGTCTAATTCTAACTACAGTGTCAAACCAGTAGTGGTTATCTATACTTAATGGTCAGTTAGTCGTGGTTCCGTCTCGTAACTCATGGATATTTCAATCCATGGCCTTATCTAGTTGGAAATAATTGATCACGTGATCTCTATTCTTCAGGTCGATACTTCTACTATTCGGGAGATCGAGTGCGACAAAATAGGCATCGTCGCCTACAGAGCTTAACAATTCAACGAAAAACATCTCCCTCTACTTCTCCAATTCGCGGATAAGAGTATCTGGATGTCTATATAGATGAAATTAAAAATCCGTTACCGCGTACTATATCGATCGTTTCTCATCTATGAACCTAAATGCGCTGATGAGTATTCATACGGTTATATGCATGTGTAGCTATTAAAGGTAATTAATATTTCTTTTCTGAAATTTGATAAATAAAAGTTCTGACACTTCCGTTGTTGTTAAATTTTTTACTGTTATTAATTGTTAGATTACTTTTCATTCATACTTATCCCTTCTACCCGGTTATACTCATCGTATTTTTCGAGGCAACCATAAAAATTGGTCCTATGAGGTCACTACGCGACCTGTCCTAATTCCCCTACCTGTGGTCGAACTTCCCATAATTTAAAATTCTGCTCGTTCCGGCCACTTTTCAGTAGCCGCTACGAGGCGTTCAACGATGCACTGCGTGGAGGTCCTGTGCACATGGCCAGACCCTACTGCGTACGACCGAGGTTTCAATGGAACACAACCCACGAGCGCAACTAGGGAACTTAATCCACCAGCCGGCACGCGATCCGTCCCATTGATAGCTATTGATATACATATAATAAATAAAGATTTTAAGGGGCCTCGTATATTATGAATATGATAAAGCATATAAAGTTAAAAATCGTAAGCAAGGCATTTAAACTTTTACTAAAGCATATAACATTACATAAACGAAAATTTTTATACAACAAAAAGGTCCTTACTCTCAAAAGTTTGTTGCGAATAGTTTGAATAAACGTGAAATTGTAAAAAGCATAAGTTTAAAATAATGAAATTTGCCACTGTATTTATACTATTTTTGTGCGTGTGTGCGACCAATGAGCGATTTTTCGCCATTTTTAGGGCTTTTTAATTATTTTATTAATTTTAAACTATTTTTATTATTTTTTGTGCATTTTTCTCGATTTTTAGATATATAATTTATATTATAGTTAAATTTTATTTCTATTATTATTTCATTATAATATTATTTTTAGCCATCGTTATTTGTTTTTCTGGTCGCCGCTTCTGCCTGTGTTTTTTCTAAACCTTATTTTGCAAGGTTTTGGCAGTTTATTTTATTTTTCCTATGTCTCTCTCTGCAGCTGTAGGCTTTTTAGTGATTTTAATTAATTAATTGTTTTATTTTATTTTTGTTATATTTTTATTTTGTTTTATTTTATTTTTGTTATATTTTTATTTTGTTTTATTTAATATGTTTTACATTAATTTTTGATATCTTCTTGCGGTGTGTGCTTATATTCAGTGATACGTTCCGTTACTTTTATTTTTTGTTTTAATTTTAGTTTTATATTTGTTTAAGTTGTGGCTCTGAGCCCAACAGTTTTATTATACACAATAGGTTTACCCATTGTTTGCAGTTTCGAAATCAATAAAGCCGGATAATAGAAACCCATTGGATCAAATACAGATATCTTGCAAGGTTTCATATATATTGCTAACCAATATTCTCCATCGAGATGAGACGATTGAGTGTTAACGATTATGGCTTGATTATTACGTAAATATGGAATTTTATCAAGAGGAAATACCCCTAAAAATTCATGTCCTAGTATTTGCTTTCCAATTCGATAGACCTGAACAGAACTACATCAAAAATATTAATAATACATGAAAAACTTACTCCATGACAAATTATCATAAATTATCTATACATTTATACCATTCAAACCAACACGGTTCTGTTTGCAGTTATTTGAACCTCATTTTCAAATACTCCATATATTACAACATGCACCGGTTCAGTTGTAGCTTTAGCAAACTTTATATCTAATCGTAAATTTCCATTTTGAGGTAATTGACTCTGATTTAAATCAAAATCGGGTGCCAAAACAAATGTGAAGAATGCATATTTGTTTTTAAAATCATCAATAGTTATACCACAATTAAGGTTTTTATCAAAATAACCCATATCTCTCACTATACTCTGCATATATGTAGCACAATAATTATCATTATCGAAATTTTGAGTATATGTTTCTCTATAATCACTATTTTTCGATAACGTTAGCGATGTTACTCCAAAAGTTTTGAAAATTGAGCTCGATGCAGTGTATGATCTATTATATTGAGATTCACTTTGAAATGTTATCAATATAAAGTTGGACATTCTTCTATCTCCAAATATTTGTTCCTTATAGAAAGAAGCTGCATCTTTAGCAATTGCAAATTGAACAATTTCCTTTGTTTTCAAAAGATATATTGCATGCTTAGAATTAAGACCCAGTTGATGACCGGCTAATACAGAGAGCTCAACACGAACTCTTCTCACCAATAATTTTGCATCAACTAATTGAAGAATTGGTGTTGTGGTTGCACTTATTAGTGATAATGCAGACTCTGATCTTTTCAATCTAATGTGTACATTAACACCTGGGAGTAAATATTTCGGTTGATCTATAAAATCTAGTTGTAATGATGAGCACATGGTAAATAATTTCGAGCCTTTAATAAACATTTTCCTATCGTTATCACTACCATAACCCATAGGAGTCAAACATGTATTTTTAGTATCGCTATTGTAATTTATAATAGTTTCTATTAGAGCTTTGTGAATATATGTACTGTTACCGCCCTCAATCTTGATATTATTAAATCCGAGTACTGCATCTTTAAAAAGTGTATGAAACAAGAAATTGTTTAGTAATACATCACTAGGTTCACCCAACCTGTTTTTATCTTTATCTTCAACTTTGATCTGAACAGTTAACAATGTATCGTTCAAATCTAGATATTTAGTTTGGGACATAAAATTCAATATCAGTTCTACTATCCATAATAGAATTCATCGAAAATACTTCTTCAAAGGCTCCCATTTCAATTACTGCTTGAAGAGACGGTCTATCAAATAAGCACAATTCAGATTTACCACAAATCATTTTTGAAATATAGTTCCATGGCCTTTCATTCGTTTGTTTATATGTTTATGATGTCTTTTACATTTTTGAGATGGTGCTGGTGCTGATGCCGGTGCCTGTTTTTGAAATATACCTGCCACACTAGGTAGAACTTTCCCTAACTCGGATAATGCATTTGATTTCAGCGATGGTAATATTTTCTGCTCATTCATTATCACATCTTTAACAGTCTTCATACCAAAACTACCAAGGCGTTTAAGAATAGGAAGTGCAAATCTACCAAGAGTTCTCAACTATCCTGATCTGTACTGTTTACCAAAAAAATATGGTAACTCGCTACCACTTTGGTTACCACTATACATACTAATGATATCGTTATTGGCCATCTAATTTACGAAAATGTAATGTCAAATGAGTTTTGTATCTTTACTAAATTCAATAAATTTACCGCTATCATCACGAATATTTATTTATATATTGTTTATACATGATGTTGATACCGGTAAGTACATGGGATTATCAATATTTATATTGACAACTTCATCATGGTCATGTTTATCAACCCAAACAGATTTCAATAGAGGAACTAAAGAATCACCAAAAATTATAGGATCGATGATGTTAGTATATATGAACATTTGTCTATAAATAAATAATTAAATAAATTTGGCAACGATTTAATTAAACGATAACGCCAATAAAAAACCTTTCGTACGATATATTTCGATAGCACAGCTATCATCTTCAGGTACTCAAAACCAACTAAATATATTATGAATTAACATTTAATTTAAACAAATTATTTTTTATTAATTTAATTTTTTTTTTAATAAATAAATATTTTTAAAAATATATTTTAAATTAATTTTAAATTTTTTTACTTATATTCTAATTTTTAAAAATTAATGTAATTTAAAATTTTCAATTATTTTAATAATAAAAAAACAAACATGATTTAACATACGTAAACTATTTAAAAACATTCAAAACATTCGTAGTCACAGCACTCTGCACATTAATCTTTGGATCCAATGACCTTATCAGCAATGCTTCACATATCACTCGTTCCCAATAACTATTAAAACTTCTCAACAAAATTCTAAAATCAGACATTCCTATATCACTTTTACAGCCTCTATTGTGTTCACTAATATTGGTCAAACCCTTCAATCGACAATGCTCTAGAACTCGAGTACAGAGATGACGGGAAGTCTCTCCAATGTATGTGGCATTACACCCATTACATGTAAATTGATAAACGAGATCAGAACACAATCCAACCGGAGTTTTTGATTTATTAATAAACATATTGCGTACCTTACACGAATTAGAGACGATCTTATACTCTAAATTTCCTATCAGTTTACCCAACTTCCTCTTATAATTTGTAGAGCCTTCAGAGTACGGCAATACTAACACATATTTAGGCTCAATTTTTTTATATACATTTTTACCATCACCCAGATCAACACTCAATTCACACCCATCCGACAAATTACATTCAGACTTTCCATAACATGGATCCTTAGGATTTTTAATCAATTTATCAACAGTTTCTTTTATCATCAACAATAAAAATGAAAAGCAGAATATTAGGGATTTTATGACTTTAAAAAACTTAGCTAAAAAAAATATAAATATCTGTAAGTTTGACAAAGGAAATGGGATAGTTATTCTTGACCATGATGTGTATGTAAATAAGTTGAATGATTTGTTAAATTCTCCTCAGTTTGTGAAATTGCCAAAGGGTCGGAAGAATGGAAAATTACCTCCTCTTAAGGATGAAGAGTTTGTGCAAAAAATGTTAAATGGTTTTATTGAGAAGAAGCTTATTGATGAAGAGGTAGGTAAATCTATTCGTCCAATAGGATCGCAGCCAGCTAAACTATATGGGCTACCAAAAATCCATAAAGATGGTGTACCTATGAGACCAGTTTTGTCGATGGTTGGTACTGCCCAGTATAAAATAGCAAAGTTTTTAGATGGATTATTAAAACCGTTAATGCGATCAGAGTTTGAATGTAAGGATAGCTTTGAGTTTGTTTCTTGTATTGCAAAGCTACAAAAACGAAGTATGAATGATGTTATGGTTTCGTTTGATGTTTGTAGTTTGTTTACGAATGTGCCACTGGTTGAGACAATTGACTTATGCTGTGCGTTGTGGAATGAAAATGATTCGGAACATCACATTTTGGATAGAGGGCATTTCGAAAACTTCTTGAATTTGCTACTTCAAATGTCAATTTTCTTTTCAATAATGAATGGTATCAACAAATAGATGGAGTCGCTATGGGTTCCCCTTTAGCACCAACGATGGCATCAATATTTTTGGCTAGTTTGGAAAAGAAAATTGCTTCTTTCCAATTTGAAAAACCTTTTGTTTCTAAAAGGTATGTGGATGATATTTTTCTTATATTTGAAAACCAGAAACATGTAGAACCGTTTTTGCATTTTATGAACAGTTTACATAAAAACATTGTATTCACATGTGAAACGGAGAGAAAGTCATCAATTGCGTTTTTGGATTTGTTAATTCAACGCAAAGATAAACAGTATGAGACAGAGATTTATAGAAAACCAACTGATACTGGTCTTTATACTTCTCCAGAAAGCTTTTGTGAATTTAAGTATAAGAGAAATATGGTGAAAGGATTGATTTATCGTTCATCGGCTTTATCTTCTACTTTTGCTAATTCGGTAAAAAGTGTTGATAAATTGGTTGAGTTGTAGATAAAGAATGGATATTCTAAATCATTTTTATTGTTGATGATAAAAGAAACTGTTGATAAATTGATTAAAAATCCTAAGGATCCATGTTGTGGAAAGTCTGAATGTAATTTGTCGGATGGGTGTGAATTGAGTGTTGATCTGGGTGATGGTAAAAATGTATATAAAAAAATTGAGCCTAAATATGTGTTAGTATTGCCGCACTCTGAAGGCTCTACAAATTATAAGAGGAAGTTGGGTAAACTGATAGGAAATTTAGAGTATAAGATCGTCTCTAATTCGTGTAAGGTACGCAATATGTTTATTAATAAATCAAAAACTCCGGTTGGATTGTGTTCTGATCTCGTTTATCAATTTACATGTAATGGGTGTAATGCCACATACATTGGAGAGACTTCCGTCATCTCTGTACTCGAGTTCTAGAGCATTGTCGATTGAAGGGTTTGACCAATATTAGTGAACACAATAGAGGCTGTAAAAGTGATATAGGAATGTCTGATTTTAGAATTTTGTTGAGAAGTTTTAATAGTTATTGGGAACGAGTGATATGTGAAGCATTGCTGATAAGGTCATTGGATCCAAAGATTAATGTGCAGAGTGCTGTGACTACGAATGTTTTGAATGTTTTTAAATAGTTTACGTATGTTAAATCATGTTTGTTTTTTTATTATTAAAATAATTGAAAATTTTAAATTACATTAATTTTTTAAAAATTAGAATATAAGTAAAAAATTTAAAATTAATTTAAAATATATTTTTAAAAATATTTATTTATTAAAAAAAAAATTAAATTAATAAAAAATAATTTGTTTAAATTAAATGTTAATTCATAATATTTTTAGTTGGTTTTGAGTACCTGAAGATGATAGCTGTGCTATCGAAATATATCGTACGAAAGGTTTTTTATTGGCGTTATCGTTTAATTTGTCTATAAAGTTTTATTATTTTTGGTTTGCGTACACCAAAGGCACTTGCTCAATATGTTTGCTTATCTAATCCCAATGTATTAGCCAAATTTTTATTATTCAGACTGAATTTAAATAATCCATCTTTAACAAATTCAATAGTTTTAAATAGATGTAAAAAATTGAATGAAATATATTTATGTAATTCTTCAAGTGTTTCAATATATAAATCTTTAGTAAATATAATGTATCTTCAACTTCATTAATATATCATACAGATATTTTGATTTCTTCTGTCATTACACTGTTTTCTTCAAAAGCCTTGAAACGTAATAGGTATTCCTTACTAGCAACAACCATGTTAAGCTTATCACTTCCCATTCGCTTGGCTTCATTAATATTTTCAAATATTATTATAAATGGAGAAAAATCACAACTAATATTTAATCCATCTCCGTAAAACATTTGACAATGCTCATCTAACAATTGATTCGGGATAGGATAATATTGTTCAAAATTATTGATTGAGAAAATACCTCTACTGGTTTTGCGAACATTCCTCTTGAAACCGATTTTACAATGACTATAAAATGGGAATGTATTGCAAAGCAACTTCCCAATTTCCATGTAAATAAATAGGATTTTGAAGATCACCCATAAATTTACTTGCTTGATTTTCCGGATGGATTAGTGGGCAACTATTACTCAAAGGCTTACGATGTTTATTCAATACTAGTTTTTTAGATTTACTGATTTTAATTTTACTGATTTACTACTTTTAATAGAATTTTGAGTAAATCATCGACAACAAAATTTGGAAATGATTGTAAAATATACATTCTTTTCATACTCGAAGCCTTTAACTATGCATTTAAATACGCGAAACTCCTATGATGTTTATAAACTCTGTTCTTTTTAGTACTCCTATAATAGGGTTTTTCGAAATTAGATTCATTGTGGGGAAACTCTTGGTTATTAGCTTTTTAGATTGTGTATAACTAGTCTTTGGTGGAACCTTTTCAGTCTTTATTTTCTTTTTAATACTTTGTCTAAGTTTTCGGACATTTTTAAGCCTGGATTTCATAAACATTTTTATATGTTAATGTTTTCAACTTTGTTTATAAACCAAGTGGCACCTTCTTTATTGAAAATATCTGTTTTTACCCGTAAATCATCATTACATTGTTGTGTGAAATCAAGAAATATATATTCATGTGGTGATTTTGTAGCATCTTGAAATGCACTGATGAGAAAATTACGATTATTAGGGTATGCTTGTCGAGCAAGAAAATCAATAACTGTTGCATCTCTAGGATTCTTGAAAATAACTAAATATTGAACATTTAAATTCCTTGTTCGATGTGCGTCATCCTGATAAAATAGAATTTGAGTAATAAAGATCACAGTAACACCAGCATGTCTACTGATTGTTTTGAATAAATTATTAAAATCCTTTTCTTTATTAGCTTCCTGATACAAATCATCAATAATGATGACATCACCTTTCCTTTAAATGACTTGACCAGTTTTTATCAAAACCCTTTACTATTTTCATGTTTTCCAATTTACAGAAATTATCTTGAGTTAATCCATGTTCTTTATCTGCACCCCTATGCCAATAAATCTTGCTAAATTTTGTTTTGGAATAAATTAGATTTCAGTAATTTACACAAAAACATAGTTTTACCATTACCACTTGGGCCGACGATTTGATATACCGCATCATTTCTTAATTCCATTTTTAATTTGTATAATTATAGGTTTTTGTTAATATTATATAATTTAATGAACTCTTTCAAAAAATCATATATATAGATTAATATTTCATTGTTGTTTAATTATGTTATCAAATATAAATTATAAAGGAATTTTCGAAGTGTCAAAAATGACGTTTCCGAATGGTAAACCCCAGCAAATTGTTAATAGGAGTGGAAAATACCCTAACCCAAATGCAGAATCATGGGATGCAAGAAACCTTTAGACGTCAATAAATTACAATATAGAATAAAGGAAATTAAAATACAGTCAATTACGGTTATCATGGATATGGGACATTCTATCAATCTATACAACATGTCAACAAAATGTCTTTGTATGTTCGAGCCAGAATTATTTCCTGCGCTGAGGCTTTTAAAATACAACCCAATGTGTGGTAACGTGTTTGCCAGTGGGAAAATAGTCATATTAGGGTTGCGAAATCTAGAGTACAAAAATATTGTTACAGACATGCACAATGAAATCACTGGATTGGTCGATATCTGATTGGCTAATGATTGATTAAAACAGTTGGTTATTCATTTTATTTCATTTTTAAAATGAAAAATACTATGACAATGACAAGTTCAATATTATCAAAGAAGGAAATTGAAAATTATGGTAAATTTATTATTTATTTATTTATTTATTATTTATTATTATTATCATTGTTTACAGATAAATATCAAGAAGTTATTTTAGAGCGTTTGTTCTTCTTTAACCCTCAATTTCGAACAATTCTGAAAGAACAACCAGAATCAATTATTCCAGATCTTGTATACACCGAGACAAATATCTGGATATTCAATATCATAGATCAAGGTTTATGGGATGTAAAGCTTGATCGAAAAATGAAGGACATTGAAACCGAATACCCATGTATTCTGGATTGCAGCTGTTATAATTTCAGATATCAAAGGTATCTCAAATATTGTCTAGTGAAATCGGTTCAAAATGCTTGTAAATTTAAACTTTTTAAGAAATAAATGTTTTATTTGGTTGTTTTTGTTTGATATTTTTTAATAGTCTGATTTTATTAGTAGAAATCTTTTAAATAGTAATAATATTAGTATTTGTTTTGTTTTAATAGTATCAGTTTTTTAAATAGTTATAATATTAGTGATTACAATAATATAGTAATAACAATTTGGTATATTAAAACATATATAGAAATAATCGAGACACACATAAAATGCAATAACCGTGCAACATTCATGTATGATTCTGATTGTTTAATCAGTATCTAGCAAGGGTATAAAAGCTCGTCACCACCTTATAAATATTATAAATCAAACATGACCAAGAAAATCAATGATATCAGTGTCCAACCAGTTCAGATGTTCCACAATTATAAAATGTATTTTTTAAAGCAGCCTATCAATATGCAATGGGTAAATCCAGTCAAACTAAATAGAACTCGATTTCAATCTCTCGCTGGGACACTCTCAATGATAGATATCAAAGACATTGATACGGTGTTCAAGAAGATCAATTCGAATTTAAAATGCAATGAAAATGCATTCTTCACCAGTCAATATACCAGATATTATGATGCATTTACAGAAATAGGTTTCAAAGAACAGGAAAACTGGTATTTTAACAATAACAATCCAAGGATATAAAGCTGATCAAAATGATGTGTTTTCTCCAATCTGGAAAATTGTTACTGCTAGACTTTCACAATTATTTTAATGTATATTTTTAGTGTTTAATGTGGATGTTAATAAATCTATTTAAACAGATTTTGTTTTCTTTACAACATATTCTATAAACAAAATTATAATTAATTTTAAAATATTTAAAAAAAAATGATGTCTGAAAAAGGTAAAATATAAAATATAAAATAATTAATTAACTTTTGTTTAGAATATTTAATAATCTTTTTGTTTAATAAACTCGAAGAAATAACTGGTGTAAAAATTAGAGATATGTTGACTCTAGTTGAAGCATTGGGTAAAGAAAATTCATGTTGTGATTAAGAATGTCAGAGTGATGATGATGAAGGAATTGTAAATGATGAAGATACTGAAATTATTAATAATGAAGATACTGAAGTTTATTAATGATGAAGAAATCCCTACTGAAAATTCAGTAGAGCCTAAAGAATTTAAGACTTGTGTTGACCATGCCATAGAAAATAGAATGATAGAATATTGTGGTGATGAAGAATGTACATGTAATAATCAATAAATCTTTAAAAATGTAGATTTTTATTAATAATAACAATAACAAAGAAATATTTATTAAAATTTATGATCCAGTTAATAGTTTAATAAAAATTTGCAATTTGAAATATAAATATCTTGACGTTTGGCTTCTGAGGCAACTTCTGAAGCAACTACCCATGGATCAATTTTTGTTTCTATTACCTAAATACTGATAAATTAATAACAATATAAAGTAATATACTTCTATAGACCATTGGAAATAATTTTTATAGTCGGATCCGGATTTTAATATCATATGTTTCATATACATTAATCCTACTATTATTCGCATCCATTTATTATTTTCATCAAACATATAACTAAATATCGATTAGAATAAATTTATTTCTCTCTCTAATGTTGCCATATTGAGAATTTTTTCATAATCAAATGGGATGTCTTCTACTATTTTTTCGGTACGGTTGACAATGAATTTTATGTTTTTAACGATATCATCTTCTTCTCCATTATTAGCTACCAACTCATTCATTAAAGTTATAAAAAATTTAGTTTCTGGTATTTTATAAAAAAGTTTGGAAGTGTAAGCTTATTTATACTATATTGGACCAATCAGAATCATGCATGAACATTGCATTTAAGTTGCAATGTTAAGAAAATATGTAAAAATATATAATGGAAATGACAATGATGATTTGCTGCCACTGTTAACCGTGTGTTAAACTTCTTTCAATTTCATTCAATTCTAATATTGATTTTCTTAATTCATTTTTGATAATTCCTATAGTCCGATTTAGATGTAGAATATCATCATATATTGCGTTCCGAGCTCTTTTTAAAGTCTCATATGTGAGTTCAAATCGGACTTCTAAATTACCCATTCTTTCAGGTAATCCTTTGACTGGAGTTTTCAAATATCCAGGTCTATCTATCATATACAAAATATCCATCAACACGGCTGTATCAGGACATACGCATCTTGTTGAATTTTTACCTTGAACGGTTACAACAGTTGAGTTAGCCATATTAAAAACACTAAAAACTAATATTATTATTAAAATTTCTTTAATCATTTTCAAATCTATATAAATTAATATTTATTGTTTATAGCTAAAAGGTTGTGTGTGTTTAACTTCTCATTGGTTTAAATTAGTATAAAAGTAATTGTTATTTCAAGTTTTTATCATTATAATGGATGTTATTGTACCGAGCGCAGTTCAATCAATGAACGAAATTGAACATTATGGTAATTAATTATTATTATTATTTTTTACTTGTTTTGTAGATGATTATTTTAAAGTTATCAAAGAACGTCTGGACTTTATTATCCATATATACATGAAATATTGAAGGATAAGCCAACATCAATAATTCCAGACTTGGTCTTTAATCATACATCTATATGGATATTTTCCGTGATCGATGAGTTCCCATGGGACGTCAAGCAAAAAAAAATGTTAAAAGATATGGAACCTGAATATCCATGTGGTGATGGATGTCATTGCTGCGCTGCCCGATATCGGAAGTATGTGAAATGGGCTTTGAATAAAGCACTTCGACAATATTACTATAGTCGAATTATTTGTTTTTAATAAAAATTTTTGTTGTATATGACTTTGTTTTTTATTATATATTAATTATAGTATAATAATAATAATAATAATAATAATAATAATAATAATAATAATAATAATAATAATAATAATAATAATAATAATAATAATAATAATAATAATAATAAATAATTAAATAAATTTGGCAACGATTTAATTAAAAGATAACGCAAATAAAAACCTTTCGTACGATATATTTCGATAGCACAGCTATCATCTTCAGGTACTCAAAACCAACTAAATATATTATGAATTAACATTTAATTTAAACAAATTATTTTTTATTAATTTAATTTTTTTTTTAATAAATAAATATTTTTAAAAATATATTTTAAATTAATTTTAAATTTTAAATTTTTTACTTATATTCTAATTTTTAAAAATTAATGTAATTTAAAATTTTCAATTATTTTAATAATAAAAAAACAAACATGATTTAACATACGTAAACTATTTAAAAACATTAAAAACATTCGTAGTCACAGCACTCTGCACATTAATCTTTGGATCCAATGACCTTATCTGCAATGCTTCACATATCACTCGTTCCCAATAACTATTAAAACTTCTCAACAAAATTCTAAAATCAGACATTCCTATATCACTTTTACAGCCTCTATTGTGTTCACTAATATTGGTCAAACCCTTCAATCGACAATGCTCTAGAACTCGAGTACAGAGATGACGGGAAGTCTCTCCAATGTATGTGGCATTACACCCATTACATGTAAATTGATAAACGAGATCAGAACACAATCCAACCGGAGTTTTTGATTTATTAATAAACATATTGCGTACCTTACACGAATTAGAGACGATCTTATACTCTAAATTTCCTATCAGTTTACCCAACTTCCTCTTATAATTTGTAGAGCCTTCAGAGTGCGGCAATACTAACACATATTTAGGCTCAATTTTTTTATATACATTTTTACCATCACCCAGATCAACACTCAATTCACACCCATCCGACAAATTACATTCAGACTTTCCACAACATGGATCCTTAGGATTTTTAATCAATTTATCAACAGTTTCTTTTTATCATCAACAATAAAAATGATTTAGAATATCCATTCTTTATCAACAACTCAACCAATTTATCAACACTTTTTACCGAATTAGCAAAAGTATGACACATCCCACTACTACCCTGATTTTTTGTTCCTAAATAATGTTTACATTTAAAAAATTTTATAGCATTATTAACAAACAGTCATAATAATTATTTTAAAAATGTTAATATTTATTAGATAAAACATTTTATTCGTGACAAGAAGGGAGGATTCAATTTTTAGGGTCTGTTCATCAATTTTTCGGCGAGCCGTAAGAATCGCTTCTGGTTTACAAGTTAGGAATACTGGTAGAGTACCATTGTTGCGGAGCTTTGCTTTACTAATATGCGGCAACTTATAATTATTTACCCCATTTGCAAGCATCGTCTCTTCCATGCACTGCTGGAGTGGTAAAAATACATTATCCAGTTTATCTAGGTGTAGCTCATCAAAGGCATTACTCACACAGCTAATCAATTTCATTTTTTATTTGTATTTTAGGAGTATTTAAAATTTAACAATAAAAAACCTATAATCATGGAAAGTTTTGTCAATCCATCCATACTAGATCATTATCTATCTATATAAATTAATAAAGTTTAAAGTTGACCAAAAACATTGATAATCGGAAAAAATTATTTCAAATGTAAACATTATTTCGGAACAGAGGGAGTATAATTTAATATATAATTTATGTTAATTCCAGTCAGTCAGTTTATGACAATTTCCCCTTCAACCTGATTGTGCTTAATTATATACAAATTTCTTATAAATGCAATGAAAACCAGACGAAATTCAGTTGGAATTTTCTAAATCATTTTAATGAAGGTAAAATTTATATGTTTTTCTTTAAATTATCCTTATAATATTTTATTTTACATTATTTTCGTTTTAATTTCAGATGGTGAAATTTTCAATTTTTTTGTTGGTTATTGCGCCTCTAGTGGATCAGGGAGCCGCTTCTGCTAAATGTATATAATAATATAGGATAAATAATATTTCATTTTCGTTAAGGTTGGCCCAGAGGCCAGAATGTGTCGGGGTCAAATTGCCGTAGAAAATGTTGTGCTGAATTCTGTATGCATAATTGTTTATCGGAGGTCTGTTATTGTTATTAAATTATCACATTCGCTTTTGTCCATTTATTACAGCTTTTTGTTTGGATTTGATTTTTCATTAATTTATTCTAATGTTATAAATTTGTATAAGAAATAAGATACCAAAATTAGGAGAGTAATTTTGATGGGTATTTCAGAGCCATAGAGAAAATAGATGGCATCCTAGAATAGAATTTTTGCACCTTTTTATCCCGTGGTGAGATATATAAAATCAACAATGGCTCGAGAAAGTACGGCTACTGTTAGAAAGATGTGTCTAATCGTTGTCTAAATTTATATCTATGTAAGTTATTTTTTATTGGCAAGATAAATATTAATTAATGGTTTGACATCCAAAAATTCTATCTGCTTTAAAAATATCTGAGACATTATTATAATTTAATTCACTTTTTATGGATTTCCAAACAATAAACCCATCTTACATGAAATTATCTTAAACTATATATTTGAAAACCGAATGAAAATTATAACGATATAATACAATATTTAAGAAAATATACTTCTAAGTAATAAATTAGTAAATTTTCATTAAATTTGGTTTATATTTGGTTTATATAATTCAAATATTTTCATCTTTTCATTAATTGTACTGTTTGATGTGAGTTCCTTGAATGATAATCGATAATCTTCTACAATTTACTCAAATCTGGTTCTTTGATGTATGTAATCATTTACAGATTTTCTTTATAGATTTGATTGCCAACAATCAAACTTTTCAAAATAAATCATTCATTACAACTTTATTTATTCTGAAAATCAGTAATTTTTACTTTAAATCCCTTACTCCCATTGGGTCTCCAAGCGTGTTCCGCGATGCACTTTCAAGTGTTACGCGAAAAAATCAAATGTAAAATTCAATTAAAAATTGTTTGAAAATGAAAATTAATTCAATGTAAAATTTACACGTATCAATCAATATCGACACATATTTAATTTATTTACATATTATTTTCTCAAAGTAGCACTTGAAAGCAGGGGGTTGCCAATCACACGCTACGACATGATTCCGTTTCTTTTTTGCTATATAATAACGGAGTGTTTTTACTAACATTATTCTGTTTTTTATTGCTCTTTTGGTTTAAAAAAGATTAGAAACCAGTGCCCTTGTTTTAAAGTTTATGCTGCATTGTAGATGTGCCGTCTAAAAATATATCAGAGCTTAGTGTTCCCCGACTTCAAAAAGTTTGAGAACCAATGCCTTGCTCTATCGTCATTTTCAAGACATTAGCTAATAAATGCCATTATTTTTATTGATTTTATTAAAATATAAAAATATAGATATAAAGTAACAATTCATGATTTTGATCGGTTGATGTGTTTGTGAACTGTGTGTGATGACTATGTGTATATGTACGAGCAGTGGTGTTGTCGAGCCGGAACACTCCGGAACGTCGTTCCGGTACTTCCTTTTTGGACAGGAACGCGTTCCGGAACTAAAGATGATTTCTGATAACGAGAATTGGTTGACGTATTGAAAAAAAAATTAAAAAGAATTGCTGATTTTTTTTCTAATTTTTGACGAATTTTTATATGTATTATTATTACGTTTTTTTTAGGACCATGTCTACTATATCTATTACTTTTTTAGTCATATATATATATATATATATATATATATATATATATATAAAATTACATATTTAATGAATTTTTGATCAAAAAGAGAAGGACTTTGTGAATTTTGTATCTTGTTAAGATATAAATATTTCATATTTTATGAATAAACTGCGGAAATAGCTAACACCGTTATTTATTAAATTTATGTTTACTTAAATGATTCCGCCATCGACAAAAAAAAGTATTTTTAAGTTTATCTTAATCAGCTAAAGAAAGACATATGTGGAAAAATCAAAATTTAGCAAAAATTATTAAATGACTGATTTTATTCAGTTTTAAAATGTTTTGTTTTAAAATAATTTTAACTATGTTTAAATCTTTATAAAAATTTATTATTTGGATTTATTCATTTTTAAATGTTGGCAAATTGAATTTTAAATTATTTGAAAAATTTGTTTAAATTTTGTCATTTATTAAAAACATTCGTTGGAAAGGAAGACCAAACAGAGAAGGAGCAAAAAGATTTTGCATTATGAGTGAATAGGATCTTGTTAAGATCGAAATATTTCATATTTTATGAATAAACTTTGTGGAAATTGCTTACATAGTTATTAATTAAATGTATGCTTATATCAGATATTTTGTTGTCGATTTATGTTCATTTTCTAAGTAGAATTTGTAAAACTAAATTATTACGTTAAGGTCTGACAGTTTTATCACAAAACAGTAGTTTGGGCATATGTTAGAGTAAATATGTTATTCCTATTCTTGTGATTTTAATTGTAATAACCACAGTAAACTTGTATGATTTATGTTTTATACTTATGAATAGTCATGCTCAGAAATTACATTTTTAATGTATTGAGTCACTTATTTTTTATCAGAAAAAAGTCAATTATGAAAAAATATGCCAAAGATACATTTTATAAATTAAAAAGTAATATATAATCTAAAAATTATTTCAGATTTTGCATAAATTATTTGGAAGAACTCGACATATTAATAGGCACCCCTGCAATGAAGGTAAAGTACCAAGAAACTGAATTAAACAAAATTGGAACATATTTGATTAACCTTTTAGTAATACTTCGTTATAAAATTAAAGACTTCTTTGTACGCTTTTACTACAAATGATAAATGTTTCTTTAATAGACCTATCATGCCAAGATGGGCTTCGTCTCTGAAAAGAGCTTCTTGTAGTAAATAAATGTAGTTAAATAAATCTACGTACTTGGAGACATCATGAACTTCTGAAATTTTAAAATTAAAATTCAACAATTTGTTTTGTAGCATATTAAAAGAATTTTCCCTAAAGAGAAGATTCACCTCAGTTAATGGAAATTGTATGACTTCATCGTTGACAAGTTTTATATACTCTCGTCTAAATTCTTTTATGGAATTCATTTTTTCCACAAATGATGATTCAGATTTCAGAATGACAAACAGAAAATCATCTTCATTAAAAAATCTAAATATTCTTTCTTTTTGCTGGTAAAAATTTTAATAATCTTTGTCTTTGATTCACTAACTTCAGCACACAGTTTCTTATAAATCTTTTCATTATTTATTAGAAAATAACTCAATACATTTAGATGTGTAGAGGTTACCGTATCTGTTACCAGAGTTAATTGGGTGATTGTGGCATCATGAAAAGGACAACTAGCATAAGTAATCAGAAATTGATCAATACACGAGTGACAGATTTTGTGTTGGCAATTCGATAATTTGGCGTGTGGATAAAAATAGATTTGGCAAAGGCAAATCAAGCAATTATCAATATCTATTTGGCGGTGACATTTTTGCAATTTTTCATAGACTTCACGATTATTGTTGAGGAACGACAAAGTGAAACTAATTAAATAATTTGAAATATTTCTCAGGTGCTCGAAATGTTTACCGATTGCTTTAACACATTTCAATAAGTAATTTTGTTTAACTATTCCAGAATCAATTAAACAACAAAAGACTGGCATTATCAAATCAATTGTTTCATAAATGTAAACGGAATTCAAAATATTAATTAAAAATGGCGATATACATTTGGTGGGATGTCGGTTAGCATATTTTCGATAATATCTTTCTTTGTCGGTCAACTTGAAAATATCTGCTTTGTATAACGAATCCAGTTCATTGACCATTTTATGTGTAATTGCATAATTGAACTGGGAGACTGTCTCACTGTCAATGGCGGTCTTCTCAGCCATCCACAATGTGAATTTATTCTTCAATAAATTGAGGATTACAGAGGTTTTATCCAAAACGCACGAGAAATGCATTGTTCTTTCGGCCCAAGTATTCATGATATCCTCGGTAATTGATTGCGGTTCCATTGATAATATTTTATTCCGATATTGCTTGAGGGACTTGACCTTGATGATCAATTGATTTTTGCCGTTAGTATCAATTATGCAATTAATTACCGCATTGATTCTTCTGTTATCCAATTGGCATTTAGCGACCCTTTTAAAAACGATTTCATTGGCACAATTTCTGCAGAACCGATGCAAACAATCGGGCAGCACGACAGAGTCGCAATTTTTCAATGAATCATAACAAATCGAGCAGTCGCTGTTACTAATCAAGTCATACATCATTTGAATTTAATAAACAATACTTATTTAAATTTAAACAAACTTCTATTTTTTTACGAAAACTGAAATCCATTTCTATATTTATTTTTCCTTAAAAGGATAAAAAATTTTTGTTCATATTTATTCCTTGACTACTTGCACTTTTTTCCTCTGAAAATATAATATTTCACAAAGTTTCTAAAAATCCTTACTTTTTCAAAACCGCTGTTTTGTTTCGGGTTCGGTTTTAAAAAACTTTTGGCTTCTGATATATTGAATTAGTCAGTTCTTCTAATTTTGCTGAGTAGTAGGATAGTGGTCTGCTAACTCACAGCTCCCTGAAAAATATTTAGGTCGAATCCAAATTTAATATAGGTCATGAAAATATATATATAAAAATTTTCCCTAGGTAGCCAATCAAAATTAAGTAGGTCACGAAATATTTTCAAAATTTTTCTTAGTTTTTTAAAACAGCCATATTTTCGAGAAAATATATCTAAGTCAACTCAAATTTTTTCCAAGTATTTAGAAACAGCCAAAATTTTTGAAAATGTTTTATAATGCAATTCAAATTATTTATAAGGAAATATATTAGGGAAATTTTTTAATTTATAGAATATTTTAGAGTTTTTATTATTTAAAGGGATTTTTTATTTTTTTAAAACAAACTTTAAGGACATAAATTTTACTATGATAATGGGATATTATCACATGCCAACATTACCATGGGAAAAATATCCCAAAATTTAAAATCCCTAAAAAAGATTTCCCAACTCAAAAATTCCAAAATTTAATTTTCCCTAAAACATATTTTCCAACTCAAAATTTTTTCAGAGTATTTAAAATTTAGAAAAATTTTCACAAATCATTCCGAATATATATACAAGGCTGTAAATTATACATTCGAGGAATCCAAGAGTATATAGATTTTATGTTTTGTTTGATGATTCATACTTTCAACAACTTTCTCATTGGAAAAATATCATAATTCAAAATCCCTAAAAATAATTTCCCAACCAAATTTTCAAAAACTTTTCCAAGTTAAAAACTTGTAAATTTTTATAAAAATTATTCACAAGTTTTGAACATGATTGGATTCGACAATGAAAAATACCATGCACATTTATTAAGATTCTAGAAATTTTACAGTTTTAATATTACATTTTGTAATCATCAAAATGAAATTTATTCAAGTTTAAATTAATTAATCAATAAAGGTTTATCAAAAACTCTAATAAATGTTTTCGTAATGTTGTTGTGAATTTTAAATAAATTAAAGTTTTATTAATTATCACATGTACTATTTCCTCGATTAGTTGCCAATTGAGATTTAAATTTCTATTCCTTTTAAATTGCATATGTCCTTTGGATCATAAAGGGTAGATTCTTGAGCATAATCAAAATCAACAGAAAGTATAAACTGCATTTTACGATTGCTTAATTTTGATTCAATTTTCTTTTTGATTAACAATTCTCCTAGTGAAAATTTGAAATGTTAAAGAAATTTATGATCAACTAATCTATTGGATGAGCCATCAATGTCACACATTTCAATTTAGTATAATTCGAATTTGAAATCGAAGAAATTCGTTTATAAATTAATACACTTCAGTTTATATAAGTTAAGCAACTTAAAAGAATAAATAATCTTTAGACATTTATTTTAAATCCAAATTAAATTCAAAAATTTCAAGACAGATTGATTCGACAAAACAAACCACAAATTATAAAAATTTCGCAAAATATAATTTTTTATAAATTAAATAAATTTACATTTTTAATTGGCCGAAACATGTACAATTATCATCTTTTCAAGTTTCGTTTATTATATTTGTAACAATATAATCAATACAAGTTGGAAAATTATTACATTCATCTTTATCTACTGTTTTATACCATTAATTGAATCATCAATTATAGTTTCCTCATTATTTTCTTTTGTTGCATCTTGTTTAGTTGTAGGCTCATCAGTTATATCAGGGATGAGCAACCCGCGGCCCGCGAAAATTTTTTTGTGGCCCGCCAAGCATTTTTTTGGTATTTTTATATTATAATGTTTATTAGTATACATAAAGCTTTGTAAATTATTAACGAGTGCGGCCCGCCACAAAATTTTAAAAATTAAATTGGCCTGTGGGTTAAAAAGGTTGCTTACCCATGAGTTATATGATCTTCAATATATTACATAATTTCTACAGTAACCTGATTCTATTGTTGGGCTCAGAGCCAAAATTAAAACAAAATTACAAAACCAATTTAAACAAAAAGGTGATAATTGTATAAATTAAAACAAAATAATCAATGTCGCTTGGAAATTGTCAATATGGCTGCTGTAAAATAACCACGCACCGCAAGAAGATATCAAAAATAAAATAAAAACATATTAATTAAAACAAATTAAAAATATAACAAAATTAAATAAAAACAAATAATAAATTAAAATCATTAAAAAGCCTACAGCTGCAGAAAGAAACATACGAAAAATAAAATAAACTGCCAAAACCTTGCAAAATAAGGTTTAGAAAAAACACAGGCAGAAGAGGCGACCAGGAAAACAAAATATTGGGGTTAAAAAATAATATTATGGAAAAATAATAATAAAAATAAAATTCAACATTGTAATATTAATATATCAAAAAATAAGGAAAAATATATAAAAAATTATAAAAATAATTTGAAATTAATAAAATAATTTAAAAACCCTAAAAATGGCGAAAAATCGCCCATTGGTCGCACACAGGCACAAAAATACTATATATACGGCAGTCATTTTCATAATTTCAGACAGAATTTTAACAGACTTACAGAATTTTTAGACATTCTTAGATAAATCGTGAATCACTTGTAGTCAAAATTTTTATGCCAATTTATGCCAATTTTTCAAATCTGGTTGCATGATTGTGGATTGTAAGTACTGTTATTTTTTGTATAAATATATATTTCGAAGTCTTGTTACTTTGATTTTATTCTGGATGGTCGTGGAATCTTTTGGTGCCACTGACAAGTCCCCCTAAAATCTTATTTATATATATGTATCGAAATAGCTTTCGATGGGACGGATCGCGTGCCGGCTGGTGGATTAAGTTCACTAGTTGTGCTCGTGGGTTGTGTTCCATTGAAACCTCGGCAGTCCGCAGTCGGGTCTGGCAATACGCACAGGACTGCTACGCAGGGCGCCGTTGTACAACTCGAGGCGGCTGCTGAAAATAAAATTCGGGAAGTGCGACTATAGTTAGGAAATTAGTCGGAAAATTAATGAAAAATCAAGTAGGAAAGGATAGGATAGTTTAGGAATGTAAAGTTGAAAGAAATTTTCCAAAAGTTGAAGGATATAATCTGACAGAAGAGAGTAGCGTTTATTGAAGTGATCGCAGAGGGTTGTAATTACTTAAAATCATGGGAAACGTACCGGGAATTAAGGAATTGTTGATCAAATTTTTAATATAGGGAAAGATAAGGGTAAACTAGGACAAATGTAGTCGATACCGGGATTAAACAAATGAAACAGGAAATTTACCAAAAAATAAGTGAGGAACGCTGCCCAAATTTTTGAAGGGTACATTTATAAATAATGGGTAAAGATGATAAATAAGTATGGAAATTGTAGGAATAGACGAGTAAGGACCAGGATATAGAAAAAGAAAGACGTAAGACCTTCCATCGGCAGTCCAGAACCCGAAAGTGAATATATCATGAGGAGTAGTTCTAGAAATGGAGCTCACCTGCTTATGAATTTTCAACCCTTATGTACATTACCAACATGGCAATCACCATGGGTACGTATGAGGGATAGAATAATAATCTTGGTGGCGTTTAGGGTGTAGATGCACAAAAACCCTAGAAAAAATAAATAAAAATCAACCCTATTCGCCAACACTATAAAATAAAAATGAATAAATATCAAATAAATTAATAAAATTTACTTTAAAAATATAAATTATCTGAAAGTACAAATAATAAGCTTAACAAGCTATATTGAAAGTTGGACGAATTTTAGACTTGAACTTGAAATTGCTATTGCAATATAACGTAATATTGAACAGAAATGTGTATTGGCAGTTGGATAGTTAAAGGAATACATAGCGCCTTGAACTCCTAATCTAAATCTAGGACAGATTAGGTATATGACGAAAAGATGGACTTTACTTTGATTTTTTATGCATAAAATAAAATTATAAAATTGCAATTTTTCCCGCTTGTTTTTTTGATTTTTGTTAAGAAATTAATCACTGACCACACAAAAGTGAGTGAATCTGTATAATTATTCTATCATTAGTGTAATATTTGGATGTAAAGTAATTTTGCCATTTATTCTTGGTTACAAAATCAAAAAATAAAATTTCACTTTAGTACCTAAATTTGTTTATATAATGCGAAGCAAAGATGTAAACATTTCCTAAAGAACTCTTCTTGTGGGAATAGTAAGACGTGAGCCTGAATACACAAAGGTATTTTAGGAAGGGTTAGAAAAAAAGTGATGGCTCACTGAAAGCGCCCATTTAAACATTTTTGAAGTAAAGTTAAGCAAAGAAAAGTAGCAAAGAACTTTTTTATTGGGTGTTGAAAAGGTGATGACTAAATGTGTATAAAATTTTATTTTTATCATTCATCAATGAGCAAGCACAAATTATTCTCTCATTCTATTCCTCTCCCTTCATAAAATAGTTTGCTTGTGTATGCGTAATCACATACTCACGAAGTTTCTGTTATACACATAATTATTTTACTAACTTATGGTTCCGACTGTACCAGGAGGGCAGATATATTCTTCCTTCCATGAAAATGTATTTATATGAGAGAGTAAATGAGATGGGGGAAGAAAAACCGGAAAAAAATCTCAAAAACAACAAGAAAAAGAAATGAGTTCTCAACACACTAAATGCTTGATAATATTAGGTATACGACATATATATCGTTCGTTTACTAGGACGAAACTCTTCCAATCATGTTTTGACGTTGGGTTGAAATTTTCGGCACCTAAAAAAGTTTGATCTCAACAAACCAATATCAATTAAAAAGTGCGAGCCGACTAAATTTCTGTGGCGTAGGGGGGGGGGGTTAAACCTCCAATTAGATTTTTCATGTACAAATATTTGTCGACTTCAAGTGCCTAAAAGATCATCTACCTAAATAAGAAAAAACAAAAAACACTTTTCCTTAATTTTATTTACTGTAAATGTAATATTGTAACATCTGTCCGTACTCTTAGTACATTGTGATTATTTATTTTGGTTATTTTTATGCTCAGTACGTTATCTCCGTACTTTATGCAGTCAGCGAATGACGTGATTATTTAATCATGAGGGGCTTCATGTCATCGGCACCTTCATTCGTCCACGCTTGAAATGATTGACCATAATTTTAATAAATATTCCTCAACTCCAACCCATCCTCTTCATAAATTCCTGGCTACGCCAGTGCTGGATTGGATGCACTGACAAATAGCAACTCGCATATAAGTTTTCATGCTGACATGAACGAACATATTTTGAAAAATTAGTTGATAAACATAATCCTTCGTAATAGTTGATTACTCAAGCCCTTATGGTTTGTAATCTGACAAAAGTTATTTAAAATTGTAAATTATTTTTTTACTCAAAATTATTCAAGTGCTTGATAAGTTTTACGATATTTAACTATTTGCAGTAAAAAAATGTTCATTTAACACTTAACAAAGGCAAAGCTGAACCTTTGTTTTGCATCTTTTGTCAAAATGAAAATAAATGAAAATTTTATTGTTGGATTGATATAAATTTAAATTGGTGATTTCTTTAAAATAAGATTTTAAAATTTTTAAGCATTGTTAGAAATTAATTATTTAAAAATTTCTTTATATTAAAAATCACAATTAGAAAATGTCAAAGATTTGATATGAATAAATATTGTAAAATTTTAATATCAGATTTAAAAATATAAAAAAAATCAAAAAACATAATAATAAGACATTTATTTAAAACTAAAATAATTGAATTTCAGGCGTAAAATTTGTATAAAGAATTCTAATGGACTGTTGAAGTTCAAAAAACGCAACAACGATCCATCTGTCAATATCTTTCTCTGTTGCTACAGTTATACAAATTCTTATGTCTTCCAGCAATCTCTCAGTGAGTGCCAAGAAATCTTCTTTATTCTTACACAAGTCAAACTTGAAAGACATATTGTGACACCGTTTTCCACTTGCAATTTTAATGCGTTCTTTTGCTCTCATCTCGTTCAGACTGAGATTCAAATCGTTTAGAAATTGTTCATAAATTTCAAGAATATCGTCAAACCAATTGCAGGATTCCGGCACAAAATGGCAATCATTAAAGTAATACTGAATCATTTCAAGATTGAGTCTTTGAATTTTCAAATTGTACAAGAAATTTAAACATTTTTCGGACTCAGATTGAAAGGTTGGATTGGAGAGATTAAAGAAATGCGACCTGTCATTGAAAACGTTCCTAAACATATCGATGGCGGTTTCAACGCTTTGATTAATAAAAGCGGTCGTTTGACTAATCAAAATGTAATATTGGAATTCATTTTTATTTATTTGTATTTTTTTAACACATTCATTATTTATTGCGTTTTTTGTTTCGAAATGGATAAATTTCAGGCAATTTTGGCAGATTGATTTGTCGTAGCCTTTCAGTTGATCATAATATTCCTTTTGGCCACCCGAGCAAATAATGCATACGTCTGGTGAACTCTCCAACTGGTTTATGACATCCATTTTGTTGTGATTGATCGAGATCAGAAGGATCAGTATTCGAATAAAATTTAATTTTCCATGAAGTGATTTGAATACATTTTGGATTTCAATCAGAGTTTCGAATAGATATCGTAGGTTGACCTTGTGTAGAGAAGGGGAGTTTTCATGGAATACTTGATGTTCATATACAGCCATAAAATGCTTAATTGAAATCAAATCTAATTTGATTTCACTGAATATTTCATAACATCTATTGAATAAACGAAAAACCGCATTTAGAGCTTGCACCGTAAGGCATTTGGCTGTATCGGAAGTTCCTGCACTCTCATTGGTTGATAAATAATATAATGAGAAATACTGATTCTTTATTCCGTTTGCACAATTTATCGAGGAATTCAATGATTTCGTGTCGAATTCAAAATTAAATTTTTCTTTCGAGTAGAGATTCAAAAATTCCACCGACACGGTTTTGAGCAAATTGAATATGTCGTCATTCCTATTATCAAGGGTGTCCAAGGTAATTGAATTTATTTTTGTTTGAAATTCACTTTTTTTATTTACTTGGAAAAAATTGTCAGTTTTGTCGAAGATATTTGTAAACTTTTGGATCGTGTTACGATACATTGAAAGAATTGAGATAATATTACCAAGATGGTTGTCGATTATTAAATCTTGTGCTTCCAGCAGTTCGTTATATAGAAAATCAAAAATTGGAACAATTTTCGAATCATTTTCATCGAAGAAAACTTCCACGACGTCTTTGCGATCAATAGGACATGAACATTTCACTGAGCACCAGTCAAAGAGGCAGGACTTACAGAATATGTGATGGCATCCTGTGATGCCAATGAATGAGCTCTTTTCTAAAAGTGAGTAACATATAAAACATTCATTTAATTCTGACATTAAAAATTTGATAAATGATTTCAAGAAATAGTATAAAAAATAGTTATGATTTAAACTATTTTTTTCCAAAGTTATTGGTTAATAATATTTTAACAGATTTTTGAAAATTTTTAAAATTTTTTTCAATTTTTTTCAATTATAAAAACCGGAAATATTTTGTTAAAATTTTTCATTTATTTGTAAAATATTAAAAAAAAATCTAAATTACTAAATTTTCTAAAATCCAAACAGTGAAATTTGGATTTTGTTAAATCAATTTTAAAGGTATAAAATAAAATTATGTAAAATTTTAATTGAAATAACAGTTTTTCGAAAAAAAGTTTCATATTAAAAAAATGAAAAAGCTAAATTTATTTAAAAAGTTTTCATCCTAAATTGTCATCATTTTATATGTAATTTATTGACTTGTAGATATTATATTATTGATTCTTACCTTATATTTTAGGTACAACATACAATTATCTAGAAGTTATAGATAAATTAGAATATTGAAGTGCCATTCGATTTTGCCTTCTTGGTCAAGACAGCCGGGAAATTATCTAAAATTTGGCACGAGTTTATTGAGATAAATATCACTCAGTCTTTATGAGAATATATCAAAGTGTGAATGATGAAGAAAGACAATGACGTCCTACATCCTCGATAAATGAGAACAATAAAGAGAAACTATACTTGAGGATTGTAGAGTAACGATCAAAATGATGACGATTGCTCTACAAGTTTTAAAGGCTCAGTGAGATAGTTGTCACAGGATCTGAATTTCAATAAGGTTGTCTCACGAATCAACCCAAAGCTCTTTACTCTAGAAATCTGTACAAATAGACGGAAAGCATGTTGCCATAATATCTCCATTTATCATACATATGGAATTAGATTTTTACCTAATCTTATCACTGTTGATGAGTTACATTTTAGTCTTATTGTGCCTGAATTGATACTCATGTTGTTTAAATGTGGAAGCCTGAAGAAAGCAACGTTTAAAAGATTTGTTTTAGAGCAACACATGCTCGTGAGTTCATGTTGACCATACTATGGAGCTACAATGGCGTGATTCTGACAGACATTTTTGAAAAAGTACTACAATCAATGGGAAATACTATTGCTTGCTCATTAAGAAACTTCACAGATTGTCTAAGATAACTCGAGAACTTTCTTACTGATCTCAGAAAATACAAGGCAAAGATAGTTCGGAAAGACAATGAGATTTGTACGTCAATATTTATATAATTGATAATTGTGCGTTCTTATCCTTAGTTGTGACACTGGAAATATCACATTGTTATTTTAACAATCTATACTAAATTTGTGCCTGATGTCTGTCCCTAAAAACCTTACCCTTTAGTAGGGCGGTCCCATACATAATTGAAAATTTTTAAGTCCATTTTTTCCTTTCTTCAACCAACCATTTGATGATGTTCCATCTAGAAGCTCTACAGTCAAAGTATCTTATCGTGTATCTAATTCATAAATAATGTTTTTTCAAAATATTTATTATTTAAACAAAAACAATTTTTAATATATATGGATAATTTTCCTAAATATAAATAATATTCCGAGCAATGTAATTATACAATTTCAACATACCACAAACATACGAATATATAATAATATTTTTAAATACATTTTCACCCCTCCTTTTAAAATCTATCTTTAGTTTTTAAATTCTTTAAGCCATTCTACATTTCTTGTTTTAATTTTTCGTGTTGGCATTTCATGTCTTTTCTTAATTTTTTCACCAGACCATCACATCTATTATCATCCTTTGTTGTTACATCTTCTTTAATCCATACTTTATCATCGAAAGCGAATTTGCGATTAGTTCGAGATTAATTATTATAAGATATTTTCCGTTCATTCTTTTCTATTTGCATCTTAATTATTTTTCTTTCTCTATTGTTCTTTCATATATATTCCCCCTATTTGAATCTTGATTTTTGTTTGTCTGCCATTCTTTATAAATTTTTTTTCCATACTCTACTTCTGCTAAACTAAATTCTATTGTACTTTGAATTGTTAAATTAAGCATAAATTCAACTTCTGGTAGTAACTCTGCCCAGTTTTTATAAATTTTATCTTTTAAGGAAATTTGGATGGGTTTCTACAGTACTAGGGTTTTCAGTGGCTTGGGTTTCTGATTAGCCAATTTAATGTTTATTAATTGTAATAATCTTTAAAAATTTCCTTCCATGTATTCCCCTAATGATTTTATTTTATTATATTTGAACTCGTCTTATCAGTCGTGATTGGGTCATGGTCCGTGACCTTGTAACCCAATCATACAATTAACATGTCCTCCACTGGTTATACATTGCTAGGCAACATTAGCAATGTAACCAGTGGTTATGAGACCGCCAAGGGTGAGCCTCTCTTCAAAGAATGCTTTGGTCCGGCCTCATATTGGGTCCAGGAATCTGCCGTTGAAAGGCCTATGCTCGTCTTCTAAGTTTCGTTCCTTATCATCTTTGCTTACTCATTTTCCTTAGTCTTCATAAATACATTTTTTGTTATTCACTTATCTGATATATCATAAATTATATTGTAAAGTTTTTCCTAAGATTAATCTTATTTTAGTTCTTAGTCGAAAACAAATATAGATCCTTAAGATCATCCAAAACTTAAAATAAGATCTTAGTTATCTCTATTATGGGTTTTCACTTCATAATTTTATGGAATTAGGCTATTGTACTGGTAGAATTATGCTAATAACTAGAGGTTAATTGATGGGTGGCAAAACAGTTTGTGGATGTTGATAATAACTGTGTTAATATTTTAATGAAATAGCTAACTTACAACTTTAAGAAATATAATTGTATAAATAAAACTGAAATGAGTTTAATAACTTGCGTCGGTCATCCTAATTATTATTTGAGCGCTATACAGGCTTCTTAGATTCTTCTACCGATATATTCCTCAGATAACACCAGTTTTATTTATATTTATAGACTATGCAATTTTATAACTACTTCAAAAAATTTGTGCTGCAATGACGCACGACTAGACCCTCACGGGCACGAACTATACACAGAAAATCCACACTTACACATTTAGATAGTGTATCTAATTTTATTGTCTTGCGATATGTTTCGGTCGTGGGCTGGAAAAACTTCGACAATGTAATAGAATTCTTTTAAGCATAATAATATAATTGATTTTCTATTAAATATACACTGTACATTCAACAATACACATTCACCTTTCTAGAGAGCACGATCAAGTAGGGACTTACTTGAAGTCTACTTGAATACGTGTCGTAGAAGATTTTGTAAGTTTTGAAAATTTCTCGAGAGTTCCGTACTAAAAATTTGACTTTTTTAGGCAAATATCTGATTTTCGCAAGAAAAAAGTGATTAAGCTATATAAAAAATGAATCGGTATATTCTGTCTTGTCTGCTGTTTTTAAAGCAGTAAGAAGATTTGACCATGAGACTATTTGTGCTTTCTAATTTTAATTTTTTACTAAAAATTGGTTAAATTGACAATCAATTTGTTTCTTTGATTTTTGATTCGAATTTTTCTAATTCGAATTATTTTATTTTTACTCATTTGCTTTGTTGGGTTTCTGTTTTTCCAACAATTGTCATTTTTCGGTCAAATTTTCTTGTTACTCTGTTAGTTTTTAGTAACTTTTGTGAGGTTCTGGGTGCATTTTGTATATTTTTATTTTTACTTTAAAGTTTCTTAATTTTATATTTTATTGCATTTTTCGCATATTTTAGGGTGCTTAATTAATGTTTTGTAGGTACATTTTAAATTAGTGCTGCTATGTTTGCATAATTTTTCGATTCATTCAAACAAATTTCAGAGTCACTTAGTCTCGGCCAAACAATCGGCACACGACAATACCAGTTTCTTCCGAAAATATTGACTTTTGATTTAATTTTTTCACTTTAATTATAATTTAGAATTTGATGTTTTGTTGATTAATACCTTATTTTTGTGATTTTCCTTTTATCTTGTTCCTGTTTTGTCAAGCTCCAACAAAAATTTTCAATATCACTTACCTGAGACTAAATGCAAAGAGGCTAAAATTAATAAAGATATTTCAGGATGGAACAAAATATAGGCTGGCCAGAAGTTTTCCTAGAAAATCTGGGACATTTGTAAAAAATCCGGTACCAAAGCTAAAATAGTTTTTCTACTAAGAATATTACTTTTTATTATTCATATTTTTTTGAAGAATGATCTTTATCTTAGAACTCAATGTTGTTCTTGATGAAGCTGTAGAACTGGTTACAATCTAAATCATAGTTAAACTGAATAGTAAGAAGAGCGTTAAGTGTTCCGACTTTCAATTGACTTTTCAGATCATCCCAAATTCAATTCATTAGCGAAAAAAAGCATATTAGACTAACTTTTCCAAGTTGGGAAGCTTAGTGAACTCATTTCGAAAATGGGTAAAAATAGTTGTCCAAATTTTTTTCGGAGACACTTTTGATCTCATCCAATCAGATACACTTTCTTCTTAAAAATTTCTCATCAGAATAAATTCATCGAATAGCGAATCTCGATTAGTTATCGATCAAATTTCTTATTCATATCTTTTGTATATGAGAAATATTTTTTGATATTTTCTTTAAAATATTTCTGATACAACTCTTGAAATTTGACTTTTGTTTCTTGTCACTCAAATATTTTAAAACGGAATTGAAGATTTTATTTTCTATATCAATAAATGCTAAAATAACAAATTTGTTTATATATGTGTATTAACGAAAACCTTTAGAGAAATATTTAAAAAATATTATAAATAATGTTATTTAAGATTATTTTTATATAGTTCAGCTGTTATATAGTAAAATTTTTACATACAGTTTTATGTATTAATAAATTTTAATTTCTAACTAATGAGATTAAACTATATTTTTACTATCAAAAAAATTCGATTTTAGACATTATTCAGAGTTTTATGAATTCTCGTGCGTTATCAGTTTCTACTGGTAGTTCATTTTCTAAAAAGAAAATCCACATATCTTATGTTATTAGAGATGAAGTGGAACCACTTAATCGATTTGGTATTAATTCTCTCGTTTATGATTCACAATTAAATCGCATTTATTCTGCTGGAAGAGATTCAATAATTCGAGCTTGGAATTGTTATTCAAGTGATGCATATGTTCAGAGCATGGAACACCATGCAGACTGGGTTAATGACATTGTTCTCTGTGCAGGTGGAAAACACATAATATCTGCATCAAACGACACAACTGTTAAAGTTTGGAATGCTCATAAAGGATTCTGTATGTCAACTTTAAGAACTCATCGTGATTACGTACGAACATTGGCTTATGCTAAAGATAAAGAAGAAGTAGCAAGTGCGGGATTGGATAAAGCTATATTTCTGTGGGATATAAACACTCTAACTGCATTAACGGCTGCAAACAATACCGTCACAACATCCTCGTTGACAGGCAGCAAAGAAGGGATTTACAGTCTGGCAATGAACCACAGTGCCAATGTTATTGCAGCAGGCAGCACCGAGCGATTGATCCGAATCTGGGACCCACGTACCTGTCAGAAACTGATGAAATTGCGTGGTCACACCGATAACGTACGAGATCTGATTGTGCGGCCCGACGGCAAGGAGATATTGAGTGCCAGCAGTGACGGGACTGTGAAATTATGGTCATTAGGTATGCAAAGGTGCGTCCAAACCTGGCGATTGCACGAATGCGGTGTCTGGAGTCTACAGGTCGATGCCGATTGGACGACGTTCTATAGTGCTGGTAAAGACAAGCGGGTTTGGGGGGCCAGGATTGCCGATTGCGAGACCCAGTGGTTGATTTGCGAGGAGAACGCACCAGTTGTCAAGCTGTTGCTGGTGCCGCAACACAACAATGACGCGTTGTGGACCACGACCTTTAACACGAGCCTCAATCGGTGGTCGATCGGTGATTTGTCGGCACGTGAACCGCACTTGCGTGATGGATCCGCCCAGCCACTCTCTCCAGCCCCCAATTTCATCATTCGGGGGGGCGCATCGATCTGCCGCTATCACGTCTCCAGTGAACGCAGGTACATCATCACCAAGGATACCGCTAGCAATGTCGCACGCTATGACGTGCTCAAGGTGAAATTTTGTTTTGCTTTGTTTCCAATCAATTTTGCTCCACGCATTTCTGGCTTTTTAATAATACATGTTGGGGGAGCATAATGCACAATTGTTCTAGATTTTTTTAAATAATTATTTTTCTCTCACATTTTCATTGTTTTATTTCTTTATTTGATTATCTTTATTTTTATTTTTCTTTAATTTATTTTGTTATTTATTAATATTTTCTTTTTCTTTTGTTTATTTCTATTTTTTTATTTTCTGTTTATATATTTTTGCCTTTTGATTGAATCAATTTTTTCATTATTTTTAATTTTTATTCTCATTTCTGGCATTTCTATGCAGGATTTTTTTTTCATTTTTTGTATTTTTTTAATTTAAATTGTTAGAATTTTTACTTCTTCCCAAATTATTTTTTATTTATTTTACATTTTAATTTTGTGATTTTTTTTCTATTTGTTTTTTTTAATTATTAAATTAATTTTTTTCTTTTATTTTTACTTTTATATTTTGATAACTTTTTTTTCTTATTTATTAATTTTTTTATTGATTTGTTTTATTTTAATTTTTTCTTTTTATGTTTTTCTTCCCGAATTATTTTTATATATATTTTACATTTTAATTTTGTGATTTTTTTCTATTTTTTTAAATTATTTAATTAATTTTTTAATTTTATTTATTTTTACTTTTATATTTTAATAATTTTAATTTATTTTTTATTGATTTGTTTTTTTAAATTTTTTAAAAATTATTCTTTTTTTATGTTTTTCTTCCCGAATCTAATTATATTTAATTCACATTTTAATTCTTTAATTTATTTTTTTCTATTTATCTATTTGTTTTTTATTTCATTAATTTTTATTTTCTATTTTAGTTCGCATTTTAATTTTTTATATTTTTAAACATTATTTTATATATTTTATACAATATATTGTTTATTATTATTAATTTTTTTATGTTAAAATAAAAGGAAAGCATTTTAATTAATTATTTTTTTGAACCTTTTCTTTTTATTTTTTATATGTTTTATATAATTTTTATTTATCTTTTATTCTAACAATATTTTTAAATTTAAAAATGAAATCAAATTATTGCCATGCCATTAAAATCACGTGTGTATCTGAACACTAACAGTTCTCTACTACTTACTGTTTATAAGCAATTCTATATTTGCTCTCGAATGCAGGCCCGCAAAGACATGGACCTTGGCCCAGTGGATTTCGATGAGGAAATCAAAAGGCACGACAAATCGACATATGTGCCATCTTGGTTTACTGTCGACTTGAAAACTGGAATGTTGATGATTCACCTGGACGAGAACGACTCGCTGGGCGCTTGGGTATCACTGAAGGACGCTGGCCTAGAACCGGTTACTGGTGCCACCTCCACTGACAATAAGACCACTAATAACAGCCCGGGAGATGTGAAAGTGAACTATGGACAGATTTTGTTGCAAGCTCTCTTTAGACAGTGGCCGAAATCAGTTTTGCACCTGATTAAAAATCGCGATGGCGACGAATTGATTGACATAAAGGATTCCGATATCAAGGCAAATGAATATTTCTCAATTCCTGGCCATATTCCTATAATTCTCAGGTAGGCGCATTGATGCAGTGATTAGATCAGAATAGCCAATTATATTCCATATATGATTCAGTATTACAATTTATTGACGAAAAATTCAATTTTATTATCAATTATTATTCCAATTCGATTATAAATCGATTGCAATAATAATTACAATTCGAATATAAATCGATTGCAATAATAATTACAATTCGAATATAAATCGATTGCAATAATAATTACAATTCGAATATAAATCGATTGCAATAATAATTACAATTCAATTATAAATCTATTGCAATAATAATTTTAGTTAAATTATAAATTGATTGCAATAATAATTTCAGTTAAATTATAAATTGATTGCAATAATAATTTCAGTTAAATTATAAATTGATTGCATTAATAATTTAAATTCAATTATAAATCGATTGCAATAATAATTTTAATTCAATTATAAATTGATTGCAATAATAATTTTAATTCAATTATAAATTGATTGCAATAATAAATTCAATTTAATTATAAATTGATTGCATTAATAATTTCAATTCAATTATAAATTGATTGCAATAATAATTTCAATTCAATTATAAATTGATTGTAATAATAATTTCAATTAAATTATAAATTGATTGCAATAATAATTTCAATTAAATTATAAATTGATTGCAATAATAATTTCAATTAAATTATAAATTGATTGCAATAATAATTCCAATTCAATTATAAATTGATTGCAATAATAATTTCAATTCAATTATAAATTGATTGCAATAATAATTTCAATTCAATTATAAATTGATTGCAATAATAATTTCAATTAAATTATAAATTGATTGCAATAATAATTCCAAATTTTAATAGCCATATTCAACATCCTGACGATCCTGAAATTAATCTCGATGTCGTAAACGAAGTAGATGATCTGGAAGAGGTTGACAATCAAAGTCTACTAAGACATTTAGAGAGAGTTATGAACGAAATTAAAACAATACTTTATAAAGAAAGAAACAGAATTTACACGAGAACTGGATAAAATCAATAATGATATTGGATTAGACAATTAACTATTTTTATTCTGGTTTGTATTGTTTTTCCAGAACAATAATAATTTCAATACAATTATAAATTGATATATATCTATATATTAGGTGCAAAAAAAGAAAAAGATTGAGATAGGATATAAAATGATAGAAATAAGAGGAATCGGAATGGATATGGTCATTTTGAGGATGAAGACAAAGGGAAAATGAAGGAGATAATGATCAATTTATTTATAATCACTCAATTTGTAGGACTCATCTGAGGTTGGAGAAGGAATCAAAATATGGATATTTATTGATATTTTTTTCTGAAGCACTTCATTGCTGCCCAAACTGTGGAGCAGTCAAATGATATTTTAAACATTTCTATTGTTAGAATCTTTCTCCTCCAAAATTTTTACATTTTTATCTGTCCGTCAATTTCCGATAGGAAACGTTTTCAGGAATTGCTACCGATAATTTGTGCTATACAATTTCCAAATCTTTGATTCCGGTGTCTTTTAATTATTGTCGTCGAATTGTGGAATAGCTGTGTCAATTTATCCAATTCCGATTTGGTTATCTGTAAATAATATTAATCAATACAACTGAAATTTGTGATTGATTTAATTCAAATTTACAAATATATTGAAATTTGTAATTGATTTAATTCAATTTTACAAATCTATCAATCAATACAACTGAAATTTGTGATTGATTTAATTCAAATTTACAAATATATTGAAATTTGTGATTGATTTAATTCAATTTTACAAATTTATTAATCAATACAACTGAAATTTGTGATTGATTTAATTCAAATTTACAAATATATTGAAATTTGTGATTGATTTAATTCAATTTTACAAATCTATTAATCAATACAACTGAAATTTGTAATTGATTTAATTTAATATTAATTTTTAACTTAATATTTAAATAATAAATTTTTGAACGCGTATTTTTAGTGAAAGTGGAGGTCGAACATTGTTCCGATTTATGGTACGAGATGCTGGATTGGAAAATGAACAAAGTCTCCTTTCTGAGACCATTCCAGCCTGGATAATGGATATAGTTACTGGAGTAAACTTTATTATTATTATTATTGATTATTATTGATTATTTTTCTTATTCACATTCAGGTGTCAACACCAAAATATATTAAAATTCCTTTCTTTTTGTTACCTGATCCAAAAGATCCCAACATGAAAAGTTTGAAAAAGTGGGTAACATTTTTTTATTTATAATTATATTTATTAAAAATATATTTGACTATGAATCAATAAAGATTTATCGATATTTTTTGATATTCACGAATTTTCCGCTCAGTCTTTTTCAAGTGATTTAAATCATTATCTGTTAATTTTATAAAATAGGTAAAAATTAATTAATTTTATATTGATTTTATTGTTTGAATTTAATTTTAATTAATATCAAGTTTTATATTGAAATAAATGGGATTTCTTTTTAATTATTTTACAAAACTACGAAACAGAGAGTGACCAGTTCTGTCACTAGTGTCGGCCATAATAATATTAAAAATTAAAAGAATTATTTCAAAACAATACACAATGCACTCAATTTATCATGATTTAATATACTCAAACTATTTAAAATCATTCAAAACATTCGTAATTTTTAATATTATTAAAACAGTTTAATTTAATTTATAAAATATTACAATATTATTTCATTATAATATAGATAAATATTTATATTATTTTTATAAAATTATTTTTTTTTAATTAGTTAAAGTATTTAAATATTTTTAAATGTTCATTTATTGAATATTAAATTAATATAAAAAAAATAATTTATTTAAATTATAAGCTAATTCATAATATTTTTAATTGGTTTTTTGTGCCTGAAGATGACAGTTATGCTGTCGAAATATATCGTATGAAGAGTTTTTTATTGGGGTTATCTTTAATTAAGTCGTTGCCAAATTTATTTAATTAATAATAATAATAATATAATAATCTCAAACAATAATAATAATAATAATAATAATAATAAAAATATTGATAAAAATAATAATAATAATAAATAAATAATAATAATAATAATAATAATAATAATAAATAAATAATAATAAATTATAATTATAATTATAATAATAATATAATTAATAATAATAATAATGATAATATTAATAATAATTATAATAATAATAATAATAATAATAAAATAAATTTGGCAACGATTTAATTAAAAGATAACGCCAATAAAAAACTTTTCGTACGAAACAAAGAATTTGTGTTCCATAATTAAATTCAGAAAACTTTCAGTAGCTGTTATTTTAGTTTAAGAACTAAAATGGCTCATTTAATTTGAAACAAAAGTAATAAATAATAATAAATAACAATAATAATAATAATAATAATAAATAATAATAACAACAAATAATAATAATAATAATTAATAATAAAAATAATAATAATAATTAATAATAATAATAATAATAATAATAATAATAATTAATAATAATAAATAATAATAATAATAATAATAATAATAATAATAATAATTAATAATAATAATTAATAATAATAATTAATAATAATAAATAATAATAATAAATAATAATAATAATAATATTAAAAATAATAATAATAATAATAATAATTAAATAAATTTGGCAACGATTTAATTAAAAGATAACGCCAATAAAAAACTATAATAATAATAATAATAATAATAATAATAATAATAATAATAATAATAATAATAATAATAATAATAATAATAATAATTATAATAAAATAATAATAATAAATAATAAATAATAATTATAATAATAAATAAAATAATAATAATAAAAGTAATACTAAAAATAATGATAAAAATAATAATAAATATTAATAATAAATAATTATAATAAAAATAATAATAAATATTAATAATTAATTATAATTAATAATAAATATAATAAATAAAATAATAATAATAATAAATATTATAATAATAATAATAATAATAATAATAATAATAATAATAATAATAAATAATAAAAATAATAATAAATTATGTTGCGTTCATATTTGCAACTATTCGGCAGGAACTGTTTCTCTAACTTCACATCTTTAAACACCATTGAAGTAACACAGAAATAATTTTTATTGACAAAATTTCCACAGCCATTCACAATTTTCATTTGGATACCACATACAGGAATACCTCTTGGAAACCGCCTTCAAAGTTACGTTACACGCTTTTCACTCTCAAAATATTTTTGTATCATGTCCAATTAGCTTCTACTCAATCTCTTATATTATATTTTTTTTTCAATTTTTAGCAAAGTTTCATGCTAAACTTTCTCCCCAAAAACTAATTAAATTTGTTTTCGTCTTTAATTAATTTGTATTTTCTTATAAACTTTTTCTTGGGGTCCAAAATTAGTTTTATATTATTATTTTCGTAATCGTCTCGTCAATTTGCATCGGTACATACTTATTTCCACCGGAAAATATTGGTATTGATTTTTGATCATTTATATTTAATTTTATTTTTCCCATTACTGCGTAATTATTATAATTTTTTATAAAATTGTACAATGCTAACAATAATAATAAATAATAATGATAATTAATAAATAATAATAAAATTAAATTTGTTAGAAAAAAAACAAACTTGAAAACACCTCTAATTTTTTTGTTATATCCTTAAATTTTATCCATTTTCGACATATAAGAGAGACAGACATCCATATGCATTTGTCGTTCCATAAAATACATATTTCCTTAAATTTTGACCGTTTTGCACACGAGCAAACAGTGAATTTGGTTAGATAATTAGAAAAATTTTAAAAAAATCTTTTTCTAAAAAAATACAAAAAATAAATATTAGCCAGTTATGATCATTAAAAAAACTTTTTTTTAGCGTCCGAAAAAATCGTGCTAACTCTCATTGTCTTTGTTATAACTCGTCGATAAGTCATCGCTCGAATAAGTTATGCTTTAATTCAGTAGACCAAAAGCAACTGTGCCAGATTGCTCACAACTTCCTACTTGTTTTTGAAAAGTAAAGCTCAAATTAATAATAAAACGCATTATAAAATATAGATATTAAAATATGGATTATAAAATATTGATTATAAATAAATAGATTATAAACAAATCGATTATAAATAGATAATAAATAAACCATATGTATTGGTAATTTATCAACAGGAACTGAGAGTAGATATTTAGTACTTTGAACTATTTTGACATAGTAATTATTTGCACATATATTATCAATTAATTAACTTGCCTCCTTTATTGGATATTAAATAAGATAAGAATTGTTCATGTAATTAAAAGTTTCCAATTTATATACAATTTTATATATTATTGCTTCTTTCAATTGAACCATATTTTGAATTTGGTGAATGCCAAGTATCAAGCCTGATAACATAAGTGGTAGTTAGACTGATTAGTTTTAATTTAATTTTTATCATATTATTTTCAATGATTTTGATTGTATTTGATTTATCTATCTATGAAAATGAAGGATTTTAAATATATATTTGATTTTAATTTTTATTAACATAAATGAAAAGAAAAAGAATGCTGAAGTTCTGTATTTCTGTACGTGTTACAATAATTTACAATATTTTAGTGAATGGACTAAATTTTCCTCTTTTAATTACTTTTTCCTTATACTTGAAGACACCATCTGTTCTTAATATTTTATCAAATAGATTAATCTTTGAAAATAAGACAAACAAGTTTTACTCACTTTCAGCCCAGATATATTAACATGCCAGAAAAATATTGATTATTACTGATTATTATTTAATATTTATTGTTATTAGTTATTATTATTATTAATTGTTATTATAATTGATTATTATTTATTATTATTTAATATTTATTGTTATTAGTTATTATTTATTATTATTATGATTTTTATTATTTTTATTTTTATTTATTGTTATTTATTTTGTATTATTATTTATTATTATTTATATTTATTGTTATTAGTTATTATTGATTATTATTATTATTATTATTGATTATTATTGATTATTATTATTGATTATTATTATTATATTATTATTATTATTATTATTATTATTATTATTATTATTATTATTATTATTATTATTATTATTATTATTATTATTATTATTATTATTGTTGTTGAGTTCCCCAAATGTCGAGGACATTTGTAATATCATTATATATATATATATATATATATATATATATATATATAATTTGGTTTTCCAAAAACTAGCGTAATTACTAAAAATAGTAATTACTTAAATTGACTACTTAAATGATTCTACAATTTCACTTCCAGTTACAGAAATAATAAACATTGCTTCTCGTTTAAGCGATGAAGAACTTGCAGTAAACCATCAGGATGTAAGAGCACTGGTACTCGGGGAAGAAACTTTAGATGAGGAAAAACTGATGAAATTAATTTGATGCACCTACCTCAAATGCATTGGTAAACGAAAATAAGGAAAACGAATGAGGACCAAATCTCGATTCACAAGATGTGAAAAGGCTAAATTATGCTAAAGAATTAGAACTTCATTTCATTCAAACTGATCGTTCAACGGTGCGCTGTGCAAACTTTAAAAGAGAGTTAAGAAATTGCTTAGCTCATTGTAAAGAGGTTTTAGTGGAGTTAGAAAAAAAGCCACAATCGAAAACCAATGTGAAGATGATCCAAATGAGGAAGACATTTTGTCCATTATAAGAAGACGAGTTAAGGGACTCATATCTGACACTGAGGATGAGTGTTGAAAGATTAAATAATTTTACAAAAGTCTTTCTTGTTTTTGTTGGATTATTTATTGGTCTCCATATAACGCGTTACGAATGATGTAATTTGTACTAATTCCGAGTTTCTTATAGCGCTGTTTCCATATAACGCGGTACGCACTCACCGTGTTATAGGAGGGTTGACTGTAAATACAAATTTATGAATTTACCTCGAATGATAATGAAGATACAATTTAAATATGTGCGATTACACTCTATATTGATATATGACGAATTTTTGTTATTTATTGCAAGAGCTTGTAACTCGCTCGAGGTTTAAAATTGAACTGTCTTCAAACTTTCCAATTTTTATAGTTTGAAGTCTTGATATAATAGTTTGTAATTTCCTTATTTAATATTTTTTTCTCAACTGGTTATCAGAAGACAACATGGGTTGAAACAACCTGTCAATTTATAACCTGTGAAACAATTAATTTTGCAAACCTTTTTGTTTTTTTATTGAAACAGGTCAAAAGAGAAATATATTATTCTATTATCAAAACGTTTCTTTGCGATTTGTATGGATTTACTGGCATAGAAACAATTCAAATTTTCAAAACATTTTAATATTGACGTTTTAAAGATGTATATGAGAAGAGGTATACCTGGACATAATAATTATGGTGATGCTTTATATCAGTTAAATTGATTAACTTGCTAAATTAAATTAGTTGTTGAAGTCTAAAATATACCTACAACTTACCTAAAGCACAAAATTTTCATAAAAAACCAACCTTCCTCAAAAAAAAGGGAAATAATAAACCAAAATATGCCTACAAGCTTCCCATTTTAATACTAAACACTTATGCAAAATTTCAAGGTCTGGACTATATACCCAAAGATCTATAGCGTTCCAGAGTCAGTCAGTCAGTGTTGAGCGTGTATATATGTATACTTAAAGTATAAAAATTAACCATAATATTTTGGTTGGTTTTTATACCTGATGATGACAGTTAAACTGTCGAAATATATCGTAAAACGAGTGTTTGAATGGCTCTTTCTTTTAATACAATCATTGCCATTGTTATTTAATTATCTAATAATAACTTTTATTAAAAATAATAATAGTAATATTGGGTTCCCCAAATGTCGAGGACATTTGTACTATAATTAGTAATTAAATATATATAAGTAGTAATTTATATATTTGGTAGTTCTATAATTAGTAATTAATATGTAATGATAATATTATTTTGGTTTTCCAAAAACTAGCGTAATTACTAAAAATAGTAATTACTTAAATTGACTAAGTAGAAATAGTAATTAAAAATTTCGAATTGGAAAAACCAAAAATCCCTAAATTCTGATTGGACCTAGAAATTAAGTATTTAAACAGCGTCTGAATTCATTATTTATCAATTGAGATAACGAAAAACTAATTGGAAAGTTCCTATCTAAAAAATCCTTCGGATATATCAAGCATTTCAAAAAAAGGATCTTAACCAGGTGAGACGCTGCATAAATACTCTCGACTAGCTCATTATTTTTTGAGTTATGGTGCGATAAGGAAATTAAATTATTTAGCACTCCTCTCTTTCCTTATTTTTATCAGTTGATCAGGAAACGTAGATCCGATCGACTTGTTAACGTTAAGGCGATATAATATCGACTCTTTAGCTTGCCTCAATAGTTATCCCCCAAACTAAACTATTTTTGTCCAATTGTATTTATTATATAATTTGTAATTGTTAGTCAGATCAATAAATATTTTAAACAGATATCGTTCTCTCAGTGATTTATTCTATCGTATTTATATTAATTAAGTAAACGCGCAATCCACGGATAGGGTTGTTGTCTATCCTCCCAGCCAGAGAAGTCAACAGTATTAATAATAAATAATAATAAATAATAATAATAATAATAATAATAATAATAAAGGACAGAAAATGAGATTGTATGTTTCAGAGACCGACTGTCTGCAAATGATGTTCTACTGATCAAAAAGGTGATTGAACACGTTTATGATCGAATCTCATCAGAAAGTACAACATTGAACAGTGCGACAGTTACCAGTAACCAGGCCGGGACATCAGCATTTCTATATCCAAGTTATCATTGCTTTTATGCTTATTTTACATTGAACATTTCTGTGTCTGTGCAGGTGGCACCCTTTCAAAGCGCAATGGTACTAGTGGGGACAATTCAGTCGACACCAGCAAACCGGCATCCTTACTGTCGACAAATGAGTCTGTCAATCCTGAAGATCACATCGAAATCCTTTGTGGAGATCAAATTTTGCCACCAAATATAGATTTGAGAACAGCCAGGCATTTCTATTGGAAGCAAGGCGGTGAATTGACGCTGAATTATCGCATAATAAAGGCATTATAGCTATAGCAATATTTTCTGGTCATGTACATATAATATAAATTCATTTGATTTTTCATTTATTTTCTCTGTCAAAATTATCGATTGATTTTTATTAACTTTTACTTTATTATTTTTATATATATTTTTTATTTTTTGTTTTTATTTATATTTTTTTGTTAAATCATTTATTTCAATATTTTCTTATATTTATAATATAGCATTTTATTTTTTATTATTTTTTTATTTATATATTTTATCTTTTTTTGTTAAAATTATTATTTAAATTTTATTTTTTATTATTTTATTAAATTTAATATATTTAATTTTAGGTATTTTTTATGTTTTGTTATTTTTATATACTTATTTTTTTACATATTTTATCTTTTGTTGAAATTATTAATTATACATTTTATTTTTTATTATTTTATTAAATTTAATGATATTTAATTTTATGTATTTTTTATTTATATTTTTTTATGTTTTTTATTTAATCATATTATTGTATTAAAACTAAAGAAAGCCAAATAAAAGAAATAGATTTCGAGGAAATTACCATCATTAGTCTGCCCGAGAAAATCCCAGTGCACCGCAAAGACTTTTCTAAATATCTTAAATTTTTAGTGTTTTTGAACGTTCAATAGTTTAATAAAAAATTGAATAAAAATATTTCATGAATTTTAAAAATATTGCATATTGGCATGAAAACATTTAAAAAATAATAATTAATTTCTTTATCATGAACAATTATCGGAATATAAATATTACTCAAAATATAACGTTTGAAGATCGATTTGAAAAATCATAGGGGTTAACTAGTTTTTATTTCGAGGTAAATAAGCTTAATTCTGCTTTATAGCTGATTATTAAATTATTTAAAACTTCCCAAACTATGTAGATGGACAAATTTTTAATCCGGAAAGAAGTAAGTGATAAGAATGATAAACCAAATGAGAACAATGAAAGGAAAGAACAGCACCAAAATCATCAAAAGGAAAAAAGTGGAAGTACCAAGACGAGTATTTAAAATATGGTTTCATTGCACTCGATAACTATCCCTCACTGCCATTTCGTGCTTTTTGTCTGAAAACTCTTAGCAACGGACGAGAATTTTCGCAGCATTATGTGAAGCAATGTACTCGGATCACAAAACATTGCTGTATCACACTGAAGTACGATGGCTATCAAAAGGAAAAGTTTTAAATCGATTTTGTTCATGAAATTCTAAATTTTATCATTTATCGAAACCGAAGCAGTTGACTCTTAGTTCTTGAAGGATGATGTTTGGTGGTTTCGAGTTACGTTTTTGAGTGATCTCTTCAACAAACTGAATAAAACTAATTTAAGTCTACAAGGTGCTCAGGAAAACTTCATTACATTCTCAAGAAAAATGAAAGCGTTTGGAGAAAAGCTCGTTTTATGGATTTCGAAAATTAGCAAATCGAACTTCTTATCTTTTCCAAATATCGAATTGAATCCTTCAAAACTCCAAATCAAGAGAGAAATTGAAGAAACTTTGAAGTCTTTGTTAAAATCTCTTGAGAATTATTTCCCCAATCTTGATATTTCGGACATGGAATGGATAATGAACCCATTCATGAACTTTGATGTGACGAACCTTGAAGAAGAGGAAGAAAAATTAATTGTTTTAAAAAATGATTTGATTTTCAAAAGAATGTTCTCAGAAATGGAGCTTTCCGAGTTCTGGTTAAGTTTGAGCAACAAAGCAATTGAACTGTTGTTGCCGTTCGAAAGAGCATGGATTTTCACAAAAATGAAAAGCAAGAAACGCGAGAGACTGCGAATGATCGAAGAGGAAATGCGTGTTTGCCTATCAAAAATTGAACCTTGCATCAATCTAATTTGTGATACAAAACAATCTCAGCGTTCACATTAATAAAAATTGAGTTTTTCTGATATTGATTTAACATTTGAAAATAAATTTTCTCTCGATGTTACAAAATTATAAGTTTGCTATTGGGTGCGCCACGAAAGTTTTTTTTGACTTAGTGCACCACAATTCGAAAAAGGTTGCCCGACACTGCATTACATTAAAATTTATGCACTAAGCCCATTGAAGTTTGAGATTTATTACTAAACATATTTATTGATTTTAACGATTTTGATACTATTTTAAATAATTTTGAATCGACTAATGATTTTGTGACAGACAATTTAAAATTACTTAAATCTTCTGAATATTTTATGGGTTCACCATCATTAGGTGGACTATAATTGCTATCGTTTTCATCAAGCGCAATCAAAAGGCAAACAATGGTTTCCTTAGTCAGTTTTTCTACAAATGCTTTAGAACAGGGAAGACGAACCTTTTTTGATGTCCGTGCCACAAAGTTAAAAAAACAAATGTTAGCGTGGTGAACTATACGTAAGTATAATTTAATAAGCAATAAAAGTAATTCTTCTTTAAACAATTTTTTATTAATCAATGTTTTACAAAAAGCCATACGTTAGAAAAAAAAATTAGGCCAAAATCAATTGTTTTTAATGCGAATTTTGTTTCTGTGCACAAGATGATAAAGATTGTATATCTGGTTCATATTTAGTTAGTTTCAATAGTACGCATGCAGAGCTTGACTCATTCGTTATTCTATTCCTATATTTATTTTTTATAAAATTTAATTCTGAAAATAGAGATTCACATGCCCACGTCGATGAAAATATTGATAAAATTGCCTTTTCTAATATTTTTAAACAATTAAACGTGTTAGTAATTGAATTCCATGTAGTTAGAATTTCATCTTCTGCAATTTTATTTATTTTATCGAATAATCGATTACTTTCAATCGAATCTTAAATCAACAAATTTCTGGTTTCATATGGTACTTGACTGAAATTCAACCAATTCCATTTCTAATTCATTTAAATTTAACCACTCAAGAACCTTTAAATTTAATTTTTCAAATGTTATTGTATCAGGATACAAAATAAATTTTAAAGTTTCTTCAAATTCTTTAAACTGTCTAAATCTTGCAGAAAATTCATGAATCAGGGATTTAATTACCATTGAAAACTCTTTCGTTGATGATTTATTTGGCTTTTCATGAAATTTACTTTCAGCAAATTTTTTTTGTATTGTTGGTCGTACGGGGAATCTATTTGTAGCACATCCGTACATCAGTGTCATATATATCCTCTCTAGGCTCTAGGGTGGTTTCTTCCTCATACGACGCACGATTTAGATAACTGCTGCGTACCCATGACCGAAATCATGTTGGTACTGTACGCAACAGCCGAATGCCATTCGAGCAGGTGAGCGCTATTGCTAGTGCTACTCCTCGAAGGACCTTCGTTCCCAGTCACTTGCTGCCGATGGAAGGTCTTACGCACTTTACTCTAAAGTCATAGCATCAATGCAACCTAGCATTACATCTTTCCTGAGTCGACAATCGTGAGAGTTCCTCTCAGTAGTTACTATTATTGTTCGCACTAACCTTTTCCTTGTAATTCCCTTCCATGGGTTAGTACCCGTGTTTTATTAATACTAATTGAATAAATTTATATTTAAAATTAATATTATCAAATTTAAAATTTAAAGACTTTATTCGTATACATAAAGAAATATATAATAGGAGTGATACACAGAACTATACAGAAATCAAGACGGACCATATACTCATTGTCAAAGCCTTCGAAGATAAATTCACAATCACTATGATAAAGTTTGGGCAAATTGAACAGAGATGAAAACTGATTGATTTGTACACATATTTCATTCGTCCGCATCTATATCAGTGGGGAAACATCGAAGTTTCGCCGGGCGATATGGTGGCGGGTTCGTATTGATGTTGAAGTCCACACGAGTAGAGGGTCCTGGCTCATCAGGGTGAGGTAGGTGTCTGGGTACCCTGCCCGTTAGGATAGCGATGTCGCCAGTGCCTAGACCCAACCGCTCTAGAGTGCGACTTGCTTCCGGTATTTCATTCTCATCGTCCACCAAGTTGATGTGGATTGATCTGGCCGGAGAATGGAATGTGATTGTTGGTACGTATAATACGTCCGAATCTACATCAGGGAATTCAAATTCCTGATACGGGGTGGCAGGTCCTGTATCGAGTACGGAGCATTAGATGGCTCCGCCGCGTTGAAGTGACTCGCGGCTCTACGTCGTTGTTCGACGGCGACGGTTTCGATTTGGTCGTCGCCTGGCGGCTCCAGTGCGTGGTTCGGCCACGGGAGTTTGAGAAGATTCGACGATTACCGGTGTCGGGGTTGAGAGGGTGACAGGAGGTGTCTCCAGGGAGAGATGTTGTGCCGGAATGATGTTCAGATTCCGGGCCAGGACACTTCCGGGAATGCGAGCACGGAGTTCGGCGTCCGTGAAAATCTGCCGGAGCGTTGTTCCTTGCTCCTTTATTAGAATTCGCTGACCGCGGGACTCGATAATCAAATCGTCTCTCGCCCGAGACAGACGAGAGATTTTTTGATACAATTTCTTGGCTGAATCCGGCGAAAGCCAAGTTCCTTTTACCTTTTGGTATTTCTTCTGGAGAGCTGCGTGTTTTCTTCCAGTTGCTCTAATCGCTGTCGAGTAGCGATAATCGATTGGGACAACCGTGGAATCCTGGGTAGATTTGTAGGCTGGTCATCTAAATGTGAAGAGTGACTAAAGATAGAATAATTTTCCTTCTCGGAGAAGTTTCTACACTCATCGGGTGAAAGCAGAGTTGGAGTCAAAGGTTTAGTTTTATACATAATGATATTAATACGATAAGGTCGTTAGAGAGAGGAAGACTTGGACAGCATTTGTGGTACTAAAGTTGGTCATAGTTATTTATATTAATGATAATTTTAACATGGGTAATCCTACTTTAGTGGTATAGTCAATAAGTACTTTAAAATCGCGGTGAGTTTACTGATGACCGATAAATAATAATGATGATAATAATAAGATTAATAATAATAATAATAATAATAATAATAATAATAATAATAATAATAATAATAATAATAATAATGATAATAATAATAGAATAATAATAATAATAATAATAATAATAATAATAATAATAATAATAATAATAATAATAATAATAATAACAATATCGATGATAATCACGATAATGATTTTAATAATACCGTAATAAAATATTAATAGTTAAGAGTGTCAATAATACTAGTAATAATAGTAATATTGTTAATAATAATAATATTAATAGTAATAATAAAAATAATGTTAATACAAATAGTAATCAACATATCGACGATGGTAATATTTATTATCCATGTTAATAGTACTGCTGGTAATGTAGGTGTTACTACCGATGAGGTTGATGGTATTAGTGCCAGAGGAGGTACTCTGCATATTGATAGTAGTCAGGGTGGAATATCAGCGATTTCGAACGCCAGTAATAGTCGTGCTTATGGGAATCCGCGACCTGTGCTAACAGAGATAAAATGATGTAATCATTTGAATGACAAAGCTATCGCGATTAACTGCGGCAATTGGTGACGATTATGTCATCGATTGGTGGAAGAGAAAAACATCCACAAGACAATTCTAAAACCAGTCAGCACACTGAAATGAGTGAATTTATTATGGGTTATCATGAAATTGGGCGTTGATAGTGACAATATTATAGATCTCCCGTGGTCATCAATGGAATTTTATGGATCGATCAGTCAGTATGTGATTTTTAGCTATCAAGTAACGTGATTCGATACCATTGGAAAATCTTCCCTCTATCGGTCGGCTAAGTTATAGTAGTAGGATTCGCCAGTATTGTGCTAGCTTGCTCATGTTCAAAAATAGACCCGAGATATCTAATTCTAACTACAATGTCAAACCAGTAGTGGTTATCTATATTTAATCGTCAGTTAGTCGTGGTTCCGTCTCGTAACTCATGGATATTTCGATCTGTGGCCTTATCTAGTTGGAAATAATTAGTCACGTGATCTCTAATCTTCAGGTCAATACTTCTACTATTCGGGAGATCGAATGCGACAAGATAGGCATTGTCGCCTTCAGAGCTTAACGGTTCAATGAAAACATCTCCCTCTACTTCTCCAATTCGCGGATGAGAGTATTGGATGTCTATATAGATGAAGTTAAAAATCCGTTGTCGCGTACTATATCGATCGTTTCTCATCAATGAACCTAAATATGCGGGTGGTATCCATACGGTTATATGCATGTGTAGCTATTAAAGGTAGTTAATATTTCTTTTCTGGAATTTGATAAATAAAAGTTCTGACACTTCCGTTGTTGTTAAATTTTTTACTGTTATTAATTGTTAGATTACTTTTCACTCATACTTATCCCTTCTACCCGGTTGTATTCAGCGTATTTTTCGAGGCAACCATAAAAATTGGTCCTATGAGATCGCTACGCGACCTGTCCTAATTCCCCTACCTGTGGTCGAACTTCCCATAGTTTAAAAATTCTGCTCGTTCCGGCCACATTTTTCAGCAGCCGCTACGAGGCGTTCAACGATGCACTGCGTGGAGGTCCTGTGCACATGGCCAGACCCTACTGCGTACGACCGAGGTTTCAATGGAACACAACCCACGAGCGCAACTAGGGAACTTAATCTACCAGCCGGCACACGATCCGTCCCATTGATAGCTATTGATATACATGTAATAAATAAAGATTTTAAGGGGCCTCGTATATTATGAATATGATAAAGCATATAAAGTTAAAAATCGTAAGCAAGGCATTTAAACTTTTACTAAAGCATACAAAATTACATAAACGAAAATTTTTATACAACAAAAAGGTCCTTATTCTCAAAAGTTTGTTGCGAATAGTTTGAATAAACGTGAAATTGTAAAAAACATAAGTTAAAAATAATGAAATTTGCCACTGTATTTATAATATTTTTGTGCGTGTGTGCGACCAATGAGCGACTTTTCGCCATTTTTAGGGCTTTTTAATTATTTTATTAATTTTAAACTATTTTTATTATTTTTTGTGCATTTTTCTCTATTTTTTGATATATAATTTATATTATAGTTAAATTTTATTTCTATTATTATTTCATTATAATATTATTTTTAGCCCTCGTTATTTGTTTTCTGGTCGCCACTTCTGCCTGTGTTTTTTCTAAATCTTATTTTGCAAGGTTTTGGCAGTTTATTTTATTTTTCCTATGTCTCTCTCTGCGGCTGTAGGCTTTTTAGTGATTTTAATTAATTAATTGTTTTATTTTATTTTTGTTATATTTTTATTTTGTTTTATTTAATATGTTTTACATTAATTTTTGATATCTTCTTGCGGTGCGTGCTTATATTCAGTGACTCGTTCCATTATTTTTATTTTTTGTTTTAATTTTAGTTTTTATTTTTGTTTAAGTTGTGGCTCTGAGCCCAACAGTATTCTGAAAATATTTATTTGAATTTGAAAGAATATCACGATTAAAGATCTGTAATTTGACTTCGAACGCTTTGATTAAGTCAAACATTATAATTACTGTTTTATAAACACCTTGTAGTATTATATTTAATTCATTTAAGTGAGACCATAAATCAATGAAAAAATATAATTTTTCTAGCCATTCTACATCCAATAATTGATTATATTATTTCATCTAAACAATCTACAAACCTTTACAAAAAATTTCCGCGGCTTAACCAGCATACATTATTGTATAAAAGTAAGCTATTGTACGATGAGTTTACTTCGTTTAACAATTTTTGAACTTTTCTTTTAATTAGTGCTTGTGCTGATATAAAATTGACTCATTTTGTTACAAAACTCAAAATATCATCAAACAATTTTAAACCAAGTTTTGGAACATAACGCTTGTAGGTGAATAATGCAATGGAAGTGAAGAATTGTGTGTCCAATACGTTTTGTAAATAAATTTATAAATCCATGACCCCGTCAGTTGTAACTGACACAATTTTAGAAGGACATATTTCTCTTTTTTCCAATGCATCTATAACTGCATTACAAATGTCCAATCCTTTTGTTATTGTTGTTAATGTTGATAAACTTATTAACTCTTCTCTAATATTGTTTTTAACAAAATAACGTACAAAAATTGCTAAACGAGCAAAGCCTATTACGTCGGTAGACTCGTCAAGGCAAATGGAAATAAAATCGCAAGACTTTATATGAGTTTTTTGTAGAAAATTTACATTTTCCGTCATATCCAAAATTCTCGTTTTCACTGTATTCATAGCTAATTCTTTGAATAATTTTTTCTTTGTTTTCAAAATCATCAAATAAGTATGGTGCACATTGCAGCCAAGCATCCTTTAAAAATTCGCCTTCATTAAAAGGTTTCGCATATTGAGCAATATTTTTTGAAACTTGATAACTAGCAGCAGTGGTGTTTGATTGATTTCCAATATTTTTCATTAACGTAGTAGTTTTTGCATTTTTATTCTTTAAGGTACGTGATATATACTCATTTTGCTCTTCTAAACTTAGATCGAGACAAAATTTATGGTTGGTTTTCTTAATGCCGCTTTACGGAAGATGTTCTACAAAAATGCAAATTGCTTTACTGCCCTTTCAATCATACGGTATCTATCAGTCCACCAGGCTTGAAATTCTCTTCTACTACATGTTTCGGATAGTTTCGATTTTTTCATTGAACTAGCCTTAATGAGAAATTTTAAAAAATATATATTTATATAATATTGTTATAAAATAAATAATTTATTCTGCGTTTATTTGAAAGAACATTTTTCGTCACATATTAAAGTACTAAAAATATTACCAACACAAGAAAAACTGAATTTGTGATTTTGTCAGAATTATATCATAAGAACTATTTTTGACCCATCAAAATTAAAATACTCATAAAAGTATTAATCATTTCATTTGGAGATGTGGCAAACTGGTGATAGAGGTTTCTTGGTGTGAATAAACCAGTAATTAATATCCTAATAAATATATAATAAACGTATATATTATGTTCACACTTTTAGTTCATTAAATTTAATAATTATGTATTTATAACTATAAATATAAAAATTAAATTAATAACTAATAAATATAATATTATGAAAATCGTCATATTAAACAAGTAAATGAAAAACAAGACAAATATTTACTACAAATAATGTGTTAAATTAAACGAGAAATTTTTCGATTAAAAAATAATAATAATCGTCAACCTCCAAATATAATATAATAATAACAATAATAATAATAATAATAATAATAATAATAATAATAATAATAATAATAATAATAATAATAATAATAATAATAATAATAATAATAATAATAATAATAATAATAATAATAATAATAATAATAATAATAATAATAATGCACAAGCATCTAATTGATTTCTGAAGAAGCACAATTACACACAGTCATGCACAAATATTTGCACACAGAAAAATATAACAATAATCAATTGTGGTTCTAAATCTAATATATCTGTGAATTACATCAATTTCTAGCACTAATTTCACATTATTGATTAAATAGAAATTCGTCACTCAACAATTGAATGGCCGCCTTCCTGAAGCCAAATGAAACGGACTCCCGAATGCCGAGCTCAGTGGACAGAATGAGAATTATTCGATACGAAAGAAATGAAAATAGTGAAGTGGAATTTAAATTCATAATTGATCTAGGAGATTTTACACCGGAGGAAATCGGAATAAATCAAACCGGTTATCAAGTGGCCATCAGTGGCAGTCGAGTGGTTCTTCCTGGATCGCTAAGGAAATCGAAAGAGTTTTACGAAGTAGTGTCCCTGCCGAAAAATGCTGACATGGGCAAAGATCTCGAAGCCCAATTCAATCCAGATGGAAATCTCATAATCAAAATCCAAATCGTTCCCCGATTGTTTTCGTCCTCAACTTACGTGACCCCGAAACAGAAATTTGATCGATGTCCTTTGATTGAGGATGAGAAAACATTTTTTGTGGAACAAGTGATTGTCGACCAAGAATTCCGCGACGCCGACATTAAGGTCAATGTTGATGGGAATATCATTAATATTTTTGCTGCTATTGAAACTAAGAATGATAATGGAGACATCATTGTCAAGGAATATCATGAAGAATGCCGGCTTCCTCCTCATATTAATCCGGACGATCTGCGTGCAGATTACATGAATGGCGTGCTCACACTAAATGCCATTTGTAGATCGGGAAACAACTCAAGGTATGGCTCATTACGATCAAATAGAACTGGAATGTCAACCTTAAGTGATGTGTTTCATTATTAATTGTCAAACTGAACCCACTGCACCTATACCGCTGTACTTATATAATATATATATATATATATATATATATATATCTAGTTGATTGTTTTTGTATGTTTTATATTCTTTTATATTATTCTTGTCATTCGGGGAGCACAAAAGGAGGTCAACATCCCATGAGCAAATTCGGTTAGCCACTGTCAAATAATATAATCTTTTTATATTCCTAATTGTAGATCTCTAATTTAATAAATAAATCAAAATAGTGTATTCAATAAAGGTTTTTTTTATAAATTTCGCCTGTCATTTTCTCTGGGTTTTGCAGTTTGGATTGATCATCGACATCTGTTTGACTTATCTTGTCGTTCATTTTCTAAATTATTTAATTTAATTTTCTATTACGCGTAACTTCTACATTACGGCAATACATATTTGTTTTTATTCTATTTGTCGGCAAATTTAAACTTATTCATCCGCTTGAAGATTTACTTTCTCTTTATGCTTCTGCATTCGTTAGGCTTTTAAACATCTCAACAACTTCGTTTCTTGGTTTCTTTCATTACTTTTTACTTTTTCATAATTTCCGTCTGCTGTCATAAGATTTTATCATTTATCTAATTTTTTTCTGTTTTCTGAGTTTTATTTGTTTTTATTTCAACATTTATTTATTTTTTGGACTTTATACAATTTTTACTCATGATTTATTAGTGGTTATTTTAGCATTAATTTATTAACTATCTTCGATAGAGTCGAACTTTTCCTCGAGTACGCTAGGGTTTACTATCCGGTCATGCGTGCTAATATTTGATTTGTTTGATCTCTTTATAACCTTCTCATTTATATGGCTTGTTTCGTAAAAAGTCCAATTTTGGAATTATTTTGCCTGTTGTTTATTTGAATCAATTTAGTTGTTTCGCTTTATCGGTTTACGAAATTGTCTTTGTGTTTATATACTTCTTTTTTTTGCAATTTTGGTATTTGTGGATTTAAATAAAGTTATTCTTTGTGGAAACTATTTTAAATTGGAATTTAATTGAAAGTAGATACTCTAGAAAAATGAAGGAAAGAGCGAATTATTTCAAATCTTCTGTAAGTCATTGATTGGGACACAAAAGAAAAGTGTAAGTCACCATCTCTCGATTGCAAACACAAAAAATTGAGTTTTGTTTTTTAATCATATAAAGTTATTCTTTTCCAATGTGATCTTTATTAGAACTAATTAGGTAAAGGATTATATTATTAAGTATGTTAAAAGTAAACAAATAAAGTATGTCTAAAGATCACGTTAAATCAGTGTTTCTCAAGCTTTTTTAATCCATCGCCTCCTTAGGACACAATTTGATTTGCCACCGCCACCTAAAGATTATTTAATTGTATAATAAACAAAATGTATTACATGTAAATAAATTTTAATGGTACAGAACAATTGCTACCGGATTGCTCCAATAGCGTTATTTAACAGAAACTTGTTACAACTTGATTGCGTACGGCGTGTATGCTATCCTATGAAACCTATGTTAAGTATTTTAAGTTTTTATACCATCAACGTAGGATAGAAATATAAACTAAATATTCGTTATTCTGTAGTAGCTAGGTTTTAATTTTAGTGAAATTTAAAATATAAAGTAAATGAAATTACAAATCTACTATCGCCCGCTTATCCCACCTCAACGCCCCCCTTTTTATTCTGGGCCCTTTAACGCCCCTCTAGGTCTCAAACGCTTACTTTGAGAAAGACTGCGTTAAAAAGATACATTATTAGACACAAAAATCATTTCATTTACTCTGGTTAAAGTTTTGTGGTACATTTTTATACCAACTTACCTTAAATAGAGTAAGAATAAAATTAGCTGGAACCATTTATTTATTTTAGTTTTGAAGTGTAAAGAAATATTGCATATAACCATTTTTAATAATTTCACATGATAAATTTTTAAAAATTTCAAAACAACGGTAAACACTTAAAAAGCGCTAATTAGAAAGATTAAAACAATACATATTTATTAAAAATTCCTTATACCAAGCTGTAATCTATATAATTCATAATACATTTTAACAATTTAATCACAAAATTGGTTATAATATATAAATTCTACGAACCTAAAAACTAGCATAGAGCATGTGGTACAAAATGTACCACGAAACCTTAAGGGGTTATTTAATTAACGATTTTATGTTTCTGAGCTTTTTCTTGTCTTTTAGAACCTTTCTAAACATTCCCTAAAGAATCCATTATCGCTGTGATCTTCATCATTGCTCAATCTTTATCTTACTCGTTTTTCTCGTTCAAATTTTATAATTTATTGATTTTATATAATTTTGTATGACTTTTGAATGACTTGATGGTATTCCAACTTGATAATCTTTAAAATATTATTAATTTTACACCCTAACAACTGCATGTTTTGCACAATCACTACACCAAGCGAAGTTAAGATAAATTCCGCTATAATGTAAGTTGAAACATAAATCAACTCATTGAAATTTATTTTTTGTGAAAAATCAATGGATTTCAGCCATTTCTGAAATGACTGCAAAGTAAGTTATTTTTTAAAGTTATAAGCTTAAAGTTATAAAGTTTTAAGAGTTGAATTATGATTTTACAAGGAAATTAAATCATTATTCAAACTTATAATTATAAATTTTGATGTATATTATTGTGTATATTATTATTAATAATGATTATAAATATTCAGGAAATGATTTATTTTATGATAACTTATTTTTCGGAAATTATTCAAAAAAAGTGAGTTAAATTATTTTTGAAGTTATAAAAATTATTAATTACATTAAATAATTATATTTTTTATACATTTATTGAAAAAGATCTTCGATTATGTACACAAAATAATTGGGTTAATGATTATTTTTTAAAACTTATTAATAAAATTTACAATTTATGGTTTTTTCGGATTTCAGGTTTTGTTTTTTTTCGACAGAAATGTCTAAACAATTAAATTAATTTTAGTTTTAATGGTAAATCTTATGAAGATACATCCTCATTTACTCGAAATTTCCTACCAAAAACCTCAAAATTTAAATTAAAATTTTTTTCTGACATTTTTCTTTCTAAAAATATCTCAAAAATGTCTATAAATTAATTTATTATAGAGGTTTTTTCAACTTCTGATGGCTACATGTTAAAAGTTTACATGCATGTTTAATTATGGGTTGTGTTAATGTGCATTATTTTATTTCTCTATCACTTTTTGAGTTTCTATAGTGTAGGGTTTGTCTCAGTGACTGTTTTACAAACAACCTCAAGGTGAGTTGGTGTGTTTATATGTTATAAATGTATTGATTTTTGTTTTATATTATAGGTGATTTGTCTCAACATGGCTTGGTGTAGATGTGTTGCATACCATTGCATGTGTTGAACAATCAAGATTTGTATTACTTCGTCACTCCATGAATTACATAATCACTGCACGTATTACACAATTACCACATATAATACACAATCACTGCATATATTGTTACTCAATCTCATTGCAATGCGCAAGTTAAATTTATTCAGAATTATTTCAAGTAGAAAGTCTATTTTTATATACAAAATACTTTGTTTACATATGATTAACGATAAACAAATATTCATAACGGCATTTCACATTTTATTCACAATAGCGCTAAATATTGACATAAAAAACGTCTAATTAAAACAAATTCTTGAAACCCCTGCTAATCGGTGCTGATGGTCTCTAAAGCTCCCAAAAGCTCTAAAACTGATATGAGGTCTATATTCAGTTTTGAAGTTAACAATTCAATTAATTTGAACTTTCCGTCATTTTCTTTCATTAAGAACATCAGTTGGGTAAATCCTCTACTGGTCATGGAGGTGAATGGTTTTCTGCACGCCTGGAGATTATGTTCAGAAAGCCACTGATCGACATCCAAACTACCCCAGTCACTGATCCCATTATGCGCAAACTTTTGCTCGGTATTCGGTAACGTTATCAGTTTATTATCTGTTTGGGGAAATTGCTTGCTGATGTCCTTTGATTTCAATGATTGGCAGTCTCTGTATTTTTCTATTAACCTTTCTGCACCGTTCCGTACAAGGTTACTGGAATTAGTCCGGATATTTTCCAGTCTTTCTATTATAAAATTATGTTCCTTACTAAATCGATCCCGAAGTGTATTATCAATTGAAGGAATTTCAAATATATCCAACAGTGATAGTAAAAAGACTTCTGGGATTGACTTCATTGTAAAAATAGTTGAAGCTAGTTCATATAAGCCACTTTGATAAAGATCCTCTCTCACCTTCTTGCAGGTCTTTGCATAGTAGACAATGCATTGACAAATTTGGTCAAAGGTGTACTCTGCCTTGTAATTGTACGTAAGGAATTTTGATTGTTCGTTATCAGTATTGTCGTAGAATATTTTGAAATCGTTAATGTAATCTCTAATCATTTCCACAAAATCTCCCAGTATTTCTTTAACCATGATCCCATTGTTTTCTGCTTCCAGGCCCAATTCTTTCTTTTGAAATCCCGCATTGATCTCAGCACTGGAATAAAATATCATATACAATATTCGTTTCTGTAGGTTTTTGTCGTTCTTCAATTCTTCGAGAATCTGTCGAACAATTCTACGAATTGATTCGGTGTTTTCCTGAGACGCTCGGGTCAGCAATAGATAGGATGATAAGTTGACATCGTACTTTATTTTGTCAACCGTTTCCCACTTCTCCCGACTGCTTAACCTCTTCAACAGAAACTGCATTATGGACTGACTCTTTGATGCTTGGCTACGCAAATTTTTATTGGTTTTCAGAAATAAGTTTAGCAGCCTCAAAATGTCTCGCCTAAACTGTTCATTCAGATTGTCCATGCAACTAAACAATTCCAGCATTAATCCGGATCTCTCAAATCTATCGTTCACTCGTGAATAGATCAAATCTACATTTGTGAATAAATATTTTGTCATGGTTGTCGCTGTCTCTGATAGAGCTTTATAATCCTTTTTACTGGAAGCCTCTTGAAGGTCGCTTACGTATCTTTCACCTGTCATTTCGCAGTTAGAAAAGGCCATATTTTAATTCCTTTTTTAATCTTTAATTAAAAAAATAAAAAATATAATTATAATTATATTAATAATTATTATAATAATAATAATTATTATTATTATTTCAAATAAATAAGTTTTACATGATATAATTGAATGCAGAAAATTAAATTAATAAAAAAAATCTTATAATTCGCATTTGATAAGAAATGACATTCAACAAATTAATAATTTGTGATATAAATAAAAAATCACAAAAATAAAAAGTGAAAATTTACCTGCAAATCGATAATGAAAATAAAATTTGTATAAAAATAAGGTCTAAAATTGAATCTGTCACAATTGACAATGCGCATACACTGCACTGAAATTGAAATAATATATTAATAAGTGAATCAATTTCATTGGTTGAATGGAATAAATGTGCGTGTAAGTGTATATGTGTGTGTGTCACTGTGATAACACTCGTGCGTGTTTTGATCACTTTCAGTTTGTTATAATATTTTATTCAATACTTTAAATTTATAAAAATATTTAATTTAAAAATTTATATTCAAGAGCATCGTGTTCTGGAATGCTGCCATCTTCAGGGGGTTTTGAGGATTTACATATATCAAAATCTAATCAAAAATATAATTATAATCACCAAGTCATTACATAAAAATTATTACTCTCTCAATGGGCCCCGATTAATCTTTACGGTCACTATTTAAATCATTAAAAATGGAAAATTAATCGAATTTTTTGACCGTATCAGAATTTTGTTACGCGAGTTTTTTATCTTTATAACGTTCAGTAATCAGCTAAATTCACCTTGTTGCGCCTGGTTTAATTCGTTTAGTTTCCTCGTTATATCTGATAGAAAACTTAAATCTAGAAGCATATGTATATTATAAGGACTTTTTTTGTTTTTCACCTCTGATTTTTTTTTATAAGTGACATAAGATTTTCTACAAAATTTGACCATGAATCAGATTTATTTTTGGTATTCATGACTTTTTGATACAGCCTTTTTCAACTTACTTGAAAAAGGCTGTGTAAATTCAAATTTTGTAGAAAATATTATGGCATATATTTAGTATATATATCCAAAGTTTAATGAAAAAATTATTATGATTAACCCTTTTTAAGGTGGTGGCAATATACTGTACACCATTTTAAACTAATAAAAATATCTAAGTGTAACGCTGTCGGTAATCATTTTTACTTTTGGTACAACTACTGACATATATTGAGCCACAAGAGAACAAATTTATAGTATTTGAAACCATAGATGTGTTTTCCCGCTATATTTATTGACATATATTCACATACAAAGTTGACACATCTGCATTTACATGATGTAACATTCACACATCTACCAATCAAAACCATGCATTATTATTGCATTTGGGTCGCAAATGAGTAATAAAATCAATCAAACAACAGAAATGGGCAAATCACGTTTAAAACACGATAATCATACATTGAGGTTATCAATTTTAGTCAATGTGAGGTATTTATCACATATAAAATCTAACCTATTCGATACAATTTAACAGTCTTAATATGTTTGTTATGAAAACATTGGTATATTTGGGGTGTTACATTGAAATATATCAGTCATTGCTGAGAATTATATTAAGTTAAACATAAACCATCAAAACTCTTACTTTAGAATTATTGGAGGTTGAACTATATTTTATAAAAAAACTGTCGTAACTTCCATTAAATTCAATAGGTAAAACAGAAAAATATATTTTTACTACATTGGATATATACAAAATAGTATTCTTTAATATTTAAATTTTAAAAATTTCACATTTACGAGTAGTGATTTTGAAACAAGAAGAACAAATAATTATATGTCTACAAGGTAAAGATATGGTGGATACTTTGTTAATCTGACAAATTGAACATGTAAAAAACTCTTTTCTTGCATCGGACAGGTTTCGATTATTTGTATTTCTATTTTATCGACATTATCCATGAAAGAGCGAATAAGGTTGTGATATTCTCCAAATCTAAAATCCATGCATAACCAGAAAACACTGAGTATATTAAATTCCGTAGGATCAATATCATTTAAAAATATTATCCAGATTGATATTTTCATCAGTGATTTTTTGAATCCAAACAAGTTTACACAACATTCAACTAATTAATGTTTAAAGGATTTTTCCAATTTTGCTAGAAATTCATCATCAAATTTGATTTCAAAAGCATATCAATTATTGAAAAGGTCCGACCCCAAATAACACCTAATTTGTAACCTTAATTTAAAGGATTAGTCTGTATTCTTTATCTCCATTTATGAAAATAAAATCTAAAGTAATTTATTAATGAATGTTTAATAAATGTTTAATAATATATAAAATATTGTTATTCAGTTATATTCATGATAAAATATCCATGGTAATGTTTATATTTAGTTAATGAAAATATGGTCATACAATTTGATCATACATAATGATCATACAACATTGAGCGAATCATATATATATATATATATATATATGTATATTAGTTAATACATAACCATTTAGTAAGTTCTTACTAATTTTACTAATATTAATGAGACAGTTCAGTATTTGTTACCAAATTGGAAGTCATACAGGCTTAGTCAATTTATATATATATATATATATATGCTTAGAAATAATGTTTATTTTTATATATTTATATATATTTAATGGATATATTGGTAGGAAAACATATAAATTATCAATTTCTATGTACTAGCCATGTGCCAGTCTCAAATATTTTCTTTTGCAAATATTTTCTTTTGCAAATATTTTCCCGCCAAAACATTTAAAAATCTATTTAAACCGGTTTTATAGACGAAACTTATAACACAAAGAAAGATTTCGTTAAACTGTTATATTATTGTTTTTAAAGCGACTTTTTCCAATATGTCTGTTGCACCTGAATTGTAATGTCTTTGTTTTGGAATTGAACATAATATTGCTTTATTTAGTTTTACTATGTTTTTTATATTAATTATTAATGTTATTATAGTACTTTATTATGCGTGTATTTATAATGTGCAATTAAAAACTCTTTGTATTACTTTCATCCAATTATTTTTTATATTTTTTCTATGATGCTTTCTTTTTTTCTTTACTCACATTGTACCCACCAGATACCCATCTGTTACTAATTTACACACAGTGCATCAATTTACTCACTCGAACCACAATTAGATATTTACACATAAAATATATACTTTAAGTTAAAATTAGCTTATAAAATATATTTGAGTCCAAAATTTAAGTAAAACCTTTATAAGTTAACTTAATATTATCATTAATTAGTTTATGTTATCTACTTTTGATAATTTAATAGTAAACATTTTAATATTCTTCAATTATAAATTTTAGATCTTTAAATATAAATGTTGATGATACACATGATGACAAAATGGTTTATAATAAAATTATAATAGACTAAAATAATGTTAATGAAATGGTAATAATAATAAAAAGTTAAAATATTATAATAATAATAATAATAATAATAATAATAGTATTAATTAATAATATTAATAGAAATCTGTTTAATATTACAGATTTTTAATTTACTGTTGTTTTACTTATAAAATATATCTTATTACAAATAGATTTGATAAAGACAGAATTACTAATATCAATTATAATTTTTCTGCTTTATGAGTATCTTCAGTTCTCACATTTTTAATTTCAACATATTTTTACACTCTATAGCGAATTTTTGGAATGCATGGATAATATTATGTTTCAAAACAAGTGAACGATTTATAATGTCCGCAACTAAAGGTTTTGCAATGTGTGACTACCCGACAATCTAGGCTTAACTTGTGCTATGAAGCCCAGGTACTTTTTGACTCAACTTGGTTTGGCAATAATAATGCATAAACTTCATATTGGCCTCTCTTACCGTAAATTTTTATTGTGTTTTTAACTATATTAGATGAAATTTTTATTGTTATGACTCTTAACCCCTAGGTTTTTAAATATTTGATTATAAGTTATTTAGTCCCTTATTATCCAAAAATAAATTGTATTTTTAACGAAAATATGTATGAAATATAAATATCTTTAAATTATATCACTTATTATATGTATTTTCTTAAAGATTGTCTAGAATCTTTCTTTTATCAGTAAAACAAACACAAATTTCAATCAAAAATCCCATGGTTATCATAAATTAGATGTATTTTCTTAAAATAGCGTTAAACAAACACTACGATAAGAGGGCATTGGTTGATAAAAATGTTACTTTAGCTTATGGGCACCATAGTGGGCTTGATGCAATTAAAATTGATTCCAAGAACTCAGCAATTTCAAGATATTTTCAATGAAATTCTGGCTCCTGAATGATCATCATCAATAAAAGGTTTTATCAGACGATTTCGTACAATTATGTGATAAAATTTTGTATATTATAGAAAAATAAACTTGTACATTTTCAATTACTTATTTTATTATGTTTTTATTATTAGTTGTTTTTATAAATTAAAGCTTGAAAAATATTTCTTTAGAAACAAAATAACTTTTAGTAAATATACACAGAATGGTACTCATCAATAATTATACCACAACTTTCACACCTGTTAGAGTTTTTAAAACACGATGAACAAATAATGATATGTCCACGTGGCAAATATAAAATATTGCCTTTATTAATTAAACAACTTGAACATGTAAGATATTGTTTTTGTACTTCATCCAATTTATACTTCATTTTTATTTCGATTTTATCTGCATTTTCAATGTAGGATTGAATAACATCTCGATATTTGCCAAACCTGAAATCCATGCATATCCAGAATATATTAAGCATAACTATTTCGTAGGATTTATATTATTTAGAAATAATATACAGCTATATAATTTCATTAGTGACTTGTTGAAACCGAATAATTCTATGAAAATTTGAATATTGTGATGTTTAAAAGACTTACTTATTTTTGATAGTAATAAATAATCAGAGGTTTCTGTCAACAGTCTATCGATTATTAAAAAGGTCTGATTCCATTCAATACTGAATTCCGGTATCTTAATTTAGAAGATTAATACAGTTAATAAAAATAAAATAAAACCTCTTTATGATATAAGGGTGATTCTGAAATATCTAATGTCATTTTATGAGAGTAAATATTATTTAACACTATATATATATATATATATATATATATATATATATATATATATATATATATGTTTTCAATGTCTTTGTTATACATCAATAATATTATTAAACATTACACGCACATGACTTATAAATATATGATCAATAGAAGCGCATGAGTAACAAGTACATATGAGATAGGAGTTTATTATTAAAAAATTGTAATAATAATAATATTAATAATAATAATAATTATAATAATAAAAAGTTGTAATAATAAAAATAATTATAGTAAAATAATAATATAAACTTGTAATAATAAAATAATAATAATTGTAATAGAAATAAAAATAATAGAAATAGAAATAGTAATAATCACAATAATAATAATCATAATTATTATTATAATAAGTAATAATAATTTAAATAATAATAATAATAAAAATAATCATATTAATAATAATAATTAATAATAATATTAAATATTAATAATAAATTTAAATTAAAATTTTTTAAAAAATACTATGAACTTGAGAAATTTTAAATGATCTCGAAAAAATATGATGAGTCATCCAATGACTTTGAATGAGTCATGGTCTTTGTTTAAGTGACCTCGAAAAAATATGATGACTCTTCCAATGACCTTGAATGAGCCATGGTCTTTGTTTAAATGATCTTGAAAAAATATGATGATTCATCCAATCACCTTGAGAAAATTTTTGACGAGTCATTGTCTTTGTCCTACAAAAATTTGTACTTTTGAACTTAGAAAAAATAATTTTACCGGAGGGAGGAATATGTCTTTATCCCCGCGAGCCTGTGGGAAAGCGGACTTGTATCCCACTACTAGCATATTCTTTAAACAAAATTATAAATAGTTTAAAAATTGTTTAAAAATTATGTTTGAAAAAGGTAAAATATAAAATATAAAATAATTAATTAATTTTCGTTTAGAATATTTAATAATCTTTTTGTTTGATAAACTCGAAGAAATAACCGGTGTAAAAATTAGAGATATGTTGACTCTAGTTGAAGCATTGAGTAAAGAAGATTCATGTTGTGATTCAGAATGTTAGAGTGATGATTAAGAAATTGTTAATGATGAAGATACTGAAATTATTAATGATGAAGAAATCCCTACTCAAAATTTAGTTGAGTCTAACGAATTTAACACTTGTGTTGACCATGTTATAGAAAATATAATGATAGAATATTGTGGTGATGAAGCATGTACATGTAATAATCAATAAATCTTTTAAAATGTAGTTTTTTATTAATAATTCAGTTAATAACAAAGAATAATACATTTATTAAAATTTATGATAAACTTTATTACAGATATATATGACAGATGCTCCAGTTAATAGATTTAATAAAAATTTGCAATTTGAAATATAAATATCTGAACTTTTGGCTTCTGTGGCAAGTTGAAAATTTGTTACCCATCCACCATTTGCTTATACCCATGGATCAAGTTTTGTTTCTATTACCTAAATTATGATAAAAAATAAAATAATATAAAGTAACATACCTCTATAGATCATTGGAAATAATTTTCATAGTCGGATCCGGATTTTAATATCATGTGTTTCATATACATTAATACTAGTATTATTCGCATCCATTTATTATTTTCATCAAACATATAACTAAATATAGATTGGAATGAATTTTTCTTTCTCTCCAATGTTGGCAAATTGAGAATAGGCTCAAATGGGATATCTTATACGATTTTCTCAGTACCGTCGACCATGAATTTTATGTTTTTAATGATATCATCATCATATTCATTTTTAGTAACCAGCTCATTCAACAAAGTTATAGAAAAATTTAGTTTCTGGTATTTTATAAAAATTTTTGGAGGTATAAGCTTATTTATACTATATTCGACCGATAAGAATCATGCATGGATATTGCATTTAAGTTACAATGTCTTTTTTTAAGAAAATAGGTAAAAATATATAGCGGAAATGTGGATATTGATGATTTGTTGTCACTGTTTTGCATAACCGGATGCATTGGCTGTTGAACTTCTTTCATTATCCGATTGAACTGATCAGTTGTTTTCTTAGAATATACTTTTATACTATATTGAACTTGATTTATCATTTTTTCATTAAGTTTGCGATTTTCATTCAATTTGAATATTGATTTTCTTAATTCATTTTTGATATGTGAGTTCAAATTGAATTTTTAAATTACTCCTTCGTTCAGATAATTTTTTGACTGGAGTTTTCAAATATCTAGGCCTATCTATCATATACAAAATATCCATCAACACAGCTGTATCAGGACATACACATCTTGCTGAATTTTTACCTTGAACGGTTGAAACAATTGAGTTAGCCAATTTAAAACAACTAACAACTAATAATATTATTAAAATTTAAAAGTAATTGTTATTTCAATTTTTTATCATTATAATGGATGTTATTGTACCGAGCGCAGTTCAATCAATGAACGAAATTGAACATTATGGTAATTAATTATTATTATTATTATTATTATTATTATTATTATTATTATTATTATTATTATTATTAGTTTTGTAGATGATTATTTTAAAGTTATCAAAGAACGTTTGGAATTATATTATCCAGATATTCATGAAATATTGAAGGATAAGCCAGCTTCAATGATTTCAGACTTGGTCTTTAATTATACATCTATATGGATATTTTCGTAATCGATGAGTTCCTATGGGACATCAAACAAAACAAAATGTTAAAAGATATGGAACCTGAATATCCATATGGTGATGGATGTCATTGCTGCGCTGCCCGATATCGGAAGTATGTGAAATGGGCTTTGAATAAAGCACTTCGACAATTTTACTATATTAGAATTATTTCTTTTTAATAAAAGTTTTTGTTGTTAATGAATTTGTTTTTATTATATATTAATTATAGTATAATAATAATAATAATAATAATAATAATAATAATAATAATAATAATAATAATATTAATATTAATATTAATAATAAAAATAATAATAATATTAATAATAATAATATTATTAATAATAATAATATTAATAATAATAATAATAATAATAATAATGATAATAATAAGTAATAGAATAAAAATTAAAATTAAAAAATATTAATAATTAAAACACTACTTAAAAAATTAAGTAGTAAATTTAAATTTAAAAATTTGAAAGAATTTTGAATGACCTTGAGGAAAATGTGATGAGTCATCCAATGACCTTGAAGATTTTTGAATGACCTTGAGAAAACCTTGATGAGTCATGGTCTTTGTTTAAACGACTTTGATAAATATGATCAGTCATCCAATGACCTTAAAATTTTTTGAAGGACTGAAAATTTTTTGGATGAGTCATGGTTTTTACTTCAATGACCTTGAATGAGTCATTGTCTTTGTCTCCAAAAATTTGTACTTTTAGGCTTTGAAAAATTTTTTACCCCGGGGGAGGGGGTATGTGGTCTAGCGGTGACATAACCATCTACTATTGGAGTTAAGGAATTTCAATTTCTTAATGTATTAGAGAAAGAACCTAGTGATAATTTTGTTGAAATGGATCTAATCTTAAACAACTATAAAATGATCCATGAGAAGATTATAGAAAATTCAGTTCTTTGTGTTCAATATTAGCCTAATTAGTTAACAAATGTCAAACTGTTTTGGATAATAATCCTAAATTGGAGCTCAAAATCTCATCCAAAGAATTAAGAGAAGCATTGACTAGTAAATTAGTTATAAAAGAAGAAATTCATTGTATACAAATAGCGATAACATTTTAGAAAAATCGAACGAAGAAATAAGGGACAGAATGAATATGTTAAAACCAGTTGGTAAATTAGAATCCAGTTTGAAAATATTAAACCCTTAGAATACTGATTTGAAGCAATATATGAAACCATATCCGTCCATGACAAAATGTTTTCACACCGAAGTATATAAAATACATGTCACAATTACACTGGAAATAAACATTATTTCTAAATATGCATGATTTCTAGGTATTCATGACTACGAATTTGGTAAAAAATACTCAAATATCTAAGTAATTGTAATAAATTACTAAATGACCATGTATTAATACATAGGATATATCTGATTTGCTTAATGCTGTATCATCATGATTTCATTAACCATACATAAAATAATATGAAAAATTATATAAGAATCACAAAACAATGTCATTGAATTAAATAAAAAATATTCATATTAAAATAAAATATATTTCTAGTGACTCACTATCATCACGAGGTAGATTAATGCTGACTAGAAATAAACGGAGTAGAGAATTTAACAACTACGCCAAGGGGCATTTAATTGGACCTCAATAGACATTATAATGCACCTTAAATAATAAGTCAAAAACTAACCAAAACAAGATAAGATTGGATAGGACCATATATTATAACTGAAAGAAAAAATATCTTCACAAAATCTTGCTTCACAATTTTTTTATAATAATACGTTAAATTGCACTGTGGACAATAAATAGTTCCCAACATTTTTAAATTTAAAAATAAATTATGAATTTTCGTGAAGCCATTTCTGATGGTTCCCATAGCATTAACTACATAGAGAAAACCAGTGAAATATTTAAATTTGCCTTTTAAATTTAAAAATAAATTATAAAGTTTTGTGAAGCCACGTGGATGATATTTTTCTTATATTTGAAAACCAGAAACATGTAGAACCGTTTTTGCATTTTATGAACAGTTTACATAAAAACATTGTATTCACATGTGAAACGGAGAGAAAGTCATCAATTGCGTTTTTGGATTTGTTAATTCAACGCTAAGATAAACATTATGAGACAGAGATTTATAGAAAACCAACTGATACTGGTCTCTATACTTCTCCAGAAAGCTTTTGTGAATTTAAGTATAATGAAATATGGTGAAGGGATTGATTTATCGTTCAAAAGTGTTGATAAATTGGTTGAGTTGTTGATAAAGAATGGGTATTCTAAATCATTTTTATTGTTGATGATAAATGAGACTGTTGACAAATTGATTAAAAATCCTAAGGATCCATGTTTTGGAAAGTCTGAGTGTAATTTGACAAATGAATGTGAATTGAGTGTTGATCTAAATAATAGTAAAAATGGATATTTGTGTTAGTATTGTGTTACTCTGAAGGTTTTACAAATTATAAGAGGAAGTTAAGTAAAGAGATGGGAAATTTAGAGTAAAAGATCGTCTCTAATTCGTGTAAGGTACGCAATATGTTTATTAATAAATAAAAAATTCCGGTTGGATTGTGTTCTGATCTCGTTTATCAATTTACATGTAATGGGTGTAATGCCACATACATTGGAGAGACTTCCCGCCATCTCTGTACTCAAGTTCTAGAGCATTGGAAACGCGTGATATGTGAAGCATTGCTGATAAGGTCATTGGATCCAAAGATTAATGTGCAAAGTGCTGTGACTACGAATGTTTTGAATGTTTTTAAATAGATTAAGTATGTTAAATCATGTTTATGTATTGTTTTTTAAAAAAAACTTTTTTTATATAATTAAAATAATTTAATTTATAAATTATATTATTTTTTTAAAATTATAATATAGATAAAAAATTATAATATTTATATAAATAACATTTTTAAAATTAGTTAAAAGTATTTGAATATTTTTAAGTGTTTATTTATTAGAAAATAAAATTAATATAAATAAAAATTTGTTTAAATTATAAGCTAATTCATAATATTTATAGTTGGTTTTGTGTACCTGAAGATGACAGTTATGCTGTCGAAATATATCGTACGAAGAGTTTTTTATTGGCGTTATCTTTTAATTAAGTTGTTGCCAAATTTATTTAATTATTTACTTTTAAATTTAGTTTGCTTAAAGAGATTATTGCAGAACATCTACTGCCGATACTAAATGAATAATTGAAGTTATTAAAATTGATTTTGTAAGTGAATTAAAAATTAGATAAGAATAAAAGTCTCCTTACTTCAATATCGCTTAATATATATCGTCCTACCATCCGTCGAGAAATCTATGAAGATCTCCAGAAGTCAGATTATGGAAATTTAATAAATTATTACTACAATATTAAAAGATTATTAATAAAATGTTTAATAAAAGAAGAAACTTTAGGAGAATTGTAGATATTTTTTATTTAAATAAATAATGTTGTATCTTGTTTTTGTATAAATCCAAAATTTTTAATATCAATTTAAAAAACAATCATAAAATTTACCTTTAAATTAATTTTCATTAAACGTTTAAGTAGGTAGTTAGGGGGCCACTAGCTCACTTACGAAGGACCTCTGGGGAGGGGGTTTAATTGGATTAAATTACATAATTTTGTAATTAATCTTGATTGCGTAATTACGTAAATAAGGTAATTGATTTTTGTGTGTGCATGGTTATTTTTCAAATTCAAATTTTCAGCGCAAATTTTTCGAATTTATTTTTGGCTAAATTTTTTTGAATGAAATTTTTTATGTAATAATTTGAAATAATTATTTTGTATATTTTTTATACATAATTTTTTAAGATGAAAATTTTTGAAATAATTATTTTATAAGCTGAAAATTTTTATATTATAGTTTTTTATACCTGATTTTTAAAGGTGAAAATTTTAAGTATGAATTTGTGTAATAAAATTTTTAAAGTAATTTTAAAAGAATAAATTTTTTAAGTTTAAATTTTTAAGTAATTTTGTAAGCTGAAATTTTTAAATTTTTAGTTTTCTATACATTATTTTTTAAGATTAAAGTTTTTAAGTTAGTTTTAGTCAATAACACACATAAGTTAAAATTTTTAAAATTAAATGTAATAAAAATAATAATAATAATAATAAAATTAATAATAATAATAATAATAATAATAATAATAATAATAATAATAATAATAATAATATTAATAATAATAATAATAATAATAATAATAATAATATTAATAATAATAATAATAATAATAATAATAATAATAATAATAATAATAATAATAATAATAATAATAATAATAATAATAATAATAATAATAATAATAATAATAATAATAATAATAATAATAATAATAATAATAATAATAGCAGTAATAATAATAAATTCAACAATAATTAAATAAAAAGTTACTGGATATCAACTTTAATACAACCCAGTAGGTACTTATTTAAAAATTGATACTCAACAAATAAACTAACAAACACATAAAAAGATAAAGATCAAAGAATTCAAAATTTATTTTATTATAATCTTCGCAAACCTGCTTATAATAAGGTCTTCTTAGTTCAGCCAACAGAATATGAGCAACTTCCTTCTTCTTGTAGTCCCTGCAACATTTGCATTTAAATGGACAAGTAAGCATTGAGGGATCTACAAAACAATACAGTCATCGAAACATTTAAAACCTGATCCTTGTACTGATTCTTAATGCATTGGTACAATTTCCTCAATGTTGATTCATGTCATTTGATAGATGTGTGTTGCCAAAATTTCAGGAGCACAATACGATAGTTTGTTTTTCATATTCGGAAAGAGCTTTTCTATCTTCATCAGGATTGTTTCGAATACGTATGCTTTATGCTCGTCGATCTTTTTGAATTTTTGCTTTTACTCGAAAACTAATAAATCCTGACTTAATAAATGATCTAGAATTTCTTCATTGGTATTAAGATTATAAATTTTAGATTTTATAAAATTAAATATTTTTTGTACTAGAGTGCTGTATTCCAGTGTTTTATCCCCATGACAACAACTTTTCCGCTTACAAAACATCAACACAGAGTGGATTGTACTTGACAAGTCTTAATTCAGGAAACAGTTCTGGTTCGTAAATATTTTCTGTTTTGGTTGACAATTCGTACAAGTTCATTCGATAACACATGTCTATCGTTAAAGATAATGATTGAATCTTTAAATCTTGAATCTGATACTTGAGATCCCCTTCCTGTAATGGTCCTTTGAAACCCACTATCCTGCATTTTACACTCTTGAATAATAAAACTGGATACTTTCCGCTTCAATCCACGAGATATTGAGGTTTTCCAGTTGGGAACTTCATTCCGTCTACTTTACATATTCATCTGTAATTAATATTACTAATCATTTTCTGCTATCAATCAAGTTATAAAAAAATTAAATTAAATTAAATTAATTAAAATGGAAAAAGAAATGATGCAGTATATCAAAATATAGGGCCAAGTCGGAGTGGAAAAACTTTATTTGTATGTAATTTATTGCAATTATGAATGTCAAATTGAAATTTAATAAAATATATTGACATAGGGACACAGGTGAAGAGCACGGATTGATTCAAAATCAATTCTGTAAATTGAAAATGACAATAATTAAGGGATTCGATAAAAACTGGTCATCTAGGTTACACCAAGGAGACGTAATAATTTTAAATGATTTGTATAAAGAAGCAAATAAGGAAAAAGATTTCAATAACTTGTTCACAAAAATCAGTATACATTGTGGAGTTACAGTTATTTTCGTAACACAAAATTTATTTCATCAAGTAGGAACTCGTAATTTAAATGTCCAATACCTAGTAATTTTCAAAAGTCAGCGCTATCGAACGATTATTGATTTCTTAGCCAGGCAAGCTTATCCAAACAATATAAAATTTTTAATTGAATCAATCCAAGATGCCACAAGTGTTCATCATGGATATTTATTCTTTGACTTTACAAACAATGTAGTAACGATTTACGTATCCGAACAAATATTTTTAATGAAAAAGGTGTTACGATTTATAAACAAAATTGAAAACATTAAATTAAATCAATTATGACATTTAAAAAAAAAATTTTCAAAAACGAAATTGAAGGCAAAAATGTTATTCGTAAACCTAAACCAAAAATAAAGAAAAATTTAACGAAGAATCTAAAGAAAAAGAAGAAATTATAAGCAATAATAATTTATTGAAAATAGTAAACATGAAATTTGAACGTAGTTTACCATATTTCAAAGCCTTGGTAAAGGCTCAAAATAATAAAAGAATGTCGATTTTACAAGCTTTTCCTCCATTTTTTATTGACGATTTGCTTGAAGTTATTGTAAATATAGTTCGAGGTAATGTAAATATAATTAAAGCTAAAAGAGTAGTATTACAAAGACATAACAGATTACTTTTATCCTTATAAAACACAAAAAATAGACGTTTAATGAAAAGAATAATGTATAAACAAAAGGGCGGGTTCTTGGGTACATTAAATCCAATAGTTCTATCTGCAAATAGTGCAAATTCATATTTGTGATCTGAATGGGTTCTAAACAGTGGTGTTGTGCTAATTATTTTTTACCGGAACGCGTATATATAATTATATAGACAGGGCCGATCCTGGGTAGGCGGCCGCTCTGTGCGGTCTCATGTACCAAATTTAACGACGGGGGGTGATTTTCCACGATAATCCTGGCGGCGACGTTTTTTTAGGTCTGATGTCCCAAATTTGACGACGGAGGGAAATTTCCCCCAATTTTCGCCAGTCGCCAGGATCGGCCCTGTATATAGGATAAAAAGGAAAGGAAACAAAAATCATTACGAAACCCATTTTGTGTATATGTATATATATATATATATATATACATATATATATGTTTATTACAATAATAAGAACGTTTAATAAAAATTAGTTAACAAATTATAAAATACGCATATTAGATACTCAAACAATATTGCATAAATATTTTTAATAATACATGAAATCAATACGTCAGCCAATTCTCGTTATCAGAAATCATCTTTAGTTCCGGAACACGTTCCTGTCCAAAAAGGAAGTACCGGAATGACGTTCCGGAGCGTTCCGGCTCAACAACACAACTGGTTCTAAAAGCTCAAAACCAGATAAAGCCGATTTAAATATTATTAATATATTGTTGTAATAATGAAGAAAACATTAATCAAAAATCATCTCAAAACAATATGGACAAACCCAAAAGATCCAGATGGTTTTGGTGGTGTAGAAGAATTAACAAAGAGTGATTAATTCTAAAAAAGGAGACTCAAAAATGGTTATCTGATCAATTAGCGTACAGTTTTAATAAACCAATGTTGAAAAGATTCCCAAAACAAGGGGAATCAATGATTTGTGACAAATGGACTTGATGGAAATGATACCTTATTCGAGAATCAACAAAGGGTACAAATATGTTTTAACATATATTGATGTTTTTAGCAGATATACCCGTGCTATTCCAACAAAAACTAAATCTGTTAATGAAATGGCCATTGCAATAAAAATTGTTTAAAACTTGGACAGCCTCGTAATTTATAAACTGATTTGGATAAGAAATTAAATTTATTTAATTAAATTAAATTTATTTTTGGGTAAAGAATTTTATAATAGCAAAGTAAAAGAAGTTATGAAAGTCAATCGTTACTCTGTATTCTCTCAATTCAAAGCTTGTTATGTGGAAAGATTAAATCGAACTTTGAGTGAAAAATTAAAAAAAGTATTTGGGTATCAAGGTGATAAAACTTGAATTAATGTTTTGCCAAAAATTATTTTTATTTACAATCATTCGCCACATAAAGGTCAGTTGATATTATCAACAAAGTTGGCATTACCAATGTGAAGATAATTAAATAGAATAATTAATTATCGTGTTAAAAATATGTAATGAATGTTAATAAAATTATAATGATAGATTTAAATAAGTTAAAAAGTTAAAGTAAGGAATGATGAAATTGCTTGATTGTAAAATTAATATTTAGGAATGTTTGTAATTTAAATATATAAACTATTTATTGAATGTTTGTGTATTAATATTCCCTATTCAATTGTTAATTCAAACTTACTGAAATATCCTCAAAAGAAATACTAAAAAACATTATGATTCAAAACAACTTTAGATCGTTGTTTTAATATTGTTTTGTTTGTAGTTTTTTTAATAAAATTTGGAATTTAATATAATTTAGTTTTTAATGGACGTATTAAATTTACGAAATCAAACTGCTTACTAACCAACAAAGACTAAACGCCAAAGAAAGAAAAAATCAATAAGCCAAAATACAAGGTGTGCGATCATGTAAGAATTAGTAAAATCAGTACTTCTCCATTCATCAAGAATTTTGACATCAATTGGAGCGATGAAGTATTTCAAATCAAGAAAATAGATACTAAACAGAATTCGGTAATGCATTTAATTACTGATAATGAGATAAAAGAAATCAGTGGGAAATTCTACGAACAAGAACTACAAGTCATTCAAATCCCCACAATTTTCAGAATTCAAAAGATTTTAAAAACTAAAAATGTTGGTAAATATAAACAATACTACGTTAAATGGCAGGGATACCAAACTCCAACTTGGATATCCTCATCTCAATTGATTAAATAAATATTATGAAAGATAACCAGTTTTATATGATTTCACCTAGTAATAGTTGTCTTCATATTTATCCTAATAATGAAGCTAGTAATTTTAATGTACAAGTAAATCCAGTTTACCTATCTGATGAATGGGAAGTTGCTTTGATTGATTTTACTTATGTGTATAATCCTTTTTGTATTATAGTAATTCTTACCTAAGTTGTGAATCGATAACGAGTGGTACTGAAGTAAAATATTTGAAAATAAATAATCAAAATCAAACTTATGAATTAATAAATCCTAAATATACTTCGGATGTTAATGTGTTTATTCAAAAATATGAGAACTTGGTTATTGTCTGTCCACATGTTCCATTTAAAGTAACATTCCCTGATATTCAACATGCATTTAGTTTTGGATTAAAATCTATATCTATAATTAGGGAAGATGATCATTGCCGAATTAAATTACCAAAATATACATACGATGGTGTTATGGGACAATTTTGGATAATTATAAGTTATGAAGAAAAATCTAAAATTTGAAAAATATTTTGAAGATAATTTATTCATAAATACTTTATCTGAATTATAATGACATTTGTTGGCATTTAATTCTTCTCCCATTAAGAATTGATAATTCAAAATAACGATTAGGTCAAAATAACACTTGCAGATGACATTTCAAATATATCTTTTGACACAAATTTAGCTGAATCTTTTGGATTAAAATTATTGAGCTTTACAGATAAAAACATAGTAGGCACTAAAACTCCAAAATTATTACATCATCATCAACAATTGTTCATTTATTCAAATATTATTGAACCAATAAATGTTGACGATGTAAAAGTTCCTCTATTTAAATTCAGTTGGATTAAAAAATATGATCAAGGGGAAATTGTTCAATTAGAAATAAAGAATCCAATGTATCTTCCATTTTCATATTCAACTTTAAACACCATTGAAATTAATATTCCAGATTATAGTGGGAAATTAATTAAATATTCAAAAGATATCAAAACGCATTTATCACTACATTTTAAAAAAATCAATGAATAAAAAAGATTTTTAAGTGAATTTACCCAGTAATAATTGTCCACTTACATTTCTAAATAATGAAGGTGGAAAGTTTAATGTTGAATTTCCAAATCAAATTTACTTGGAAGGTGATTGGGAAGTTGCTCTGAGTGAATTCACTTTTGTGTAATATAATTTTCCTTTTTATAACAAGTCTCATATTAAATATAGTAAAAGTACATTACATAGTAGTTATGAATATTTTTATTATAATGAAGGACACTATACAATTAGTCACGACTCTACATTTTATCTGATATATATTGACAATAAAATTTTAAATATTAATTGTAAATATGTTTCATTCAAAATCACATTTGACAGTATTGAAGAAGCTACATGCTTGGTATTTAATAAAGAAAAGTAGATTTTAATGATGAATTGAATATGATACGTAAAACAAATAAGAAAACAAAATTTGAGACTATACTATTCACTATAACTTATTATTATGATATGGAGTATAATGATACATAAAAAATTAATTCATTACTGAATTTTCCCAACTTACTGATCAGTTAATGATATTTTATCCCCATCCATTCAAATTTTGTGAAATTAACCAAGGACAACTTGTTAAAATTGAATTGGAAGATGATGTCAGTAATGTTAAATTTAGTAAACTTTTGGCTCTTAGTTTGGGATTAATTGAAGAATCATATAGTGATAAGGTCATTGTTGGATTGAGTTTACCAACTATAATGCAAAGAAATATGCAAATGTTGATTTATACAAATATTATTAAACCGGTTCTTGCGAGTGAAATAAGTGTCCCTTTTCTAAAGTGTGTTTGGATAGAAAAACATAAAAAAGATGATCTTGTTCAAATCATTGAGAAAAATACAATGGATTTACCAGTATAATCCTCATATATAAACAATATAGAAATAAATATTCGTGACGACAGTGGAAAATATATATTTGGTAAACAAGATAAAACTTACTTGACATTACATTTCCGTAAAATAAATGAGTAATCCTGACATTGTAAACTTTTATAGTACCCATCAAAATGGTGGGGATTTACCGTATTTTGTAGGTAAACAGTACGGATCCGGTTGGTTAAAAAACATTAGACGATTTGAATTATCTATTCTTAAACGTATTGGAAATTTTGGAATGAAAACAGCTAATGACGTAATAAATAATAATGGTCAAATCTTGCCTGCTTTTAAATCTAATACAATATCTGAAATTAAAGATTCTAAACCTGCTGTAATGCAACACTTGCCAACTGTGATTAATAAAGTATCTTATTTATTTAATAAAAAACAAAAAGAGGAACAATTAAACGACGAAAGACTATCAAGAAACATATAAACAAAAGAAAGAAAGGATACCGAACTATATTCCAGTCATGATTAGCAAAATATCTGAATTGTGTATCTTTGATAGACCATCTTCTCAAGCTGTAATTGAAAATGGTTCTTTGGAAGATATTTATTCGGGGAATTACAAATCCAGGAAACTTCAATTCAATTTTACATCAATAGCTCTCAAGCAGAATACTTGGATTTGAACGATACACTACTCTACTTTCAGATGAAAGTTGTAAATAATAATGGTGAAAATTTATCTAATGAATCAGATGTTAGAACAAACAATTTATTTTTCCAAACTCTTTTTAAAGATGTTGAAGTAATTTTTAATTCTACGAAGATTGAAGAAAGTAACGATGCATTCGCATACAAGGCAATGTTTGAAACTATTATTAATTTCAATCGCGATACAAAAAATACGTCTTTAGGGGGAATGGGATATAAATAAAATGGATTTCAAAATCAAAACCAATCAGTGTTTGTTCTCCTCTTTAATTAGATTTCTTTGATCAACCAAAATATTTATTACCAGGTGTTAGTGTTCAAATTAAATTGACAAGATCCAATACTGAAAGAAGTTTAGCATGTACAAAACTTATTCCACAAATAATATTATTAGATGCAAAATCATTGGTTAGAAGAGTTCCTGTTGAACCGTCGGTTTTAGCTGGTCATCAAATTGGGCTTGTTATTAGAAATGCAATTTATCCAATGAAAAGTAAGGAAGTTGTTCAATTTTCATTGCCACTGCGTTCTTCTTCGTTTTATAAGGAACAAAACTTCGGTGATAGACGATTACCAAATTTTATTCTTGTTCCTTTCCAATGGAATAAAAGATATTGAGGATGTTATTCAGGAACACTTTCAATATTTGATCACTTTAATGTCAAATCTTTATCATTAAGTAAAGGAAATGATTATAGTGAAAAATATAGTCAAGATTTTGCCAATGATAATTATTATTCTAGTTATATGCAAAGTATTGTTAGGAATATGGATTATCTTAATAAAAATATGAATTGTGGTATTACCATGTCAGAATTTAAAAATAAATATCCCTTTTTTATATTTGTATTGGCACAGGATTTCGATCTTAATCAAAGTCAGTTACCTCAAAGTGGAAATTTAGGATTGGACATAAAATTTGAAAATCCATTAACTGAATCTGTTTTTGGTTTGAAAAAATCCTGTTTGTCCAAACATCTCTAGTTTGAACAAACTATAAACCAAAGTATTATTAGTTACAATAAAACAGAAGTAAGTGATTTAATTAATTATTTAATTTTATTAATTTTAGTTCTATTCAGATTCAAACTATTGCTAGAAAACTGATTGGTAAAAATTTTATCGGTGTTTTCCCCTTGGACAAAATTCCATATTTCAATATCAACAAAGCTTTGATTGAAAATACTCAATCGTCAAATCTTGGTGGAGAACATTGGCTTGCAATTTATGTGAAACCAGATATGTATTTGATCCGATGGGGTTCTATTACCCCCCCCCTTTATTGATACCATAACTAGAATCAATTTTGATGCCAATTGAATATAATCGAATTCGTTATCAAAATCCATTGACAAAACCTTGTGGGTCAACAATGTTTAGCTTAGCTAAAGAGTATGAAGAATAAATAACGCGTTATCTAAAATAAATTTTATATTATTATCCTATATTTTTAATGTATCAATGTGTTTATTTACGACTGTGTTTGTGTTGATTGATAAAGATGTGTGTATGTGTTGATTTTGATTGATCGAAAAAATAAATACGCACATTTGAATATAATGATAAACATTTTAATTATTTGTCATAATTTACCAAAAATCGAAATTAGTAAGTGAATTTTTTTTAAAAATTTTATTATTATGCAATTTCATATTTTAGATAATGAACAATAACAGCAATATGAAATGCTAACGTTTATGAAACAAGTAAGATTTAAAAATTTTTATTAGATTTTTTAAATAAAATTTTAGATTGTATATCTATTATACCTAATATGTTAAAGAATTTAAATATCCCGAAAATGATGAAGGATATCCCACTCAATAATATGGAACAAGTAAATTTTTAATTTTATATTAAATTGATTTTAAGTATTATATTAGGTTACACAAATTATCATCAGGTTGGCGTGAATTATCCCCAAAATGATGGAGGATATCCACAAAGTTATCCACAATTTAATAGTGGAAATCAAACAATCGGATAACAATGGATAATAATCGTAAATGTTAGTTTTTTATTGGTTGTTTTTTTATTACTTTAAATGTATTTTTTATTATTTCAAACATATTTTTTTTATTTTATATGAAAATAAAGGCAGAACCCTTGATAAATTTTTTACTTAGATTATTTTAGATAATTTTTATATGAAAATAAGGACTGACCCCTTGTCAAATTTTTTTTATCAATTTATATGATAAATAAGAGTAAACCCCTGGATAAATTTTTTAGTGATATTATTTTAAATAATTTTTTTATTTTATATGATAAACCTCTTGATAAAAATTTTTTGCTAAATAATACAGACTTCTGTTCAATTTTTTATTGATAAATAAGACAGATTCCTGTTCAAAAAATTATTATAAATATTTATCAAACTTTTATAAAAATAAGACAACTCTGATTACCATACATTATAAAACAAGATAATTTCAAAAACATTAATTATTTTCCAAATAGGCTTAATTATAGTATTGTTAATCTTAACTCCTCGAATAATTATCTGAATTTTTTATCATTCTGTACTTTATCCTTCAATCCATCCTTTTCACAATTGATAAAAGTAAATTTTTCATTGAAAATTACATCCTTGTTGATTAGTTGTAAATAGATACAATGTTTACTCTATCTTAATCTTTAATATTTCCAATTTGAATATTATACTGATAAGCTTTTATATTTACATCTTCCTAAAAAATAATTAATCAAATTTAATTAAATTAAATATTACCTTGAATGTACAAGTAATAGGAAACTTGAAGGTATTGAACCGGAGGCTTGCATGTCATCCCAATAACAACTGTGCTGTTTTCTTCTAGAAGTACTTCATATATTTTTGACATTCTTGCTTATTTTCTTCAAAATCTGGTGGATGCGGTAGAAGCGGTGGATGCGGTAGAAGCGGTGGATGCGGTAGAAGCGGTGGAAGCGGTGGACAAAAACGTATAGCAAAATGAAAACATTATTTAAATAGATGGTAGTTTCCCAATAATTCAATTTGATTTACGGGAGTAGGTAGTTAGTAGCACTCTGCTATACAAAAAATATAGGGGGGGGGTTTATTTACAGATTAATTTCGGATTATCTTGATTACATAATGATGTAATCAACTTAATTAATTTTGTGTGTCTTTTTTTTGGAAATTTTTTTTGTGTGTATTTTTTTTCGAAATTTTTTTCGAGTTTTTGGCGCGATTTTTTTTTTAAATTCAAATTTATTTTCGAATTTATTTTCAATTTTTAAATATAAATTTTTAAGTATTTCTAATTAAATTTTTTTTAGTAAAATTTCTAATTAAAATTTTTTCAGTTGTAAATGATTTTATCAATGTAGTTTTTATATATAATTTTTAAAGATGAAATTTTTAGGATAATTTTTAATATAATTTAAAATATAATTTTTCAAAGTAATAAATTTTTAACATAATTAAATGTTGAAATTTTTTTATACAAGGTTTAGCTTGTTTTCAGTATAATTTTATTGATGATTTTTTTTATATACGAATTTTTAAGATAAAATTTTTCGGATAATTTTTACAATGAAATTTTTATACATTTTGATTACGATCAAAGAAATTTAGCGTTATCAAAATAATAATAATAATAATAATAATATTAATAATAATAATAATAATAATATTAATAATAATAATAATAATAATAATAATAATAATAATAATAATAATAATAATAATAATAATATTAATTCAACCAATTAAAATCTTTATAAAAAAAAACAACAAACACACAAAATAAACTCGTAAAAGATCAAAATTTATTTACATCATCACAAATCTGCTTATAGTAAGCTCTTCTTAGCTCAGCCAACAAAATATGTACAACTTCCTTCTTCTTGTAGTCTCTGCAGCATCTGCATCTAAATGGACTAAAAGGGATTTACTGTTATAGAGGCATTAATGATGTGAAAGAGAGTGAAGAAGATTTTATTAATAAATTTGTATTTTTACTTGTATTTCTTGTTATTGATTTACTTTTATTTAAAGTTTTGTTGGTAAGTAACCAAATATTTATTTGTTCAGTAACTAGTTATCGGTTAACTAATATGTATACAAGTAGTCGGAATAAAGTTCTCATCCGGAAAACCTCAACATGTAGTGGATAGAAGTGGGAAATATCCAATCTTATTCTTCAAGAGCGGAAAATGCAGAGTAATGGGTTGTAAAAGACCATTACAGGAAAGAGATCTCAAATATCAGATTCAAGATTTACAAATTCAATCATTATCTTTGAATATTGACATGGGTTGTCGAATCAACTTGTATGATTTGTCCACAAAAACAGAAAACATTTACGAACTGGAACTGTTTCCTACATTAAGATTTGTCAAGTATAATCCACTTTGTGTGAATGTATTTGCAAGCGGAAAAATGTTGTCATGGGGATAAAAACACTAGAATACCACAGTCTAGTACAAGAAATATTTAATTTTATAAAATCAAAAACTAATAATCTTAATACCGACGAAGAAATTCTAGATTATTTATTAAGCACTGATTGTGTTTAAATAGATTCAATTCTGACGATTGTAAAAATTAAAAATGATCGACGAGCAAGAAGCATACGTATTCGAAACAATTCTGATGAAGATGGAAGAACTGTTTCCGAATATGAAAAACAAACTTTCCTATTGTGCTCCTGAATACTTGGCTACACGGATCTATCAAATGACAGGAATCAACATCGAAGAAATTGTACGAATGCACTACGAATCAGTTCAAGGATCTGGTTTGAAATGTTTAGATGACTGTATTGTTTGTGCAGATCCCTCAATGTTGACTTGTCCATTTAGATGCAGATGCTGCAGAGACTACAAGAAGAAGGAAGTTGTACATATTTTGTTGGCTGAGCTAAGAAGAGCTTACTATAAGCAGATTTGTGATGATGTAAATAAATTTTGATCTTTTACGAGTTTATTTTGTGTGTTTATTGTTTTTTTTATAAAGATTTTAATTGGTTGAATTAATATTATTATTATTATTATTATTAATATTATTATTATTATTATTATTATTATTAATATTATTATTATTATTATTATTATTATTAATATTATTATTATTATTATTATTAATATTATTATTATTATTATTATTATTATTATTATTATTATTATTATTATTATTATTATTTTGATAACGCTAAATTTCTTTGATCGTAATCAAAATGTATAAAAATTTCATTGTAAAAATTATCCGAAAAATTTTATCTTAAAAATTCGTATATAAAAAAAATCATCAATAAAATTATACTGAAAACAAGCTAAACCTTGTATAAAAAAATTTCAACATTTAATTATGTTAAAAATTTATTACTTTGAAAAATTATATTTTAAATTATATTAAAAATTATCCTAAAAATTTCATCTTTAAAAATTATATATAAAAAATTCATCGATAAATTTATACTGAAAATTCTACTTAGAAATCGTATATATTTTAAATTAAACTTATATATAAAAATCATATTTTTAAAATCATATATAAAAACTACATTGATAAAATCATTTACAACTGAAAAAATTTTAATTAGAAATTTTACTAAAAAAAATTTAATTAGAAATAGTTAAATTTTAAAAATTGAAAATAAATTCGAAAATAAATTTGAATTTAAAAAAAAATCGCGCCAAAAACTCGAAAAAAATTTCGAAAAAAAATACACACAAAATTAATTAAGTTGATTACATAATTATGTAATCAAGATAATCCGACTAACTACCTACTAACTACCTACTTACGGGTAACTCACCAAATATTATCAATCAACTCTTCAGATTTGAACATTAAGGAAATTGTTTTCCCACTAGAGTTAATAAATAAAGAGAAATAATATTAGAACTGGGTTATATAAAATTCAATCCAGAATAGAGATCGAATTTGAAAAAGAGGGAGGGATAAAATTAAATAATATTTCAAATAGCGCAAAACCTTTTACCCAGACATTTTTTAATGACGGTATAGCATCTTTAAACGAAAAATTAGCCTCAATAACGGAATTAGGGAGCAGTCGGGTTATTAAAAGAATAACCAAAAACACTTTGCTGTTACAAAAATCAGTAATATAAGTAGGTTAAGTGAAAGAAGTTATAGAAAAACCCCAAAAATATTAGCCAATAAGAAATGTTTAATAAATGTGAAAAATGAAGACAATCTATGTTTTATATATAAAATTTTGTTAATATTAAAATCCGATAAAATCAAGAAAAATATAGATAGACCAGCAAATTATTTACCTTATATGAATGAATTAATTTATGACCCAAATGATATGCTTATGAAATTAAATAACATACGAAAATTTGAGTCAAACAACGAAGGTTTAATTATCAATGTGTTCAGTTATGACGAATTGAAAAACCTGAACACTTTGATTTTGTTTTAAAACATTATTCATAGGTCTAAAGTTAGTGAAGGACAAATTATTACAATACAAGTAAATTATTAATTTACTTGTATTAAATAAAGGAAAAAATTTCCATTACACTGGAATAACATCACTCAATAGGTTAATGAATTTTCGAAGAAAACATAACACTATAGAAAGAATTCTATCTTTTTGATGTGAAAGATGTTTGAATGGATTTAGATATAAAATAGCATTAGAAAAACATTAAATATTATGTCAGGGGAATCAATTAGGGACAAATTTATACATTTTCCCTGCAAATAAGTTTATTAAGTTCACCGACTGGTCCAAAACTGTAACACCCCCATTCGTCATATACGCAGATTTCGAATCATTTTTACCTAAGGATAGTGTACACCATCAAATACATTTGTCGATTTTAGCGGGTCTTTTACTACTTAATAATTTAGATCGCGCAAAAACATAAAGAATTTATAGGGAGAGATTGTGTGGAACAATTTCTCAAAGCTGTAGAAGATATAGCGTTATATAAGGTTTTACCATATTACTTTAAAATGGAAAGGCAACCAATGAAACAGTTAACAGTGTTACAACAGCATCAATTTAATAATAGTACACAATGTTACCTTTGTCTGAAAGACATTGTTGATCCGGCACTGGATCATGATAACTTTACTGAGGAATACTTGGGTGCTGCTTGCAATGATTGCAACATAAATAGAAAAATTAATAAATTTTTACCTATTGTGTTTCATAATTTTAAAGGGTTACGATATGCACCAAACTATTGTTTGAGTAAATTTAATAATTGGGCTTTAAGTTGTATACCGATAACAACAGAACAATTTATTTCATTAATTGCTCACTTGGGAAAAATAAGTGTTAAGTTCATTGATTAGTATCAATTCGTTAATGACTCTTTAGCTAAGGCGGTTTAAACCTTGGCAACTTTACCATTGATGCGATCTGCTTTTACCGGAACTATTGTAGATGAAAAGGGTATCTTTTCACACAACTTTGTGACCTCCTTAGATGTTCTTTATGAAACTTATGAGTTACTACCAATTTGGAAAGGAATCACTGAAGCTTAATATGAGAAAGCTCAAGTGATTTGGGATGAAACCAATTGTAAGACTTTGCTTGATTACATGAAAGTTTATTTGAAATTTGATTGTTTTCTTTTGGCTGATTTTTTTCAACAATTTTGGGCTAAATCGATAGCATAAAATAGGTTAAAACCTTTGAATTATTTCAGTATTTCTGGAATGTCTTGGTCTTCTGTTTTAATGTCTTGGATGAACCGATTGAATTGGTAACTGGAAATGAAATGTTTAGCTTTTATGAGGGAGGTATTAGAGAAGGTCTTACTTTAGTGAATAAACACTTTGTTAAAACTGACGAAAGCACAGAGTTAGTTTATATAGATATTTTTAATTGATACGATTAGGCTTTAAGTCAACCATTACCTTGTAGTAAATTTAGTTGGGTATTAGATGGTTTTGATAATGTTTTGGTTGAGTGTTCGACTTTAAATCTTGAATCTTTGTCTTATGGTTACACACTTCAAGTAAATCTTGAAATTCCTTGTGAGCTTCATGATGCTTTGGATGATTTTCCTATAGCTGCTGAGAAGATGAAACCTGAGGGTTCTAAGGTTGAAAGTTGTTTTTGACACATCATCCTAAAAATAATTATGTGATTCATTGGCGATTATTAAAATTATAATTGTCTCTTGGTGTTTAGGTCACTCTTGTAAATAGAGCTGTAAAATTCAAGCAGTCAACTATTTTTAATAAGTACATCGATATAAACAATGAATTAAGAGCCAAAAGTTCAAATACGTTAGATAAAAACTATTATAAGTTCTTAAATAACAGTTTATATGGAATAACTGCAGAAAACTTTAAAAAGAGAATAAATCTACGTCTTTGCACTACTAATGAAAAACTTGTAACGTATACTTCAAAGCCTACCTTTAAAAAATCAATAAAAATTGACGACGATTTGATTACGGCGTTGTTAAATCCTGACTCAATATGTTTAGATTGACCAAGTTATATAGGTCAATCGGTCTTGGATTTGTCAAAACTACGTATGTATGAGATTCAATATAGGGACTTGGAAAAATATCGTCCACAATTTAATTGCGATATTAATATAGTTGCTGTAGATACAGACTCTTTCTTTCTAGAAATAAAGCATTGTAAACTAGTTACTCTTTTGTCTGAAATGGTCAAATACAATCTTTTGACACATCTGATTATCCCACTACTGATCCTCTTTATTCTAAAATACTTTATTCGGTCATAGGTAAATTTAAGGACGAAAGTAAGGGAGAAAGTTATGATGAGTGGGTATTCGTTAGACCTAAATGCTATAGTTTACTTGGTAAATCATCTTGTCTAAAAGCTAAGAGAGTAATATTAAAAGATACTGAGCTAAACCATAAATCATATAAAGAATGTTACGTTACAAAATCTATCTTTTCTGTGCCTCAATTTCGAATTGATACTAAGAATCACCAACTTTATAGTTTTAAAAATAGTAAGGGAGAGTTAACAAATAGGGACGATAAAATGGTTTGGGTGTGTAAAAATAAAAGTTTGTCATGTGGGCATTTAAAATTAAATGATCAAACAAATATTCCTGAATCAGATATTGAACTGAACGAAAACAAAGAAAATACTGAAGTACTCATAGGCATAGATGATGTTCAGTTATCCGACAATGATGAAGAGATTGATGCTGATGAAGTTCTGCAAACTGTTAATGAAAATGAGAAGAACTCATAGATATAGATGATGTTCAGTTATCCGACAATGATGATGAAGATTGTTATTAATAAATTTTGTAGTTGAAAAATGATTTTGTGTTTATTTTTTTATGTGGTTATTAAATCTTTTATGTGTATTATTCAGTGGGTTGTACAGTAATTAAGAAGTGATACCAGATAACTTTTTATGTCTATATGACTGTATTGTTTGTGCAGATCCTTCAATGCTTACCTGCCCATTTAGATGCAGATGTTGCAGGGATAACAAGAAGAAGGAAGTTGTTCATATTCTGGTGCCTGAACTAAGAAGAGCTTATTATAAGCAGATTTGCGAAGATTTTAATTATATAAATTTTTTAATTATTTGCTCTTTATCTTTTTATGTGTTTGTTAGTTTATTTGTTGAGTATCAATTTTTAAAAAAGTACTTACTGGGTTGCATTAATGTTGATATCCATTAACTTTTTATTTAATTGTTGTTGAATTTATTATTATTACTGCTATTATTATTATTATTATTATTATTATTATTATTATTATTATTATTATTACATTTAATTTTAAAAAATTTAACTTATGTATGTCGACTCAAACTAACTTAAAAATTTTAATCTTAAAAAATTATGAATAGAAAATTAAAAATTAAAAAATTTCAGCTTACAAAATTACTTAAAAATTAAAACTTAAAAGTTTATCTTTTTTAAATTACTGTTGAGCCAGGACTGAATTTTTTTGAGTGAATTGAAAATAGCACGCAAATATAACATGCAGATTTAAAATCAGGCCCATAAACACCAAATAAACAACCTTAAAATGTGTGAAAAACACAATTAAAACATAAAATAAAAAACATAAAAGTAAATTAAAAATAATAACAAAACGCACCAAGATCAGCAAGAAATTAACACAAACAAACAATATAACAAGAAAATTTGACCAAAAATAGAGAAATTTATAAAATCAGCATTTTAAAGGTAAAGCTGGTGGAAAATAAAATATTTCTAATCAGAAATATTCAATTAAAAAATAAATAAAATAAATAAATTACCTAAATAATGCTATAAAATAATAAAAATTGAAAGTTAGATAACACAAATAATTTCAAAGTCGAATTTTGTTTTATCGCACTAAAAATAACACGCAAGGTTAGGGTCACAAAACAGTTATATATACCAGTTCATTTTTGCAGAATTTAATCACTTGTATTGTATAACAAAGTGTCCGGAACGAACATTTCGAACTTCTATCAACAAGTACTATCAGCAAAATTATCGAAGTGAGAATGAGTGAATACTATGAATGTAATATGGAATCAATGTATCTATGAGATAACGATGTATTTATGAGAGCAATTATATGAGTTCGAGTATATGAAATTTTCCTTTGTCGAAATTTTTCCGGCCCAAGCCACACAAATTGCAAGTTAGTAAAATCATATATAACTATCGAGCGGTGTAAGTGCGGTTCATCCGCCTATAGCTCGTGCCCGTGAGGGACCTAGTCTTGCGTTACGACGGGCTCGAACGTCAAATCATTTTATACTTATAACGGCAGTGTGAAGATCGGGAACCAGTTTTTTGGCTGGCTCCCTTTCATCTATCTCTCGAAAATTCGACCTAAACTTTAAAACACATCGGCTAAATTTATTCACACTGAGTAGTCCAGTGGATACTCATAAAATCTAATATCAACATATATGCTCCTTTAGGTCAAATTTTGGATAAAGGGAAGGGGGATCTCGGAAATCAATGCAACAGTCGAAAGGCTTGTTAGCAATCTGAAATTTGAAATACCATAAGTTGTAAAAGGCCTAACAGTGACATTCGATTAAATTAGATTCCAGAAAAATTAAATTCGCGACGTTAAAAATGCGAACAAAATAAAAATCCCTTAAACAAATATGAATTCAACCGAATACGTAGAAATACTCTAAGGAGGTTAACGATAGATCACCCGAAAAATTGTGTTCAAGAATTAATTCCTTTACGAAAACTTACCATTAGCAATACTCGTAAAAGAAAGTTGCAAATCAGAATCAAAATAATTGAACTTAAATAAACTTAACCCCGAAATTATAAAAATAAATACTTAGTTATATAAGAACCCAACGACTTAAATTTATTTAAAGGTCCATCTACATTAATATGATTTCGAAATAAGTATAAATTGAATACAAATACTGAAAAAATCATAAGAATAATTAATCACACAGAAAAACTATAACTATATCAATCGATTAAGACCCATCACCCTTAATACAAATCCGAATTAGATTGTCACCCCACATAACTATCAGAGAATAACTGGCCAGGGATAGTGATCCCTTGATTGAAATACATCATAGAGAAACCAAGATTAACCACCAACCCAAGGAAAGGCTGTATCGCCATAACTAAATTTCAAAGGAGTTGCTGGAGGGAATCATCTATAGCCGGATCCACAAATAAAATATGGATGAATAAGGCAACGGATCTACAAATAAAAATAAAAATATAAATGAATAATAAACCATAAGGAAGAATTATCATCAGACAAATCGGTAAATTAGACATAAATAAACAATACCCTGTAATGAAAATTAAGAATAGCCGATTCTATAAACTAAACACGACTGATTAATATCCCATGATCTATCAAATCCAATCGAATAAAGTAGTTACCTGAAACGACCTCTACACGGATTGGTCAGATGAGAAAATTAGAACGTCAACTACGCGAAGTGTGCACGATCGATACCGGACGTGACAACTCATTGATTACCTACACACGCCCAGCTGGCACACAACAAGATATTGACATATTGCGGGTAGCCGAAATAGTTGAAAATTAATCATTCCGGTTTAAAATGTACCAATGCAGACCAATCTCGTACGCATTTTGCCGAGAAGTGAAAGAACACTTTTAATCGACACACCACTGTCGATCAATATAAATGCGTGCTGATGCCACATAACCAGACATAATTCATTCCAAATGATCAACAATACCGGCGATCGGATGACGAGTAGGAAGAACCTGAAACACGGTGAAAGAGGCCGAATTACGACAGAAAACAAACCAAACTATGACCAAGTGGATCATACACATGGATCCGGATCTACCCGAATCGACTGGTCAGATGAATCTCGCACAACACTAACAGTTCCCAGCTGACTTCAGGCCGATACCGACAGGCCCTATGGGATCGTTGCTATTCTGTATTTACTTATGGCAGCCAAGAGTGGCTCTATCGGAATCCACGCCAGGGCGAAGACGTGGAGATACCAAGTCTAGCAATAAAACGAGAGTCAGGTGGAATCAGGCTCAGAAAATCCACCACCAGGCAGAAGTCGCTCAGCAACAATTTGAACACTTAGAACTGAAATTTTGTTGGAAGGCCAACATCCAACGCTGGCGTCTAGCAAGGACAGATTCGAATATAGCAGCGGCCGAATCCCTAACCTAATTACGTAATTACGCAATCAATATTAATTACATAATTAATTAATTTAATCCGATTAACCCCCCTTGTGGGTGTTACGTAAGTGAGCCAGTGCCCCGGTAACTACCTACTAGTTTACATAAACAAAATCAATCTTACATTAAAATACATTTTAATAATTCCAACATACAATTTTAATGTCCTAAAATATCCTATTAATTGTCGTTTGATGTATTAGGTTACACACCGACAATACCAACATACCGACGATCAATAACATAAGTAAAACTCTTTTTCTATTCTCGACGAAAATATTGATTTGTGTTTTAGTCAATATAATCGAGGTGACAATGCATGACGACGCGCGTAGGTGGAGCGCGTCCAGAAAATGAAATTTATGGGCATGTAACACTGATAGTTATCAGAAAAATTGGACTTACTAAAATGAGCCAACCGTCGACGACAACTCCGAGAGCAAACTAGTTCAGAACGAATGGATAGGTGAATAATTTAAGTAGATTTTCCTTAATTCGTTTAGAAATGAATGGCTAGATCGATATCTTTAACGCCATTTTCTCTGATGAATTCATAACATGTTGATATAAAAAACACTTATTTGCAGTTTTATGTGATTAAAGAATCGTGGAGATATCAAAAGGTGCGCCATAAAGGTCGATTATACTGTTGAATGAGATTAGGTTTCAATTGTATCCCTAAGATAATATCTTCGGTTATCAGAAAGGTTTTGAGCCTCAGTGAAACAACGAATTATCTTGCTGAGTTTGGTGTAATTGCAAAACCACCATAACTTATCGAAAACTCGAGAATTCTTGGACTGAAAATAAAACGTAATCGAAATGGTTGCTTAATTTGATCCATATGATACATGATTAGTTAAATTAATGCAGAAAATATTATCGGCAACTATCCGGTGTTAAGATGGTTAAAATTGGCCTGTAGTTATATTAAAAGATCTGGAGATGGTAAGCGATGGGATGATTTCATAGGGGAAGGAGAAAACAAGCTGCATGAACTCATAAAACGGATCGAGGTAGAGGATTCGGTTAGCGGGAGCTGGTCGGTCGTCAAAAATTAACACGAAGTCATATTGTGTGATTAGTGTTGATGGTCAACGTAGAAATCGTATAAGACGCATCTTGACTCAGAAAAAACGACAATCAATCTCATTATTAACATTGCGTTGTTAGATTCAGTTCAAAAAGACGTTATTCTGGCAATCAAGTGGAGAATGAAAAGAATTGAACTTATGTTTAACTCAGTGAGGGTGGTGAGCTGGTTAAGAATATTACTCAGCAAAAAAGCAAGATTCGTGTTCATGACAGTTTTGAAACGTTAATTAAATGTCGTCTTGGAATAATCCGAGAAATCGTCAGTGACGAAAGTACAAACACTTCCGAGACTCTAGTTAAATCATCAAAAACTCGAGCATATTCCTTAACACGAGTACCAAAGAAGTCGTTGTATAAAAAGGTCCAGGATGCACATCTATCAATCCATCGACTGTCAAATGGAAACATGGAACATTGGAGATATAGAGGTGCTACTAACCTTCCGTTAAACAGCCGAAGAACCAAATGACGTGTCACAAGTAGCTACTCAGATCCTCGTAACATCGTATTTTGGTACAACGATGCTCTCAATAATGACAAAGACAATGCAAACCTCTTGTAATCACTGGAAGTTTCTGTTGGAAGATACCTCGAATTTTCAGTATAACGTTCTACAATTTAATCATATATGTTTTTTTATAAAAATTATACTATGATAAATAATATAAATTTATTTTAAATAACTTTATTCTATTGATTTAAATTTTTGCGTAGTCATGGTAACGGTAACTCGATTTGTGAAATCATGTTATTTCTAATCGGCATTGAATTTAATTATACATTAGGATTAATTAATTTATTAAGTTAAAATAATAATGCAGAATAATTAAAGATTTGTCAAAGTAGTATATTAAAGATTGCAGTTTACTATTTTTATTTTATAAGTCACAATACATCCGGATGATAAATTGGTATCATATTTATTATTTTTATTATTATTATTTTATTTATCTCCAGCTAATTTATTTTGTCTTTTCGAATGTTTTCATGGATAACAAATGTGAATCGTTTAAAAAATTTATAATTCAATTCAAAATAAACAAATATTCACAATGAATTTTTGAAAATAGATAAACACTTTTTAGTTAACGATGCGGCATAATTTTTTTATTTGTGCATGATCAAATAATATGCGAAACCGACTGGAGGCCCCTATTTATAAACGTGTACAGAGGTTTTATCACGCGACATTTTATCGCTTCTTTTTTAATTATATAATTTAATATTTACGTTTTGTTTATTTTTAATCTTTAATAATAATAATTAATATATTTTTTTCAAAGAAAAAATTTAAAATGGATTTATTCGATTTTGGAGTTGTTTCAAAGGGAAAACGAACTCTAATTTTTGAAAATTTTGAATACAATAAGAATTGAGAAAACAAAGGTATGAAAATTCAGTGGAGATGTAAACTTTATTCAAAGTTTGGATGCAAGTCCACAATAATAACTAATGCTAGCAGAATGGTCTATAAGATTAACGCAACTCACAATTTTTTTATTTTACAATTAATATTCAACTTGATAGAATGCCGCATGATGAAATGTCATAAAATCATTTATAAACGTTATAACAAATGCAAAATTCACCACAGAAAGTTTTATATTAATATTATTATTACATTTATATAATCAAAACTTAGTTCTTTCGCAAGTTAAACCAATCTGAATTCTGCGTGTCATTCAAGAGTTTCCAGTGCTCCTAGAAATTCAAATATCATTATGATACTAATATCCAATTTCGTTGACAACAGGTCAATGATCAGCATTTTGCCGTCCTCATCCATTGTTAACTTTTTCATCTGCTTCAGTCCTCGACCAGTCAGACCCGAAAATTTATTTCGATATTCCTCTAAGTTATTCTCCGAGAGCCAATTGTCAACGTCCAAGGAACCCCATCTGTCAATACTTAAAAAATTAGAATCCTTGGAGTTAGTATTACTAGGTAAGGTAATGAGAACATTAGAAGATGGTTTCGGAATGCCATAAAGATCAAACAAGTTTAATACAGAATTTTTAATCAAGGTTGACACCGATCCATTCCTGATCATATTTGAAAGTCTATCGAAAATTCTTTGATAACCAGCGATGAATTTCTGCTTGATTTGCTGGTCTATAGTAGGGATCTTGAAGATCTCTAAAGTGTTCTGAAGAAATTCATTTGGAACGTACTTTATGATGAAGATATTGGACTTTAAATCATAGAATCCACTCTCAAAGATATTCATCCTCAGCTTTTCGCTTTGGACCGCAAAATATATGATCGTTCTGCAGATTTGGTCAAATGAGAATTCTGATTTGACTCGATACAACAAATACTGATTGCTTGCAAAATCAGCATCTTTGTAGAATGTTTTGAAATCGTCAAGATAATCCCGAACGACATCGATGAAGATTCCAATTATTTCTTTAGATACGATTAAGTCAGCCTTTGCGTCATCTGGAGATATTGAAACGTCTTCTAAACTTGATATCCGTATCGAGCATGCATAAAAGACAATATAAATTAATTTGTTCTCACTGAACATTAGTTCGTCAATTTTTTGACGAACAATTTGTCGAATGGTATTTGTTTTAAAATACCTCGGCACATTGGAATCTATAATTATGTGTGCCGCAATATGGATGTGGTATTTAAAGTTTTTAGTATTGTTCCAGGTATCAACCTTTTCTAAAGTATCTGAAAGATATTTCATGAAATCTTCTGACATTCCGGCTTGATTTTGAAGGTTTGCATTGGTTTTAATAAACAAATGCAACAGTCGTAAAACATCTCTCTTTGACTGATCAGGTAATTGGGCTAGACATTTTATGAGGTTACCTGTCAGTCCAATTCTTTCGAAATATTCGTTGATATTGGAATAAATAAGGTATCGGTTTGAATACAGAAGTTCGGTAAACTTTTTGATGGTTTTACACATATTCGAATGGTTCATGGACTGAGACATATTGTGTATTTCGTCCATTAAAGATGTAGCTTGGAGCTGGAGATTCTGAGTTGCCATTCCAATCTAAGAGATTACTACAGAAGTAAATTTTGAATTATTCATTCGGTTTTTAATGAATTATACTTAGTTTATTTGCCGGTAAAAATAATAATAATAATAATAATAATAATAATAATAATAATAATAATAATAATAATAATAATAATAATAATAATAATAATAATAATAATAATAATAATAATAATAATAATAATAATAATAATAATAATAATAATAATAATAATAATAATAATAAAATAATAATAATAATAATAATAATAATAATAATAATAATAATAAAATAATAATAATAATAATAATAATAATAAAATAATAATAATAATAATAATAATAATAATAATAACAATAATAATAATAATAATAATAATAGTAATAATAATAATAATAATAATAATAATAATAATAATAATAATAATAATAATAATAATAATAATAATAATAATAATAATAACAATAATAATAACAATAATAACAATAATAATAACAATAATAATAATAAAAATAATAATAATAATAATAATAATAATAATAATAAAATAATAATAATAATAATAATAATAATAATAATAATAATAATAATAATAATAATAAATAATAATAATAATAATAATATTAATTATAAAAAATAAAAATCTTTACAATAAAAAGAATAATAAATTATAAAATTCACCAAGAAACTTACCAATGTAAATCAATTTTCAATTCTGCAATAATAACAAATGAATCATAAATATAATTATAATAGTTATAATTATAATAATATAAATAATTTATCTATTTACTTAATAGTTTGATATAAATTATATTGTTTACTGCGTGCAGCTGGATTTGCGTCACTGCGTGAAGATCGGAATAATGACTGTTATGCACAATTTCATCGAAATATTCTTCAATGTTTACTCTTGTCGTCACAAATTGTACTCTGACCGTCCATGGACACAAATTTATCGATTTGTCTTTTCAATCCTGTGAAACTTTCTTTTCTGTTGAATTTCTATTATTTAAATTAATAATAGAAATTATAATAATTATTTTTAACCATTCATTGAAACCAAATTTCTTTAAAAATGAATTTGAAATAAACTTAACAATATTTTTATTTCAAATAATCAATTCAATAAATGGATCGACGCGTTTTCTGTTACAATAGATCTTGGCAGTGCATATTATCATATAGAATTGACAGCAAAATAATAATAATAATAATAATAATAATAATAATAATAATAATAATAATAATAATAATAATAATAATAATAATAATAATAATAATAATAATAATAATAATAATAATAATAATAATAATAATAATAATAATAATAATAATAATAATAATGATAATAATAATAATAATAATAATAATAATAATAATAATAATGATGATGATTATAATAATAATAATAATAATAATAATAATAATAATAATAATAATAATAATAATAATAATAATAATAATAATAATAATAATAATAATAATAATAGTTATAATAATTATAATAAAATATCTTTCTCCCCAATCTCAAGCCATTTTTGTTTTACTAGAGTACTATTTTGAATAGCTGGTGAGTAATTCCAGAAACTTAAGAATAAAGTACTATAGAATTTGCTATGAAAAATTTGTCCAGCAAATCACAAAATAATTAATCAGTTTTATATATAGTAATGTAAACTTGCTGTACTTCCCGGAAAAAAAGGCCGGGTCTCAATGGTATAACTTCCTCCTCCGGTCTATCACAGGGGACAGGGCATTCCATTTTTGGATTTGGATAAAGATGTATTATAATAATATATTTAATTTAATAATAATATAAGAAAATTAGAAATTATAAACAATCGGCAATTAGTCTTAGGTAGGGACGAAGAACTCGAGAATAAGAATTGGAGATAAATAAAATTTATCGAACAAGGACAGCACAAAATTTTAAAGGAATTTGTAGCACTGTTAGGGTCAAAACAGGATTTGTGTATTAAAGGTGACTATTGTGAAAAGAGCACGGAGTTAGTCAATCTCAGCGGGACTTATCAATAATTCATAATGCATATTGTTTGTTGCTCTAATAATTTTGGTGTGTAATAAATAGTTTAAAATACAAATATACGTTGGGAAGGGGTATTGTATTGTTGGTCCAGCACACAAATAGCCTTGAGAATTGTTAAAATGCATCAGTAATACAGCACAAAAACCCAGCACCAAGATAAATACAATATACAACACCAACTAAATATTTTAAAATCTGAGGGAATATAAATAAATATAAAATCAAAAACACAAAAGTAAAATAAAATAAATGCAAAATGCATCAAGAACCGCACGAAATTTACATAAAAAATAACATAATAACAAGAAAATTTAACCGTAAAATGACCATTTATATATAAGAAAAAATTAATGAATTAAATGAATAAAAATAAAATATTTTTGGCTGAATAAATTTAATTAAAAATGTTAAAAATAAATTACCCATTTAAATCAAGAAATTAATAAAAATTTAATCTAGATAACACAAATAATTTCAAGGTCGAATTTTGTTTAATCGCAATAAAATTAACACGCAAGGTTAAAGCCAAATTATGGGTATACTGATGTGTTTTGACAAATTTTCAGTCTTATTTTTCGGAGAAAAAATTTCAATCTGAAGTGAGTTGGTGTGCATTGCAGCTGTTAGCCGTGCATTCAGGCAATTAACATTAGCTGGTGTTTTGCCTGAACACGATAACTTTCAGCAGCTGTACACTGACAATTGGGAGCTATGAGAGTGGGTGATTTGCGAATTTATTGACCAATTAATCAAATGTTCGATGATGAACAATGAAAGATATTTATGCCCTCATTTATGAACAATGAATCATGATGCTATATGTATATTTATGCACTTCGACAATTATATGAATAAACGGTTTTATGCATTCGAGACTTTTACCCGATTAGTACGGTAATTTTTATTTATTTCTTTTTCGGCCCACAACCAAAACATATCGCAAGACAGTAAAAGAAAACACACTATCGACCTGTGTAAATGCGTTTATAATCGCCAACAGTCGTTCCCGTGAAGGTTCCGGCGTGAGAACGCAGGAACCCAAACGTCAAATCATTGAATTAAATAGCGAAAGAGAGTAGCTTGAAAGTGGGTCTTTTGGCTCAACTTTCTTACACTTAATTTCGATAAAATCGACATAAATATTTTAACAAGATTCGGCTCAAAATCTCTAACACCGAGTAGTCCAGTGGGCACTCATTAAATATAACATGAACATACATAGACCTTAAGGACAAAGAGAGGGAAAGGGTAGCGGGGAAAATAGCGAAATCGTTACAACAGTTAAAATGAATAGCCATCGGAAAAGGATTAGTCCGAACGACCAAAATCAGGAAAAATAATTTCTTAAATAATATTTAAGAATTAAATAAATTATGTTGAATTGAGACAGAAAATATGGGCGGAACGCTGCGCAAATTTTCGGAAATAATTGAAACTTTTATCATAAAACTGTAAAATAAGGGCGGAACGCTGACCAAATTTTCCGAATCAACTAAAATACTTATCAAAATTAGCAAAGTAAAAGTAGAATTCGGCTCAATAATTGATAGAATATCCGGATAAGACCGTAAAATAAGGGCGGAACGCTGCTCAAATTTTCCGAATCCGTTAAAATACTTATAGAAAATAGTAAAGTAAAAGTGAAATGTTGTTCAATTGTTAGTATAACATTCTCTTGAAACCACAAAATAAGGGCGGATCGCTTCTCAAATTTTCGGAATTAACTAAAATACTTATAGAAAATAGTAAAGTAAAAGTGGACTGTTGATCAATTGTTAATATAATATTCTTATAAAACTGTAAAATAAGGGCGGAACGCTGCTCAAATTTTCCGAATCAATAAAAATACTTTGTCGAAAACTGTAGAATAAGGATGAACTACTGCTAAACTTTTATTAGTAAAATATTTCAGTAACGCGGAGGAATAAGAGTAGATCCTTATTAAAATTTTAATAATAATGATAATGGTAAGAATAATGGTAATTATAATAATAATAATAATAATAATAATAATAATAATAATAATAATAATAATAATAATAATAATAATAATAATAATAATAATAATAATAATAATGAGCATGGTACTTATAATGATAATGACAATAATTATGATAATAATAATAGTAATAATAATAATAGTAATAATAATAATAACTGTGATGGTAATTATAGTAATGAGAATAATAGTTAATGTAATAGTAGTAACAATTAATAAAGGTAATACATAGAATAGCAACAATGATAATGCTAGTAATAATAATAGGGAACATTGTAGTTATAATATGGATAAGGATAAGAGATGTACTGTGTTTATTTAACATAACAAAGGGTTTACAGGCCATAAAAAGCATCAACACGGACAATAATAAGAAGGACTAGGCGAATGGACATAAAGATAAATGAAATGAGAGTATAGGTTAGCATTTGAATTAGATATGAGAATAATGGAACCTAAAAATCGAAATCGAGCACAGGCCTTCCACTGCAGCCCGTTGGACCCATGGATCGTTCGGTCAATTATAGCATTAGTAATAGCGCTCACTTTTTGCGGACGATCTACCCACTCGAACACAGTTCCAACGTTGCTTAGCAACGGGTGCCGAGTGGCAAGCGAAAGAATATTTGTATGGGGTTGTCTGGGTAGCAACCATATAGCTTCAAAATATCAACACCCAGAAGCCCAGTAGGTATTTTATTTTTTAGAGCTCGTGTAGTCTGATCTACCAAGTATTTTTTTTTATGAAAACCCAACAATTGACATTAGTTAAGGATTTTTTATTAATTTTTGTGATTAATTGATGGTTTTTACATATTATCCTTCACTGAGTAACAATAAAAATTTTATTATTATTATAATAGCAGTCTAGGTATCGCGGATGTCTTAAATTACCTTTCTTAGCATTATTACTTTTTAGCATTATTACCTTTTTTAGCATTATTAATGATGAGGATGAAAATTAAAGATTAAATAATGTATGAAACTGATCAACAAAGTTATGAATAAATTTTTGATGACGAAGGTACAAATGATGGCAACAAAATAACGAAGAGAATAATGAAGAAAATTTATGAAAACGATGAGGAATTGAATATATAAGGACGATAATGAAGAATAAAATGCTAACTAATGACAAATTTGTTTGGTGAAATAACAAAATTTCTAACGATACAGACTATGATAAAAATTACAGTAATATTATTATGTAATTAAAATTATATGTAAGTAAATTAAAAGTAAACAAATTAAAATATTTAATAGATATTAAATTAATCGACATCCTTTTTTAAATTATTGTAATTTTTTTGAATAATGAATGATTGATGTAAATCAGGCTTGTCAAACTCAACCAATATCTTGAGCCGCATTAACAATTTTAGACTTGTGAAGGGGCGCACAAAACATTACTGATTTTAAAACTATTATTAATAAAAATGCTTATGAATTAATTTTACAATAATTATAGACATAAAAAATTACCAACCGTTTCCTTTATCATACTTGCAGACATTAATATTTTTTTAGAAAGAATTTTCAATACCATGAAATGATTATCAACCAACCATTAAATAAGTTGACTTTCTGACAAAGCTCTAAAATATTGTTATTTAAAGAATAAATATTATCTAAATGGGGATTTTTATGAAAATAATGAATTAAAATGGAAAAAATATTGTCATTTAAATAGAAATGATTGGTCAATAAAGGAATTTATGATATTTTTAGTGAGTTATATTTGGATGAATATCGATATAAGTGGGTGAAAATATGGTAGAAATAATGTTATTTAATAAGAAATAATTGGTTGAGAGTAAATTTTATTTTAAGGGGAAATGATTAATTAAGAATAGAATTTATTATATTTTAGGGTAAATTATCGATTAGGAGTAAGTTTATTGATATTTTTAAAAGGATTGAGTCGATTGAATATTAGTAATTAGAGAGTAAGAGTTATACATTGGGAATATTGTTGATTTGTTATGAAAAATAATGAATATTGCTGGAAATATTGTTATTTGAAGAAAAATAATTGGTTAAGAGGGGAATTTATAATATTTTTATAGAAATTTATTGGGTTGAATATTGGTGTTCAAAAGGTAAATATTATCTACTTGATAGGTTTTTATGAAAATTATGAATAGATTTTGGAATATTGTCATTTGAAGTGAAATGATTGGTTGAGAGGGGAATTTGTGATCATTTTAGGGGATTTAGTCAGTTGAATTTTTAAGTACTTAGGAAAATTGTTACTTTTTCATTGATTTAGAGGTTATCAGAATAAATCGATAAGAGTTCGGTTCTAAGAAATTTTTGATTCATGTAATTATGTGTATTCAAGTATTTAAAATATTTGTAATTTAATTTAATTAAAAACTAAAATGTACTAGTATTTAAAATTTTTTGATACCCATTATTTACGTTTTTATTGACAATTTCTGAATAATTTTAATATTTATGATTATTTCCAGGAATAAAAATGAAACATTTATTAATTATTTATTGAAAATTCATATAATTAAATACTGATAGCAGTCAACCACATAAACTTTCATCAAACGAATTTTTCTACTATGTTGAAACTTTTTTTAAAATTTATATTTAAAATACTAACAAATTTTATTAAAGATCTATCAAACCTTGTCAGAATTATAAAACTTTGGTAATTTTAATAAGTATTACTCAATAACTACTTTTTTCTTACCAATTTACTGAAGGTGTTATTTTAAAATTTCTTCAAAGTACTAACAATATTTACAAATTTGTTGGGGTATCACGAAAAAGCACAGTAAAATCGATAAAACACAAAAAATGATAAAAGTGCAATATTAATTAAAAAATGTATAAAATTCGAAAGTAATAATGATCGGGGGGAAATTGGTATGGTTGAACGCCAAATTGAGAGACGAGTCCGGAAATAATAATAAAAATTGAGTGAGGGATCCCTAGAAAATGATATAAAATAAAAAAGGAAATTAATTAAGAAAATTAATTACTAATGGGAAGCCCGAGTCAATGGGAAGCCCGAGGCAATGGAAAACCCGAGAGATGTGGAGAAGCCGAGAGCTGAGGAAAACCCGAGAGATAAGGAAAACCCGGCGCATAGACGGAATAATATAGTAGGATAAATTAGCCTAAACAACGTCAAACGTTGTTGACAAATGTCGGTCTGAAAGGTAATTATTAATGATAATTTGATAATGCAGAACCTATTGTTGACAATCGTCGGAAAACAGTCTGAGCAGGAGTATAAAAGAAAGAGGGAAAAACACGAGAGGACCATAACTCATCAGACAAGAAAAGAGGACCAGAATTCATCAGACAAGAAAAGAGACATTATCAACCAGACAAGAAAGGACAATTATTATTAACTAGGTACGAGAGAGTAGATATTATTAACTAGAGTGAATCGACGTGAACGAGCAGTAGCTAGGTTAGTAGAGAAATCCAAATCCAAGTAAAAGTCAAGGTTATCTATCAGACAGGGTGGTTCTCCCTTGGACAACCTACCCTAAAATAATCCGAGCCAAACAGTGGTTAAAAGGTGCAAATCAAGTAGTGAAATTGTGATTACAAATATTGAACCAAAGGATTGATTTGTTATTGTGATAAAGTGCAAATAAAATTATTCTGTGTTGGGTTTGCTTATTTGATCGAAAAAGGACACGAGGAGTCAGAGGGAACCGACTTTCAATAATAATAACCCAACAAATTAATCAGTTTTATTTAAAATTTAACAACTTAAAATATTTCTCACAACTTTAATCAAATTCTATTTACCAGCTAATCATAATTTAAGGATAAGTCTTATTTTTACAAAAACCAATATTTTACATCAATTAAACATACATATTTGGATTTTCAGTAGATTTTATCGGTATCTATCAGTACACAAGTACCGGTTACGTGTAGTTTTTAGAGCTTTGTTAGAAATTCAACTTATTTAATGGTTGGTCGAAATCATTTAATTTCTAGTAATGTAGTAGATGATAATTATTTTATCTATTAACTTTAATCAATGATGTTTAGAAACTTAAAAGTCTAATAATTTTCAGTAAATATATGAAAATTTATTTCAAGTACTGTGAAAATAATATATTTTAAGTTTTGTGAAATTAATTTAAGAATATTTTTAAAATTAAGTTTCTTTTCATAAGCAATTAGATTAAAAGCCACTTATACTTACTAATTTATTTATTATTCAGTAAACAATAAGAGTTGGAGTGGAAAGATTAGGAAATGTGTAAAAATACACTTAATTAATTGTTTGAGGTGTTAGTAATTAATAGATTGATTTTAGACTTAGGGGCATGTGAAGATTTAATGAAAAGGTTGACATTCATATTTGAAAATATATTTATGAAAGTACTATTTAATAGAAGAATAATTGTTCAACGTTAGGGGCAATTAAAAATAATACAAAAATAGTAGAAAAGATTTCAAAGTTTTTAAAGAAACTTTAAGTTTTACAAAATAATTTCAAAATTTCAATAAATTACATATAAGACTGTAAACAAAACAATAAATTTTATTCAGAGAAAATATAACAATGGATTGGGCTTCAATGAATTTCATTAATACTCGCTTGATAGCAACTAGGTAACTAAGCAACTAATTAATTTTAAAATTTGTAGACAGAAATCAACGATAAAAAAGTAAAGAAGATGTTTTGTTAATAAATTTTGAACTTGTATTTCTTTGTTCAAATTTTTATGTGCTTTAATTTAAAGATTTCTTGGTCAGTAAACAAGTATTAATATTTATTTGTTCAGTACTTGGTTATTAATAACATATTGTGTGTAAAGTCAATAACCAAGTATTTTAAAGAGATTTATTCTGTTAAGAGCGAGTTTAATGATATTTTTAAGGGGGTTGAGTTGTTGAATATCTGTTTTCAAAGGGTAAATATTATCTAAATCGGGAATTTTAATGAATAAGGAACGCAGTTATTAAATGCATAGTGTGTATATAGTGAGTTTGTACAGTACTCAGTCATTTGTATACAGTACCTTGTGATTGTTGTTCAGTTATTAATCAGTGGATTGTTCAGTGTGTATGGGTTATCAGTATTCAGAAGTTGATATCAAGTTAGTCAACTTTTTATATGTTTTATGAGTTTATTATTAATAATAATATTATTATTGTTAAGGACTACTGTGTAACAACGAGACCTTAAATTTTAATCAAAAATTCAATGTAATAAAATTCATTTGAAAAGATTTTGAAAAAACTCATTAAAATTTTATTGTTATCAACTTGTATAAAAAATTCTTTTTAATCGACGAAATATTTTTAGGCTTTTTATTCGATGAATTATTTTTTAGGCTTTTTAATCGATAAAATATTTCTATGCTTTTTTATTGATAGGCAATTCAAGGTTTTTATCGAGAGTCAGAAATACCCGCTGACTATAGTGTAACCGAAAAGATTTTGTGGATGAAAAATACCCTCTGACTATAGTGTGACCATTTTTTTTATCGGTAGGAGATTCAATCCAATTTTATTTTAGACTTTTTTTACCAAGAGTCAAAAATACCCCCTGACTATAGTGTAACCGAATAAATTCTGTGGATAAAAAATTTACACAAAGAAATATACATTAAAATAATTTTTGAAAAAATTTAAAATCAATAAATTCAAAAAAATGCTGCAAAAAATTCGAAAAAATAAACATACACACAAAATCAATTATCTTGATTACATAATTACATATCTGACAGACGAAGAGATATTGATTCATATGGTATTTAGTTACGTGAAGATCACACGAAACAAGAGATATAATATTGGTTTTTTTGCAATTACACGGGACAAAATCATCCCAAAACCCAATTTTTTGATTACACGAATAAATATAAGTTACTAAGGCTTTTATAAACTTATAGATTTTGTTACATTGATGACAGGACCGTTAAGGTGGTTTTAATCTTAATTTTCATATAGTTTCATAAAGTTTCATATAAAAAATTTTGTCAGTATTCTTTTCTATTTGTCTTGCAATAATCAGTTCTTTATTCAACAATCTAAGATGAGGAGTTTGATTAGAGTTGTTTATCAGCATTTGGCTTTAGTATTTGGACTGGATTATCTTTATCATCAATTCTATTTGATATTTTTCCGTTTCCTGTATTTAAAATTTGTTGATTAACATCTAAATGATAAAACAATTTAGCTTGAAAAATAATAAAAATTAGAATTTCCATTCGCTGATTTTTTTGACATATTGGTATTGGTTGTTGAAAACATTGTATGTTTAAATTAAAAATTGAATGAATTTGAAATTGTAAATTAAAAGTGATGATAAAAGTGATTGCATATTTTTATAAACAGAATTAGATTTTGAAGATTTTCAATCAGAAATTGGCAACATACATGTTTTACACACATCATTTTAGCAAAACATACATATTGGTGAGAAATAGTTACGAATGCATGTACGGCTTGTGCATACATGTATTCCTCGTTAATCGCATACTGTCTTACTCATGCACGTATACACAAGTCGTGCATGTATGTATTCATTGTTAATTGCATACTGTCTTGAATGTATGTGCATGTTAATCATGAGCTGTCTTTGTTAATTATGCATTCGTATTGCACGAGACTTTGTTCTTTATGCATTGTGTTTGTTTTACAGATGAAAATAAGAAAATAAAATAAGAAAAATAGCACGTTAAGTTAAAAACTTTTATTAAACATCAAATCCTTGGTAAAATATTGACCACATGTTTGAGTCAATGAATTTTGAAACATATTTTTATTATACACAATAGGTTTACTCATTGTTTGCAACTTTGAAACTAGTAAGGCAGGATAATAGAAACATATATGTTCAAAACGTTTATCTCGTCCGGTTTGATATATATTCCAAACCAATGTTTCCCGTCCAACAAATTCGTCATATATATATATATATATAAATTTTGATGATTTGACTAGTTTTTATTGTTTTCTTATTCTTTTTTTATTGGTTTTATTTATATTTAGATCTTTTTATTAAATATTTAATATTTCTCTTTGTGTTTATCCTTTTGTCTTATAGTATGTGATATTTCATCATTTTTGTCCATTTAATGTTTTCGCTGTAAGCTTTTGTTGGTAATTGTGCCAAATCAACAAAATTTTATAAATTTTTAGTTTTTGCCCAAAATTTGTAAATGAATAATCTATTTAAATATTTTGATTTTTATTTTGATGATTAATAATTTTTTGACAACAGAAATGCAGATAACGACGAGGACGACAGTGACAAAGCATTTGCAGATTGACTCACCTTGGCAAATCATATGGTGACTGATGACTGGCAATGACTGATGAAATCGATGACAGATATCTGAAAACAGCGATAACAATGATATTGTGTATGCGTATTATGATGAGTTGGATGAGTCCCTTTTATACCTTTATTTAAATATTTTTTTGCAAACTAGTTGTTATAGTGTGCAACTGTAATCTAGCTTATGGAGGCTTCTGCAAATATTTATATTTTGGTCAAAAATATTTATTTCTTTGGTCATGGTACAGATGATGCTTATCGTCACAGTGTGTTCAAAATTAAGGTTGTGTAATGTGCCAGTAGTTTACTACCCTTCGTTGACCTAGGCTTAATTTGTGCTATGACGTCTAGGTACTTTTTGACTCTACTAGGTATAGACGAGCTTTATGCATGCGAACGAATATTAAAAGTGTCTTTGGATACATGTATTTGGTCATCGCTAAATTAACCTGACAATATTTTGTATTGATTTTATTATTATTATTATTAATATTATTATAATAACTTTAATTTTCACCACTGATTACTTTTCATTTTCAAATGACATTTATTAAAAAATATTTGACTATGAATCAGTAAAGATATCAAAAAACATCGACATCTTTGCTGATTCATATTCAAATTATTATTATTATTAATAAATAATTAAATAAATTTGGCAACGATTTAATTAAACGATAACGTCAATAAAAAACCTTTCGTACGATATATTTCGATAGCACAGCTATCATCTTCAGGTACTCAAAACCAACTAAAAATATTATGAATTAACATTTAATTTAAACAAATTATTTTTTATTAATTTAATTTTTTAATAAATAAATATTTTTAAAAATATATTAAATTCACTTTTAATTAATTTAAAATTGATGATAAAAGAGACTGTTGATAAATTGATTAAAAATCCTAAGGATCCATGTTTTGGAAAGTCTGAGTGTAATTTGTCGGATGGGTGTGAATTGAGTGTTGGTCTGGGTGATGTTAAAAATGGATATAAAAAAATTGAGCCTAAATATGTGTTAGTATTGCCGTACTCTGAAGCTTTACAAATTATAAAAGGAAGTTAAGTAAACAGATGGGAAATTTAGAGTATAAGATCGTCTCTAATTCGTGTAAGGTACGCAATATGTTTATTAATAAATCAAAAATTCCGGTTGGATTGTGTTCTGATCTCGTTTATCAATTTACATGTAATGGGTGTAATGCCACATACATTGGAGAGACTTCCCGTCATCTCTGTACTCGAGTTCTTGAGCATTGTCGATTGAAGGGTTTGACCAATATTAGTGAACACAATAGAGGCTGTAAAAGTGATATAGGAATGTCTGATTTTAGAATTTTGTTGAGAAGTTTTAATAATTATTGGGAACGCGTGATATGTGAAGCATTGCTGATAAGGTCATTGGATCCAAAGATTAATGTGCAAAGTGCTGTGACTACGAATGGTCTGAATGTTTTTAAATAGTTTACATATGTTAAATCATGTTTGTTTTTTAATATTATTAAAATAATTGAAAATTTTAAATTACATTAATTTTTAAAAATTAGAATATAAGTGAAAATTTTAAAATTTTAAATTAATTAAAAGTGAATTTAATATATTTTTAAAAATATTTATTTATTAAAAAATTAAATTAATAAAAAATAATTTGTTTAAATTAATAGGTAATTCATAATATTTTTAGTTGGTTTTGAGTACCTGAAGATGATAGCTGTGCTATCGAAATATATCGTACGAAAGGTTTTTATTGGCGTTATCGTTTAATTATTATTATTATTATTATTATTATTATTATTAGCGCCAGATTAGCCACAGTACTAATGGTCCTTTAGTACAGGGCCTACTCTCAAAATGAAGAGACCCATCCCACGTAAATCCATCACCCATTATTAATAGTTCTGATGTCATACTAAACTACATTCGTACCGCTCATTAAACTAAATTAATTTATCAATCCTGGAAATAAAAGTTGGGCTCCATTTTGGAAATTACTAATTCAATAAGTCACAAATTAAGTTTAATTTTTTTAGAAAACCAACTGATACTGGTCTTTGTACTTCTCCAGAAAGCTTTTGTGAATTTAAGTATAAGAGAAATATGGTGAAGGGATTGATTTATCGTTCATGGTCTACTTTTGCTAATTCGGTAAAAAGTATTGATAAATTGGTTGAGTTGTTGATAAAGATTGGGTATTCTAAATCATTTTTTATTGTTGATGATAAATGAGACTGTTGACAAATTGATTAAAAATCCTAAGGATCCATGTTTTGGAAAGTCTGAGTGTAATTTGTCAAATGAGTGTGAATTGAGTGTTGATCTAAATAATAGTAAAAATGGATATTTGTGTTAGTATTGTCTTACTCTGAACGTTTTACAAATTATAAGAGGAAGTTAAGTAAACAGATAGGAAATTTAGAGTATAAGATCGTCTCTAATTTGTGTAAGGTACGCAATATGTTTATTAATAAATCAAAAATTGCGGTTGGATTGTGTTCTGATTTCGTTTATCAATTTACATGTAATGGATGTAATGCCACATACATTGGAGAGACTTTGGGTCATCTTTGTACTAGAGTTCTAGTGCATTGCCGATAATTATAACTCATATTACAGATTATATAATCAATAGTATAAACGTAATATAATTAGCTGCAAGTCAACACTTATGAGCAAGCAATCTGAGATAGTGTCGTTTTAAAATTTAGAGAATTTTTACACCAATGGAAGAGTCGCAAAGTCAAAGATAGTATCAGTAATTCAGCAGATATAGCTAAAATATAATTGAAGCTTTTGGACTTTTTCAAGCTGAAAAGATCATTTATGCCATGAACATTACTCATAATATTTACTCAGCTGAGAATTCCTCCATCTGTAAAGGAATCTAGTCAAAATAATTTCCGCACTTTGTAATTCTGAAATATTACGCAATTGTCACTCATTTACTTATATATAAATGAAACGGAAATCGCTGATTAACATTGAAAGAGTCCGATATGGCAACTGTACGAAGCAGTAAATTGATGAAAAACATTGCAAAAGCCAATCAAATTAACCGAGCTTCCGAATCAACAAACCAATCAACATCTAACATATCGTCTTCAACCAATCAGATCTCAGATCACAATATCAGGCCTTTAGATGTGATTAATAACCTAAACTATCATCACCATAATTTCAATATTTCTAAAGAAATTTATGAACTGGAAATGCTAAAGAATGAAACCTTTGATAGGAAAATATTGGAAAATCCAAAACCAGAATTACATGAATATTTTGCATTTGACAATCTGAATGATGAATGGATTGACCTGTTGAACTTTGCTAATAAATCTGTGGCATTGGATCAATTCAGACGTGTGATCCATCAATTAGTTACAGCCATTCAACGGTTGTCATCATGTCATTGGTATTATCTCTCTATTAAACCTTCAAATGTGAAGGTTCACAAGGACAGATTAGAAATAAAGCTATTGAATTTCAATGAAGTAATTCATGGAGACATGGAAACGCTTGATTATCCAATCATAACTGATGGATATAACAGTCCAGAATCACTGCAAAATATAGTTTATGACATCAAATCGAGTCAAGTGTTCAGTATAGGAAGGATGATCGCCGGTTGCATACAACTGAATAATTATTTCCATCGTTCACGGAATCCGAATGACATCCAGATGGAGGAATCTCTTCGATGTTCAAAAGAACTGGTTGACTTAGTAAATGAATGCATGGCTTACGCGCCATCGGACAGAGTGAAATTGGACAGATTGTTACAGCATCGCTGGTTTAAATAATTTCTAGCATATTCTCATTTCTCAGTTTAGAATTCTGTATCAATATTGAGAACCCTATCGGAGCCTATATTACGTTTATATATTGTAAATAAACTGGCTGTTTAGCACCTAGTTTTGCACTGATATCTCATTGCATCACTTGCCTAATTGATAATGAATTAAGCTCCTCAAGTCTCGCCTTGTACTTATTTAATACAAATTCCTTCACCATAAGTCTTTTTACTGTTTAAATAATTATTTTCCTAACTTTCTCATTTCTGCACATATTCAAAAAGGAAGTTACTGTTAGAGTTCCGTAAATATGTTTTTTTTAAAATGCTTTTAGTAATTTGTTTAAATCATTACGAAATCAATAATTAGTTTTATATTATTTTTATAATATTGATTTTATCAAAAAAATTGATTTATTTTAGATATCTTGGATCATTTGTTACTAAAAAGGATCAACAAAATCATACACAAAGAAATTTAAGGAAATTTCAGTCAAATAAAGTTTTTAAATTTCTGAGATTTAGACTAAGATTCGAAAGAAAAGTAGTGAACATTAGTCTATATATCATAAATTCCCCTCTTGACAAATGATTTCCCCTCAAATGATATTTCCTACATTTTACCAACAATATACATATTTTTGTAAAAACCTACAAAGTAAAATTCCTTTAAAAATCTAAATTTTAACCGAATAAGTTCCTTAACAATCCATCATTCGGATCACATTTATTTTATGTATTCAACCAATCACATTTCCTTAAAATTATCATAAAAATATGACTTTTACAAATAAAAGTAAATTTTCTTTAAAATATTACAAAATTGTTATCGATATCCAACATTTTCCATCAATAATCATCACAATTTCATTCTGGCAACTAATTCTAAGCAAATAAAAAATTTATCAAAAATGACTAAAATCGAAATAAATCTATGTTTCCCACATAAATTAAATTTCACTTAATTATTGTAAAATCTCAAAATATATATCATATTGCTCAAATAATTAAAATTAATCAGTAAATCAAAAATAAATTCAATAAAAATTACCAGTCAACCCATAGAGATAGTTCAATAATTTCTATATGTATACTGATAACCACAACGAACATCCCTTTAAAAATCTCTAAATTATACTACTTTAGTGATTGATAAACATGAAATAAATAAAATGGAAAACGAAAGTAAATAATTGACCCCTTATCTCAAAGATATTTTATTCTTCCTAAGTTTCACTAAAATACTTTTAAAAATCAACTAATTTAATCGACTTTTTAAATAGATCATATTCAAAACATATCAGTCAAATTGGATTCTAATTGGTAAATAATTATGCTAAATAGATGTTTCATAAACAATTTGTTCCGAAAATAAACTTTTATTTAAAATTATCCTAAAATCAATTCAAATCTATTAAATTATCAAGAAATTAATTGGTTTCAAAAATTATAGATTTACCCTCATTTCTTCAATAATTTCATTAAAAATATAATAAACCCCAAATCCATTAAAATTCAATAGAAAACCATAAAATTCACAAAATAAAAATGATTCAAAATTTAATAGTAAATTTTAAATATCATCTAAAACTTGATATTTCATTACTAAAAATTATCATAAAATTTCCCTAAAAGGTCTAATTGATTTACATAGCCTAAAATTATTTTATTTTTGTCGAGTATAAGCTAATCTATTGAAGAGTGTAATTTAATTTATTTAAAATTAAATAATTTTTCATTGAAAATAACAAGTCAATAACAAGTCAACAAATGGAGTTTTAATTAGTAGAGAATATATTCAATGAAGCAATTTTTCAGTGAAGAAGTAATGTTGATGAGAGAGTAAATTTAGTGCGGAAAAGTCGTGGAAATTACTGATAGAAGTGGGAAAACTAAACAAATTGACTAAATAGATTAAATATCAATTGACATATTAAACACATACAAGGGGTAATATATTTAGAAGGGGAAATGAAGAAGAAAAACATTCATTGAAGAGAGAAATTATTCATCGAAGAAGAGAAACACAATCAATAAAGAGAAAACAATAATAAAACAGAGAAATTACTCATCGAAGAAGGGAAAACAAAAATTGAAGAGAGAAAATATTCATTAAACAGGAAAGCAATCACTAAAGTGAGAAATTATTCATCGAAGAGAGTAAAAACATTAGTTGAAACGGGAAAACAATTATCAAAGAGGAAAACCATTCATTGAAGAGAGAAATTATTCATTGAATACGGACACAATTCATGAATAGGGAAAATATGAATTGAAGATGACAAATATTCATTCAATCGAGAATTGATCATAATTAATTAGAAGGTAAAATTATCCATTGAAGAGGTGAAATATCGATTAAATATGGGGACATACTTGAAATAAATGAAGCTTGAATTATTCATTGACCAACAAATATACTTAAAAGACGAAAATATTCACTGAAAATGAATTGTACTTTAAGAGTCGATGATTACTAACACATTCAATTATAAATTATTAACAATTGAGTATATTTCATTGGTTAATTATATTTAAATAGAAAGATATATTTTGATGGATGTGGATACTTATGTGCGCAAGAATAGTTATTAAAAACAATAAATGCACGCGCATATACAAATGACAAATAAGTGTGAATTAAGTGTTGATTTATATAATATTAAAAATGGATATAAAAAGATTGAGTGTAAATTTGTTTTAGTATTACCGTACACTGAAGGTTTTACAAATTAGAAAAGGAAGTTAAGTAAACAGATGGGAAATTTAGAGTCTAAGATCGTCTCTAATTCGTGTAAGGTACGCAATATGTTTATTAATAAATCAAAAACTCGGGTTGGATTTTGTTTTCATCTTGTTTATCAATTTACATGTAATGGGTGTAATGCCACATACATTGGAGAGACTTCCCATCATCTCTGTACTCGAGTTCTTGAGCATTGTCGATTGAAGGGTTTGACCAATATTAGTGAGCACAATTGAAGCTGTAAAAGTGAAATAGGAATGTCTGATTTTCGAATTTTGTTGAAAAGTTTTAATAATTATTGGAAACGCGTGATATGTGAAGCATTGTTGATAAGGTCATTGGATCCAAAGATTAATGTGCAAAGTGCTGTGACTACGAATGTTTTGAATGTTTTTGAATAAATTATGTATGTTAAATCATGTTTATGTATTGTTTTTTAAAAAAAACTTTTTTTTAATATTATTAAAATAATTGAATTTTTAAATTACATTATTTTTAAAAAAAATTGTAATATAAATATAAATCATAATATTTATATAAATTACATTTTAAATTAGTTAAAAGTATTTGAATATATTTTTTAAATGTTTATTTATTACAAAATTAAATTAATATAAAAAAATAATTTGTTTAAATTAATAGGTAATTTATAATATTTTAGTTGGTTTTGTCTACCTGAAGATGACAGTTATGCTGTCGAAGTTTTTTATTGGCATTATATTTTAATTAAATCGTTTCCAAATTTATTTAATTATTTATTTTTAAATAAAATGGTTAATATTTTAATTATTCCTAATATAAAAATTATATGTTGAAATAGTAAAACAAAAAGTTTTACTTTAATTAATTTATTATTTAATAATCTAATTAATTTAATTTAGAATTTTACTTTACAATATAATTTTATGAAAATTAATGGTTTCGATTTCTAATTTGAATAATTTTAATATATAAAATTTATAACTTTATAATTAAAGTTACTAATTTAGATTTCTAATTTAACTTGAAAATTTATCTTTTTTATATACAGTGTGATTTAAATGGATAATACCGAAAACCAAAATTGATGCCGGGTAAATAAACGCATGTCTAATGGAATTATTTTAATTAATTAGGAAGCGATATATTATTAAGATCAAAGGATATTTAAAGTCATTATATAATATTTAGTATTATGATTGATTTAGGTTTGATATGATGGTTATGATGGCTAAAATTTTATGATCACGATTGATTTGAGGGTCGATGATAGGTATTAAACCAGCCCATAATAGTTTCTGAAGTATTGTTACGGAAATAATGATGTTGTGGTGTTTTTACCAGAATAAGTTATGGTACAATAGGGTCATTTTAATGAGGTTAAATAAAATTAGTGGAACTAGATAGGTCACCGATGAAGAGACCCATTGAATTTATAGAATCATTAAAGATATTGTCTATTGTCAAAAAATGAAAATCAGGGTAGGTATTTACTTCACTTTATCAGTTAGACGACGACTTTCTTTTTACATGGTACTGCAACATTCATATATAAAACTTAAACTCCACATCAACCAATCAAAATAATGCATCGTTATTGCATTCAGATTTTTTATATGAGTAACATTAAAGTCATTAAGATGTCTAAAACGTATTAAATCCTCCATAAAGTTTTTAAATAGAATGATTTAGCAGTTAATGAAAAACATACAGTTTCATCCTCAAAACATAAATATTTGGCAGTTTGATGAATTGTGGTGATAAAAAATGATTACTGTTTTGACATTTATTTTTCAAAAGCTAACATGTGTGTCAATATTACTTTACTAGGCATGTACATAAGTTGTATTTAAATATAATTTTAAGTCACTAATGTGAAAAACATTATCAATTATGAAAAGTATGAGTATATTTCAATGAAACATGAAAATTAAATATTTCATACAGATTTTATGCAGAATGTCAAATATTATGATTTTAATCGGTTATCAAACATTTTACAACTCCAAAAGAAGTAGTTACATTAATTTGGTTGCTCGTATATCAATGAAAGTTTTCATTAAAATCTATTTTAGAGAAAGCAGAATAAAATTTGCTTTTTGGTCTTCAAGATATATAATGATATCGCATTTTAAGTTTTAATTAAGAATTTTATTTAGTAAATTACAATATGGTATTACTGTACAAAATTGAAAATTAGTTAATTTAATTGAATTTTGTGGAATTTTTCAAAATAAGTAACATGAATATCTTTTTTGGTTTGAATTCAGTATTTATGTGAGACACTAAGCATGATCCTTTATAATTTATATCGCTGATCATTTATGATGTAATAATATTTAAATAATTTTAAATGAAGGAAAACAGCTAATTTAAACCAATGTAAACAGTAATTGTTATTTATTAATTTTTTTATGCTATGTGCTAACGTGTTATGAAAATGACTGTTGTTTGTATAGGTTTTTCATGCTTGGGTGCGACTTATCAGTGAATTTTAAGCCTTTTTCGGACATTTCCCGTGGCTGTTACTTGTTTTTAATTTAATTTTATATTTTTATCGTTTTCTCCATATTTTTATCTTAATTTTAATTTTAATTTGATTAAATTTACATTTTTTAACTACGCTACTTTTCAGATCATTTCTCTTTTTGGTCTAAGAATATTTTGTTTCTTTGTCGCTACTTTCACCTGTGTATTTTCTAAACCTTATTTTGCAAGGTTTTGGCTTTTTTATGTTTTACATTTTGTTTCTGTCTGCGGCTATAGACTCTTTAAGAAATTGATTAATATTTGTTTTAATTAATGTTTATTCATTTTAAATATCTGTTTGTGGTGCATGTGTATGTTTTTTAACAACCAATTTAATAATTTAACTAATTTGAAATTACTTTTTTATTTTTTGTTTTAATAGTAGCTTATAACCCAATAATACTCTTGGAACAATAAAAAGAAATAAATAACAATTATTATGAATTAATCAAACAAGAAAATTTTAATATTCAATACAAATGTAAAACCTGATAATATCCAGGCCTAGTATACTCACTTTTACCCTAGAATTGGCTTTATCATTAAAAATTAGCCTAAAATGGTGTTGCTTGGTTGAAATTCAATCATTTAAACAAAAATTCCTTGAGTTTATGCTGTGTAAATGCTGAAATTATGAATTCTTCAAAGTGACTTATATAGAAGCGTAGCTAGATGGGGCATGGGCAAATGTTTTTGCGTGCAAGATCATGGGGGTGCCAAAATTGAGTTTGAAACATTTTAATTTTGTATTGTGTAACTTTTTTTTACATCGTTTTAATATGATATCTATCAAGATTGAAGGTTCGTCACTCTCTTGCAGCCAACTCTTTGTTATGCACTATCAATCTTATTGTGTGAATGTAATGTTGCTAAACCTACTTAACCTAGTCTATAAACTCAAGATTTATTAACCTACCTAATACCAGAAACATACATCTTGAAGTTGAAAAACGGACAAGACGAAGATGTCGGATGCCTGGATAATTAGCACAGGATGCTAGTCTGTCGGCAGAGGAGGAACTAATCCGTGTTATGAAGGGCGTTCTAGATAGACTTTGACAAGAAATGTCGACAATATTTTCGCGGTGAACGATCTAGATTTTAACTAGATGTAAAAACTTTATTTAACAACGAAGATAAAGATAATAATTTACTAAGACAACACTGTAGAGATCTTGGAAATTTCTATGATACTGATATCCACGGAGACGAATATTACACTGAAATTTGTGACTGCCAAATGTGAGTTCGGGTAAGAGATGATGCTTTACCAGCAACTCCATTGCATATTTTGTCTTTCATCATTTCTTATGGTGAGGACGTTTTTACAAACCTGCGAATTGCACTTCAAATCCTTCTAACAATTTCAGTATCAGTCACTAGGTGTGAGCGTTCTTTCAACAAACTGAAGTTGATTTTGTTTTCTATTTGCGTGCATCGATGGGACAAGGTCGTCTTAGTGACCTTGCACCTCTCAATATCTAACAAAACAAAATGGAAAAGTGTGATTTTGATGAAGTTATTTATAGGTTTGCCAAAGTCAAATCCAGGAAAATAAACCTGATATGAACATTCTACATGTATGGGCGCAACGTATGTATACAGTTATTGATATAATACAAATTAATATAGTATTTCATTTGTACTACTTCTTTCTTAACTAATCACGTGTTTCGTCTGCATTAATTTTTTCTTCACTTAGTTCATTGAACAACTCTTAACTTTCCAGTGAGGGGGGGCGCAAAAAATGAATCTTGTCACCGGGCGCCAAACGCACTACCTACGCCTCTGAACTTATACTCCGAAGGAACTCTTTGATTATTCAACTTTTAAAATGGATTAAAAGGAAACTCAACAAATATTTATCTGACAACTTACATTTCAATATCCATTATATCTATCATATAATTCAGAAATAGTTCTATTTACAATAAAATACAGTTATTATTCATAACAATAATTACTAACGTTATTTGAAATTATATTTGCATTAATATTAAATTGTTTATAATATAAAAATATATCGTTGTTTGAATATTCTTAGATAAAACAAATTTCAAAAACAAAAATGTTAGTAAACGCAGTTTCAAAATAACTTAATCAAAAACTGGACTTCAAATTCTTGTTGGTAAAATTCATCATAAATTACGCAAAGATAATTTCGTATGAAGAGTTTATGCCGGAACTGATGTGTTCCTGGATACTGATATAATATATTTAGCTTTTCAAGTTCCAGAAAAGCGGGTAATGCTAGCACTGCAATGGCAAATTTTGTCATTATAAAGCATTTGCGATTGCCAATTTGTAACGACGATGTAACTAATAAATTGTTTTACTGCTCTTAACTACGAAACAAACTTGCTTAATTAAAATAATCTGGGCCTGTATATAAAATGTGTTGTTTGATAAAGAAGACGTTATTTTTTTCCCATAAACATTTGCATGGACTTTTGATTAAATTTTTAAGCTCGAAACAACCTATAATTGAAGCTGCAAGGAAAATAAAGATATTGAGTGGATAAAATGCCTTTTATGGTATCCTTGCAGTAGGACTTAAACCGTGTCCTCTAAACTGGACAAATTGTCCCAAAAAGCAAAATTTAAAATAATTACAAAATAAAAAACCTTTACAAAAACTTATAAATTCATTTTGTTTTAAACAATACAAAACTTTTATACTAAATAATAAATCAAACGAGGAGTTTTAACAGAAAGAATTGTAAACTATTTTCAAAGTGAATCAATTAAATGTGAGTCTATCTAAACATTCCAGAAATTCGAGGGTCCCGATGATGTCAAGGTCCAATTTTGTTGTGAGCAATTCAATGAGTCTAATTCGATTATCGGGAGTAGTTATTAACGTTTTCATTTGATAAAGACCTTTTTCACTAAGTTGATCGAATGGAGCCCGAAGGTAATAAAGCCGATTTTTTATGAGCCATTCGTCAACAGTGAGTGACATTTTTACAGTTGATTTTTCTCCTATGCTTTTACTCTTTAGATTGTTCTCAGATTCAATAGATAATAGCGTGTGCTTACCTTTCATACTGAAATCATCAGTGTCATATAAAGATCCAGATTCATAAGACCAATATTTGTTTGGGAGAACTTTCCCGCTATCCTGATTATCGGAAGGCAAGGAGTCGTTATCAAAATAGCTGGTCAACGCGTATGAGATTTGATTGGTTTCTTTTCTAATTCTTTCATCGGGGTGAGAGTAAATTGATGGAATGGAAAGAATGTGAAGAGATCTAGAAATGAAATGTTCCGGGATATTTCTAATTGCTAGGATTCCTGAAATCGATTCGTAAATGTCACTGTTGAAAATATTTGCGCAAATTCTTTCACTGAGTCGAGAATAATAACTAATAGAATGGCAAATCTGATCGAAAGCATATTCGGTATCCAAAAGGAATAATGAATATTCATTGGTCGTGTTCTCGGAATTTTTATAAAATGTTTTGAACTCTTCAAAGTAGCTGTTGATTAGCGGTGAAAATCCTCCCATGGCTGACAGTGAGAATAGATCCTCGTCAGTCACGCTGGTCAAGGAAGTATTACCACTTGCGGCAGAACTCGTAATCGGCATCGTGCACGCGTAACAAACTGTATGCAGAAAATTATTTTCAGAATGAATGTCTTCGTGGATTTTTCCACGAATTATCGCCCTGATGGTAGCTATATCAAAATGCTGCCAACAGGTCTGGTCCAGTAGCAAATAGGCGGCGATATGGATGTGATATCGGAAAGTACCGATGTTGTTCCACGCGGACTCTGTACATAAAATTGCAGACAAATATTTCACAAATTTCTCCGATTGCCCAACCGCCTCTTGAATATTTTTGTTGGTTTTTATGAAGATGTGCAGTAACCTAAGAACATCTTTCATGGTTTCATGGCTGATATAGTGGCAGTAGTTGGTCAGTATTGGCACTAGGCCAATTTTATAAAAGTATCTATTGATATTCGAATACAAAATTGATTTATTAGAGTAAAGGAAAATATATAGATTATTTATTTTCGAGAGCATCAAAGTGAACCTATTTGATCTTGACAAGGAGTGAATCTCATCTATGTAGGCAATGGCTTTGGTCTGTGCGGAGTTCAGTGCCATAGTGAATGTGACGCTATGTAATTCTATTTTTCCGTAATTCTACAATTGCGAACAAGTATATATTTTGTAACCAATAATAATAATTTAAAATATAAAAAAAAATTATACAGGAAATTAATTAATTTGAATCTTTAATAGCAATTTTGCATAATAGTAGCCAGGATTTTAGCTTTGGTGGTGCAAAATTATTAATAATTGCCTTTCATCGAGCAATGTTAAAAGTTGACACGGTAAAATAGAAAAAAAATATTTAAAGATAATTAACAAATTTATTATTAATTATTAATTATTTTTTTACATAGAATATATTACAATATAATATTAGTTTTTCTTTGTCTCTTCATGTATTCAGAAAGTATTTCATCCGAACTTATATTAATATCTTGATAAATATATAACAAAGCCAAACCGTTTAACCTTTTCTTCATCCATTGTATTTTTTTATTATGACTTCAGTTATTTAAGTGATGAAAAAGAACGCTCTGCTGTACAAGTTGATACCAGCAAAGTATCAAATATTGTGAGAAGAATATAAATATTTTTTATAAAAAATTGGATCACATATTGCTAATGTATCTACAGCAGTAGTCGGTTTTATGTTTTATTATTCGGTTTTATTTATATATATATCGGTATATTTTAATATGTTTGTGAGTTATAAATATATCATTTATTTGGGGGGGGGGGTAAATGCGCATTATGCTCCCTCCCTCGCTACGTCAATGCAACTTTGAATAGGAATGTATAATAATATTAATAAAAATAATTATATTATTGATTATTTAAATTAAATAATATTCCAATAAATATTAAAAGTAAAGCAATTTCAATAAATTAATGAGCCGATTTCCGTGACGGATCTAATTATGCACGCAGCCAATTGCGTACTGACCCATGCTAAATAATGAATATTTGGCATATTACTATTGGAGTTTTGCATTTATTATCTCTGCAAATCGCAATTGCTGGCGCTTTCCATTTGGTGAGAAATATTCATCAGTGCAGTTGATAATTACCAAATATGCACGGGGGCCCTTAACAAACCGTGAGCCGAATCTAGAAAGGCCAAAAAATTGGAAAGTAGTTAAAAGGAGTAAATTACAATCTATACAAATATTTTTTATTTGAACTTCTAATAATGTTGCACTTTTGTGTAATTCATTCATGCTTTTTGGAGATACGTGATAGATAAGGTATAATTTATCTATAAATAATTTAAACCAAGAATTTCCTTATATAGATTTTAAAGTCTCTCGCACTGTGATCGGCACAATGTTGGATGATAATTGATGGAAATTTGCATCCTAACATGACCACGGCACCAAGTATAAACTTAATATTTGTTTCGTATTGCGTGCTTCTGTAAACAATCTAGTAGATCTTGAACAATTGATTTTGCTATCGTGTTTTGAAGTTTTACCAAATCTAAATAAACATTTACAGGAGGAAGTATTCCATGATAAATAAGACACATTCCATGGGCGGTTTCAAGAGGAGGGATAATAGGATAATTACCCTCCTAAGAATATTTCACTCATCAATTTTTATTGTTAAAAATCAACGATATTCAAAACAACTAAGATTATAACCAATTAAGTTTTTCAGCGCTTTAAAACCTTAGAAAAGGATGGGAAGATCTTACCGAAAAGTTTTATGAGAGCGGAAGAACTGTTTCGTTTATATGCTTGATTTCTATGTACCAGAGTTTTACACTAACGACTCTGGTAGGGATCGAGTCTCTTCTCCACAACTAAATGAATTGAACTGCTCTGCAACATGAGAAAAGTGTGGAATTTCATCATTTGGCAGCGCAATTAAGTCTGAAATGGAATTTTGGAAATTTCAGTGGCAAATGAAATATCGACTGGGAGAATTTTTACCAGAGAATGCTTTGAATGCATATAAAGAATGTGACGCCGATACTTACCCAACATTAAAAGTAATTTTACAAATATTATGCATCTTATGTGCTGCTTCAGCAAAGAGATGTTTTTCTGCATTAAAAAGGTTAGAATCCTGGCTAAGAACAACTGTGTCTCAAAAAAGACTGACCAGCTTAGCTCTATTACATATTCATAGATATTTGGATATTAATATTGACAATATTATAAACAAGTTTGCTAGCAAAGAAAGAAAAGTTGATTTTATTATTTAAAATGATTTTTTGTTATGAAATATCTTAGTTCCAAAATTTACCGAATACTTTATTTTTATTTACTATGTCCTATATTTATATACTTTAATTACCCCTCCCCTAGACTAGTTGGCTGGAAACACCCCTGGCAAATTCTAATATAAATTATCATTGTTGATATTTCTCATTAATAATTAGTGTGAATTTCCCATTATATTTGATTATTTAGTAATCAGTTTTCCCATTTCGTTACTTATATGATTAATAACATTAGCAGTTAGGTTTCGTAAATTTAGCACGCCCATTAAAAACTAAACTAAAATGAATTCCAAACTTTATTTCAAAAAACTTTGCAAACAAAATAATATTAAAACAACGATCTTAAGTTTTTTAATTATAAATGTTTTTAGTATTTCTTTTGAGGATATTTTAGCAAGCATGAATTAACAATTGAATAGGGAATATTAATACACAAACATTCAATAAATATTTAATATATTTAAATTACAAACATTCCTAAATATTAATTTTACAATCAAGCAATTTTATCATTTCATACTTTAACTTTTTAACTTATTTTAATTTATCATTATAATTTTATTAAAATTCGTTACATATTTTCAACACGAGAATTAACTCTTTGATTTATTTATCCTCGCAGTGCCAGCGGTTGCAAAATGTAAAATTCTATCCATATTTATGGCATTAACTTTTTGCAATTCTATTTCTATTCCGAAGTTATAAAAACATTGATTGTCTTATGTAACTTTGTAAGTAGTCCGTAAAGCGTAGGAAGTTTGTGAACGGAATTTTCCATTTGTTCAAATAATTTTTGCTGAAATTGTAACAAAATATTGATAAGTTAAATATTCTATTAATCGCAATTTATAAAAATTTTTACATTAACTGTTTTTGCTTCAAAGCTTAAAAAATAAACAGAAATGGCCATTGAAGAACGAAAGATTGGATTAAATAACAAAAAAGCTAAGTATCTTATTCGGAGTCTCTAGATACTTTGCATTTGATGTTGGAAAACCATTTGATTATTGATTAAAACAATATATATATATTTAAAAAAATATGTTTAAGTGGAGAAAATTTGTCTTTTTGCCCATGGCTACGTAAATGCTAGAGTGAGTGCTGTCAGCGAGTAAAATTGTATTAGGAAATGTTCATTATCAAGAGTTCATAATTGTGAAATGCCGATGAAATTCTTGTCAAAAATATTTTAACATTTCCTCAGAAAATCGAGATGTGCAAAATAATAATTTGGAATTGTAAATGAAACCCTAATTTGCCTCATTATTCTAGAACAATTGAAAATCAAATAATTTAATAGAAATTCCTGCGGTGAATTCCGCCAATCAAATTGTCCCAAGTTGTAACCAATGCCGAAATTAACCGGGAAAATTTATCAGATGCTATTATTTTACAAAAAAATTATTTCAAACCAATCGAAAAGTATAATTATAAATAATAAAATATAATTAAAAATAATAATCATATCACGAGAAAAAAAATCTTACTTGAATTTAAACATGAAGTGGCAATAATGATCTGGAGACACGCTAATTTAACATTTATTGATTGATGAACTGTGTTCCAATACAATCGTATGTGTGTCCAATTGTATGCCTGCTAACGTATGTGTGTCCAATTGTATGTGTGCTAGCGTGTGATTGTCCAATTGTAAGCTTGTTTATATTATTTGTGTTACAGCATACATGATAAGCAATTTTCATTTGTTTTACAGTGGTAAACTTTGTTGATACTTTAAAAATTCTGCATGAAATGAAAATTTTTAAAAATAACATATCGATTAGTTTGTGTATTTTTATACTGTAGTTTATGACCATTTTTGTTTTATTTAGAACCTTACTAGAATTTAAAAAGTTCGCCGGTTTGAACATTAAAAACAAAAAAACCAAATAAAAAAATATTTCGAGGATATTATACTCATCATCAGTCAGCAATCATAATCTTTGTCAAATGTTTTATAAGGAAACAATAATGATGTAAAAGTTACGATCTAATAATCTCAATAAATTTGTTGCTGATTGAACGTTTATTTTAGGGGATTGTGATTTATTCACCAAAGTCTTACATAAAATTCTTTCCCTCTTATTACTTAAGTTTTTATTAAAAAAATTTAAAATTAGTTGTGCCATTGCATATTTTTATTTGCTCAATAATATTATTCACGCCTCTCAATCGGCTATGTTCCTGAGGAGGATCAGACATTAGACGAAATTGCATTTGGTGAATAGTTTAGGTTCGACACTTCGAATGTTGCGTTTTTTTATGATAAGTGGTATTACAAGTTGATTACCTTTAGCTCCAACTCTTGCCTTAATCTTTCTTTCAGAATTAGAGAAACAGATTTCTGATTTTCCTTTTGTTAAACCAGATATATATATATATATATATATATATATATATATAAATGTTACATTGATGATATCATTTTAGTATTTTCTAGTTCTGATGATTTTGTTTATTTTTAAAATTATATGAACGGGATTCACTCTAATATTAAGTTCACAGTAGAAGAAGATTTCTGTAGCTTCTTCGTTTGTTAATACTAGCCATATTTTTCTTAATTTGATTATGGTCCTTCGTCTGTATATACAACAAATAATTCATCCTAACTTATTCGTTTATTTATTATTCTTTTCTATCTGGCAGATTTTTGAATGCGTTGTTTTCACTTGCTATGTCGATGATTGCTTCGTGCGTTTTATCACCTTAATTATACGTTTTTTATGATCCTCTGTGTACTGTGTACCTTATTTTGTGTAGCTTGATTTTTGATAGGTATTTTATATCGACTCTGCGGTTTACGTGCTATTTATTTTTGACTAGTTTTAAAGAAATTAATTAAAAGCACTAGTTCTAGTTTGGCGTTAACAATAAAGTATCACAAAAAGCGGATAAATTACTCCCACCTTAATTGCAAAGTGTCTTCACGTTCATCCTTTTTTTATATTTAACCTTCATTTGATTTTTTCACTTGGTGGTGCAATAAAAATAAGGTTTGAAAATCACTGTAATAGTTCAATTTTCAGCTGTTAAGGTTAAATCATGTTTTTATTTTGCGAATTTTAATTCAAATGATTTATTTGGAATTTGTATTTATTTTAGTAAGTTGCGTGCAGCTTAGCATTATGAGTTTTTTCAGTGGTTTATTATGTCATATAGTGGAAGACTCAGTCTGATCTTGAAAAGTCAACAACAATTTGTCAAACCAATGAGGTGTAAGAATTTAAAGTCGACATTTACAATTTGCTTAAAAAAACTGCCCGTTATTCAATTAAATATTTAAACAACCTTTCAGTTTTCAGCGACTTGGGTGTTTTCTGAAACAAGGGCTGAATTGATATAAATACTATATAATTTATTTTATAATAGATTTAACATTAATAATCCTTACATTCCCCTTGTTTAAAAAGTTTTAACCATTCAATATTTTTATCATACGCTTTCCTTCCTGATTTTCTAGTTATTATTTTCTCTCGTGCAATTTTTGAAAGGACCCATATATATTTATCTTTTGTTCTTCCTTCTTTTTTTATCAAAAATTGGTCATTTATTCTCAATTCTGTATTTATTCTATTTCCCTGTTTGTATTTCATTTTTTTATCTGTTTACCAGAACCTCATTTCTTACCTCATTTCTGTCTATCAAATTAGCAACGGTATCTTTTCATCGAGGTCGAATTTAATGACCAAAAACAATTTTTGCTGGGCTTTTACTCGTCGAGTTTTGTATTTTAGCATTTAACATGAATTCTATTTTCTGGTAATATATCTGGTCTATCATTGCGTTTCCTATCTTTCAATAAAGCATTCAAATTATCTCTAATCGTTCTGGACTGACTTTCTATTAGATCATTTGCACTCTGATGATAAGAGCTTGAATACTGTATTTTTACATCGTTCTTTTTATCAGTTTTTTAAATGTATGAGATTCAAATGTTTTTTCACAATAAATATGAATAGCTTATCGAATATTTTTTCAATTTTCTCAAAATAAATAACTGAATTTTCTTTTTTATAATTAATTAAATCCAATAAATTTATGATTAGAGAAGTCAGCTTCCTAAAGGTTGTTCGTAATCTGTCTTCAAAACTTTACGACATTTATATCTACGGCTTCGTAAGTAGATAGCAATTCCTTTTTAATTAGTTATTTGACCATCATATTACTTGAAGTTTCTGCAAATCCACATATATCAAAATGTTGTCTGGTTTCTACGATAAATAATTCTAAGTCCCCGGATCAATCATATGTTGTTGGTACCATATTATTCGTAATCGGTAAGGTCGCCATGTAAGAATTTAAAGTCGACATTAACAATTTATTTTTAAAAAATACCCGTTGTTCAATCGAATATTTAAACAACGTTTTAATTTTCTACTACTTGGGTATTTCTGAAACATAAAAATAATGATATCTTCGTACAATGCAGAAACAAAGCATACACGGTTTCGTTGAAAATCTAAATAGTGACTGAAGGTTAAACGATGATTTTTAAGAGCAGAGATCAAAGTGCGAATGAAGAAGGCATACTTCGTACTCATAATGAGAAATTTTTTTTTACTTTCAGTTTTTGTGATAATTAGATAATTTACAAATGGCATTGAAAGGTTTTTCTCTTTGTATGTAATTATAAATTTTTAATAGAAGTTATCGTTTTTGCACAGGTGCAAAGAATTAATTTTTAATTTTTTGTCAGCAAGAAAATAAATGAAATTCATATTCTCTACTCAATACTAACTATTATTCTGCAATGAATGGAACGGCAAAACAGTCATTTTCAACCATTAAATACTTAATCTCTTTTTTAAAATATAAAGGGAGAAAAGAAATTAAATGACTTGGCTTTATTATATATTCATCGAGATTTTTGTAGTAACTTGGTGAAACATTTGGCGAATAAATGAAAAAAGTGTTGGGAGAAATTTCCGAGGGGGAAATGTCCTGATACCATAAATATAATGTGTGCATTGTTAGTTAATAACATATTTATATGAGAGTCATTTTACGATGTATTTTGACAGTTTTCCTGCCATCATAAGGTAGAATAGAAAAACTATAGATAGTATAAATTTATTAAACAAATCTTATAACAAAAATCTTTTTTAATTTAATATAAATAACTGATTATTTTTCAATTTTACCATTTTCAATAAATACTTAAAAATTTATAACATATTTTTTATTAATTTTAAATTTAACAAGCAATCTTTAAATTTTGAAAAATTTTGAAAAATTTTTAAAAATTTAAAATTATTTAAATGAATAATTTAGTGCATTTGAAAACAACATTTTACAATATTGAGTTGTTTTCTATCTGGCGCATTTTTTTATATCCCCTTTACTACTTACTAAATAATAAATATTTCAAATAAAACATGACTTTATAAGTAATTATTATTTATATTCAATTTCATTGGACATTATTTTTTTAAAAAAATATTTGACTATGAATCATTAATCTATTAATGAATAATAATGAGAATAAACACATGAGGACTGAAAAGTATATTAATAAGCATCTCATCTCAATGTAAATGTAAACATAATTCAAAAATATTATTAAACTTAAACATACTAACAGAAAAATCGGAAGAATATTTTGAAGCTATCCTAAAACTTATAGGGCGCAGAAATCAAAAGTTCTCCCCCACACCAATCAGCCTGAATATGTTCTAGGTCGACGTTGGTTGGAAACTTGTGTTCACTGTTGTAATTTCTAGTACTGACGCAACCATGTGGATCCACACGTTTCTGAGTAGCATTTACTACTACAGTTTGACCGTTGACATTGATTTTGATGTCGTCTTTCGTGAAATCCGGGTCCATTTTTAAAGTTTCCGAATAGACATGTTTACCGTTACGAATCAACGCTTCGGGAACAATGATTTTATCCCTAGGTGATTGTGAGGGATAACTGCGAACGTGTGCACTACCAGGAATTGATGAATATGGATTCGGGATAACTGGGATCTTTATAATGAGTATTCCATCGTTGTAAATCGTTTCGAGCTTTTTCGTTAGATCTGCATTTTGAGGGAGTAAAATTGTTTTGTGATATTCTTTCTTTTCTGATCGACTGCACGAAGAACTTTCTTCACAGGTTTTGCTGGACCTAGAACAGTTGGCATCGATGGTCAAAGTGTGATCGTGTTGTTTGATTTTGATTTCTTCTGCGCTGAAATCACTGACATCGATCTCGTAAGTGTATTCGACGTCTCCCTGTTCGTTTCGTTCATAGCGAGGAGAACTGAGCCTTTGACTGGGGGTGCTGCATCTGATAAATTCTGTTTCACTCGGTATTTTCAATGAAAGCGGGGGAGGCTTTGTTTTATCCATTAAGTTTGTAGCGGAGCGAATTTGAAAAAATTAGAAATGATTATTGTGATATCGGTGATATGCTAATGCTATGCATACTAAGTATATGCTAAATACGTATACATATATACGTGTATACATTCTGTTCAATGAGATGATAGTCAAATGATTATTATTGTTTTCATTGACTCTCATAGCATTCTTATGTGCGATCCGTGTGCGCATTTCAATTAATTCTGCGCACGTAAATGATGACAGTGAAAAATCTGTAAAATTTTTGGCAATACAAATTATAATGATAATTAAAAATTACTTTCTTCAGATTTCATCAATTGTTTACAATTTGTTTTCGATTAATTTAATTAATAAAATTTATTAAAATATTTTTAAAATTTTAAAAATTAAACTTCATTGAAATTCAAGTTGTAAATTTAATAATAATAATAATAATAATAATAATAATAATTTTAATTTTATTTTTTTTGTTCCTCTTTTAAAAATGAAGAAAATAAAAATCACGATAATATGAGTGTTGTGGACTACATTTTTATTGGTTGTTTTTGATTTCCGCGTTTTTCGTTACGCCTTTTACCTTATTCATTTATTTGTTTTCATTTTATTGTTGATATAATAAAGTTATGATAATAAATATTTTAAATTAAAAAAAAATGATATAATAAAGTTATGATAATAAATATTTTAAATTAAAAATCAATACATTTATATAGTAATTAAATTTAATTATTAAATTTAGTTACTATAAGGAAGAAAAAAGACTCACAAATACAAAAGTTAAATAACAAAAAATATCGATTGTGTTGGATGTACGGGAAATTTAATCACTAACTAACTCGCATTGCGGATTGGTGTCCATCTCATCTGTAATCTAGGGTTACTTTTTCCCAATACACCGCACGATTTGGATATACTACTACGTACCCATGACCGAAATCATGTTGGTACTGCACGCAGCAGCCGAATGCCATTCGAGCAGGTGAGCGCTACTAATAGTGCTACTCCTCGAAGGACCTTCGTTTTCCCGGTCATTGGCTGCTGATAGAAGGACTTACGCACCTTACCTTGAAGCTACACTATCACCGAACCCCTGGCGTTTATTCGTACGCTACCCCTGGAATTGTGAGAATTTCGATATGGATCTTGATCCGACTTAGCATTTGTAGTTTAGTCAACCGCTTTCTGTATCGGCAAATGCATCTTTAGTCCCTTCACTCAATCACTTGCTAGTTCGTCCTTGTCATTTTACTCTGTTACTCTAATTATTCATACATAATTCACAGAAAATTAAACACTACGAAAATTTTAACGCTATTTATTTTATTTTGACATATACCAATTATCAATAACATACAAAAGACAGAGACAGATTCGCAATACATCAGGCAATACTTATACACTACATACATCTATTGCACAGAATAAGTGTTGGTGAAATGTTAGGACAGATTAATTAATTTCGGCAGGCTGACGAGGAGGGCGATTGTAAGTAAAACTGAGCGGTCAGAACGACAGACCTCAACAGCCTCGTCTTTAATCATCCGCATCGATGTCTGTCGGTAGACATCGGCGCTTTGGCTGTCGATGAAGGGGAGAATCTTCAGTTACATTTGATTCTATTTGAGTAGAAGTTCCGGGAATACAAGTAGGGGCGCGGTCCGTCGGCACCCGCCCGCTTAAGATGGTGATGTCCTCCATGTCGAGACCCAGGCGCTCTAAGGCCTGGTGGACAGAGGGGGATTCGAAGGCATCCTCCACTAAGTCGATATATACAGAGGGTGGAGGAGGAGGAAATGCTGCCATTGGGGCATAGATTATCTCAGGGTCAAACTCCGGGAATTCGAACTCCTGATGCGGTGGGGGTAGGTCGTTTTCTCGATTGGGCATTCTAGCAGCCTCTTTCGCTCTGAGCAGATTCGCTTCTGTTCGAAGACGTTCACGGCGACGGCGATTTCGATTGGGTCGCCGCCGGGTCGCTTGGACCTAGGTTCGGCCACGATGGTTTGAGGGGGCTCGACAATTAGAGATGGGGCTGGTTTTGAATGAGTGTGCTGAGTTGATTCTACCGGGAGGTGTTGAGTCGGTATAATGTTCAGGCTTTGAGCCCAGATGCAGACAGGTACGCGAGCCCGGAGCTCGGCGTCTGTGAATTTTTGCCTGAGTGCGGCGCTCTGTTCGGTTATTAGCACTCATTGACTACGAGACTCGGTGATTAGTTCGTCCCTTGCTCGAGACAGGCGGGTAATCTTTTGATGTAACTTCCTCGTCGATTCGGGCGAGGTCCACGTCCCTTTTAGTTTTTGATACTTGGCCTGCAAAGAGGAATGCTCTTTCTCTAGTTTCTCGAGTCTTTGACGCGTTGCGATGATAGATGGCGACAAACGCGGTATTCTTGGGAGCTCCGACATTTTCTTCATTAGTGGTGGATCTATACATAAATAATAGGGTATTAAGTATCATTGCGGGATAATCCACGCTGGGTTAGCCGTGAAGAAAGTGTGGGGTGAATCTCATGCGCGATGATGACAATAATGGTGTAAAGATTAATGAAGGTTTCAATAAGGGACATAATGGTACTACTAATTATAATGTTCATAACAAAATGATGAACATAAAAATGACTAAACAATAATGGAAATGTTAATAATAATAATAATAATGGAGAACACTAATAATATTTATAGTAACATTATCGATGGTAGCGATACTGATAGCAGTGGTAATAACAGAATTTCTAATATACAACTGTAGTAATGTTAATAATACCAAGGGTGGTAGAACTGATAAGAAGAGGGATGGTGATAATCATAATCATATTAATAATAGGAATCCTAATGGCGATATTAATTGTTAATCTTAATGATAACAATAATACGATTGATACTAATGGAAATGATAATAATAATAATAATTATAATAATAATAATGGTAATAATAATTATAATAATAATTATAATAGTAATAATAATAATAATAATAATAAGAGTGATAATAATGAGAATAATAATAACTGGCGATAATGATAACGATAAAAGTAACATCAATAATATGGATACTACTAACCGTAATAATAGCCCTAAGAGTAATAATTAACCGAGTTACAGATGAAATATTTACATTATTGATAGTTTTGACATCTATTTTAAGGTTACTAATCCAGTTTGTATATAATTAATATTAATTGTGATGACTATAGGAGTAAATAGACCTGATTGTGAGTATTTGTACTAATAAGGGCGATCTTCGCGGAATTGATGAGTGGGTGGGTTACTCTCATATCATGGCGTCAGTAGTCGATATCAATCAGCTTGTTGGGGTGATTGGGATTAATGATTAGGCACACTGATTGTTAGTCGCAAAAAGGAGTGAATTAATTCTGAAAACAATTCCCAGTTGTTGAAATTATTTCAGTCATGTCGATGAGTTTAAGGTCATCGATTTTACACGATTAACTGGTTAGTAGAGGGAGAAGAATAGTAGCGTTGTCATGGGAACCCGATTTACTGACGGAGATTTTCCTTCTCCCGGCTATTACTGATGAATCAACGGGTTTTCCTACTGTCAATAGGATTCGCGGAAAAATCGATAGTGACAAGAACGGGAATTTGATGATTTTTCTGGAAATTCTATATCTAGTCGTGGAGATCACTTTGAACATTTGGTTCAGTGGGATTTATTAATTTGTCGCGTCCGTAATGGTGAATCGTGGTATTTCTGGGAATTTACTACTAATTTTATTTCTCTTCATCGCTCTCGACACTAGGCTGGTAACATTATTCTGGGGAAAATGATTTCTCGTTTACTATGTGGCGATTTACAATAACTATTCCTACTGTGATGCCATCGCTATTCTCGTCATGTGATATTCAAGTGGGTGTAAATGAACAGTTGATTTACGGTAAATAAAAAAGGAATTTTTATTTTTCATGTTTGATGTCCTATGTTTGTCATAAATAAAAGCGTCTGACACTTCCAACGTTATTTAATTTTCCTTTGATATTGATTTAAAATTTTCATTTTCACCTATTCTTACCACTCCTGCCCAGAATTTCTCGTTCTTTCTTTCGAGATTTCGAAAATAATCCTAAGAGATCGTTGTACGATCTTTCCTATTTCCCCTAACTAGTGACGCTCTTCCCTTTAATTTAAGTTTTCTGCTCGTCTCGACCGACGTTTCCATCAGCCGTTGCGAGTCGTTCAACGACGCCCTGCGAGGAGGGTCCTGTGCCATTTTGCTAGGCCCCGTCGCGGACAGACCAAGGTTTCGAAAAGGCGCGACCCACAATCGCAACTAGGGAACTTAATCCACCAGCCGGACCGGGATCTGCCTAATCGAGGACTATTACTATACTTTAAATGTATAAGATTTTAGAGGGACCTCGAATATAAATAAGCAATATATATGCATATAAATTCATTTAAAAGCAAGCAACGACATTATAAACATTAGTATTACTATAAACATGTTGGGTTTTGGATTATTTCAAGTCGGTTCTCTCTGACTCCTGGTGTTCTTTAAATCAAAACAATGAACGACCCAACGTATATTGAAACAACAGGTTTACAATTTATTATCACGCTCCAATAACCAATCAAAGTTTATACGATTCTCTGCTCGGCGTTGATGCTTTGCAAACAAACAATATTCACCTTTTGATCCTTTAGTTCCGTTGACTCTCGTTTTCCTCGGTTTCTGTTTGGTTTGATCCCTTTTCGCCTTTCCGTATTCTTAATTCTATTTCTTCTTTTCCCTACTTCCCTAATTCGTTTATCCCTTTTCTTATCGTCTGATTCTTCGAACCCTAGCTGAGGCAGAATGCCGATTTTCTCTGATTTTCCCTTTGCTTATATACTCCTCGAAATCAGGATGACAAATGGTTATTGCCGAGCCAATCTTTCGTTTGACATTTTCTCCTACGTGTTTGCTTCGGCTGTCATCCATAATGGTCCAACGAATCCAGATAATTAATGGCCCTACCGGTCTTCCTACGCGCGCTATCTTATCCTTACTCTTTTCCCATTAATCATTGTGTCAAGCTAATGGGCCCAAATCTTCCTTTTGTTTGCCTTTCTTCTTGTTTACCCAGCTCGGGTTTCCTTCATCTCTCGGGTTCTCCATTGGCTCGGGTTTCCCATTAGCTCGGGTTTTCCATTAGCCAATTAATTAATTAATTAACGTTTTCTGTTTTCATACATTTGAATGTTTTTCAACCCTTTCTAACCCTTTTCTGATAAATCCCTAACCGTCATCTTGTTGACCATTAGCTAATCTATAACTGTCCCGTTTTTCCCATTCGATTTCGATGATTTTTCCATTTATTGATTTTTCTCGGATTTCCGGATTCTCGCCTTTCGTAATTGCTTTTTGCATTTTCTAATACTGTTTCCATCGCACTTTCATTTACTATTAATTCTGTGCACGATCCCGCTTTTGTTTGCCTTTTTTCTTCGCTTACTTTCCATTTGAATTATTATCCTAAATTTTATTTAAATTTTTAATTTTAATTTACAGACCTCAACATATCTCCCCCCTTAAAAAAATTTTTTCGTCCTCGAAATCTATGTTTTGCTGTGATTATGTATTATTATCACTATTATTATTATAATTTTGATGGCGCATAGCGTATCAATAAATTTTAATCTTTTCAAGACCAAATGAAATGAAGGCTTAAGTCTGACTCATATCTGTTTTAATTTTTGACAATTTTCAAACTTTAAGGTAGAAAAATTATCCAATATTTTGTTACTCTAAAATTGTTTTGTTAATTAAAAATTAACTTAAAATTGATGTTTTATGAATCGAAAACCGAAGTTTAAAGTTTTTAATAGTGCAAAATTTTTTATATCTAGCTGATCATGTTTAATATCAGATAATTGAGTTGTTTTTATTGATTTCATTTTCATGTATGAACCATCTATCTTGTAAAAGGTAAAATGTTTTATAAATTTAATATAATAAATTTAGTAAGTCAATGCAAATGGAATTCTTTTTACTTTTAGTGGAAACTTATTTATAATATTTTCAAAATTTAATTTTTATTTATTTCGATTTAAGTCAAACTTTACTTAGAAAATGATAATAATAATAATAATAATAATAATAATAATAATTATTATTATAGTAATAATAATAATAACAATAATAATAACAATAATAACAATAATAATAAAATTTCTATGTAAAAATATAATATTTGACGATTTATTCATTGAATTTCTCTCTGTAACAGAATGCTCGGTAAATGTACAAGCGATTACCCGCCGAAATGGATCGATTATGCTATTGGAGTTTATCGGTTGTATGCGGTGGCAATTATTGCTATTTTTGGAATTCTTGGAAATATTATCGATCGATTATGCTATTGGAGTTTATCGGTTGTATGCGGTGGCAATTATTGCTATTTTTGGAATTCTTGGAAATATTATCGTAATTTTGGTATTTCTATTGGAACATAAAAAGTCAAGATTCTCCATTTTTGTGTCGCCATCTCTAGTACTCATGTTGTAATTTTAATAATGAATTCTCTGATGGATGACTTTATGGGAAAAGGCTTGGAACATTGGCGGCTTCATTTTTATCAAAGATAATTAATGTTTTGATGACATTTAAAAATTATCTCAAACTATTTATTAAATGTTTATAAACAAATAATAATCTCAAAATAATTTTTATTTAGAAAATTGTTTCGTTTTTATAAATGATTTCGATTTATATTTATCATTATTTATGATAATTTTATGAAAAATTTTCTAAAAATCCCCATAAATTAAATTCTTTTTTAGAAAGCGCAACATTCTTTTTAAGATTAACTTATAATTACAATTTAGATATCATTATCTAACTTCTTGAGTGTCATCATTAAAGTATCAAGACGTGATTTATTTTTTTCCGAAATAAATCTAAAACCATCCTATCAGACAATGAGCGGTTGAGAAAACCCGATATTTACTCTGTCATTATTTGATAAATTGTAGCTGTCTTGGTAAATGATAAGTGCTAAAACAAACCAAATTTCCTTCTATTCGAAAGCACTAAATTTTAACTAACAATCGCAGTAATATTGGTTGCTAGGCCACAGCAGAAATCAATATTGAGGCAAGGAGAAATTATCTTGAAAGCAATCAATCGGGATAGAAAACTAATACCATCCAATTAAATCTTGCATACAAATTTAGAAATTATTTTGTGGCAAGTAAACCCTATATAAGTAAGTGTACTGAATCGAAATATTATTTCATTAACAAATTTGATCGAATTTTAAATCATGCCTCACAAGAGTAAAATTAATATTAATTTTTCTTTAGCTATATTTTTAAAACATTTATTTAATTTAGAAATAGATGAAGCCAAATCGAAACTAAAGTCAGCCAAAGTCATTTTCGTTTTGGGTTAGTTTTTACTCTTGAAATTATTTGGAATTAATTCGTCTTTGATTTAAATTTCACAGTTTCAAATTTAAATTGTTAATATGGTCCGGGAAGTGGAAAAGGGAGGTGTGCGGTTGCTATGTGCTGCTATGTGTTGCTATAGTCGTGTTGTAAAGACGATCAATTAATTGATTTTTAAAAATAAATCTCGTTAATATTAATCAAATCTAGGTGGTCCGGGAAGTGGAAAAGGAACCCAATGTGAAAAAATAGTTAATAAATATGGTTTTAATCATTTGTCCAGTGGTGACTTATTATGAGAAGAAGTAGAATCAGGCTCAGAAAGAGGAAATAAACTTAAAGAAATAATGGAAAAAGGAGAACTTGTTTCATTAGTGAGATATTTAATTTAATTTATGATTCTTAATGGAAAAAGGAGAACTTGTTTCACTAGTAAGATATTTAATTTAATTTATGATTCTAACTTATTGTATTAATTCTAATAAATTACGGAGAACTTGTTTCATTAGTAAGATATTTAATTTAATTTATGATTCTAACTTATTGTATTAATTCTAATAAATTACAATTTAAGTCTTGTGTAATATTATTCGCTGCAATATTAGTTTAAATTCTTTACTTTTAGAAATTTCAGCTTAGATTTTGTTTAGTTTTTTAAATATTTTTTTTTGGACGATTTAAAACATTTATAAACAATGTATATTGTACGGTAATACTTTTATACTGAAAATGTCAGTTACTTTGTTGTTAGTGGCATACCTAGAGTAAATGACGCCTATGGCAAACACCGATCTTGCGCCCTCTCCGATGATAGGTATTACCATTATTATTAATATTATGATTTAAAAATAATTTTTTGTTATTAATAACTTATTAGTTTATTTCGCTCGCAGCATGGTAAAAAGGTAATCTCCCCCGCACCGACCGACTCATGATATCACTTTGTTTACTCAGCCTGATAAGGTATCTGCGATGAACATTAATATTCCGAATGAATTTTTACTTGTCCTGCGGTTTTTGACGTAGCCGATACTGATAGGCTCTATAATTAATTACCCTGTGGTTTCTTAACGTAGCCCGTGCTGATAAGCTTTCTAATTAATTACCCTTTGGTTTGTTAACGTAGCCTGTACTGATAAGCTTTCTAATTAATTACCCTGTGGTTTGTTAACGTAGCCTGTACTGATAAGCGTTCTATATAAGTGTCTGCTTTACCACTTTTCGTTAGTTTTGTCTTGCCAATCTTGAAGTAAGCATTTTATATTTTATTTTTTTCATATATTTTTTTTTTTGAATTTTAGTAACGCCATCCCTCAATTACTATGGACGTAAGTGATTACTTGTTTTTTTGTTTTTGTGATCATGCTGTCCTCAACTACCCTCATAGTAACCGAACACTTGCAATCGCTGTTCAGGGTAGCCAAACCCCGGTGATTGCAAGCGCTCGTGTTGCTTATTAAATTAACTTATTGATGCTTATTAAATTAACTTATTCACTGTTTAATTTTAGTTTGTTAATTTGTTTATGCAACTACCTATACCACACTCATGTGTTGGGTCATATATTTTTGATTTTCTGATTTTGTATTTATACTAAAAGCAAACCTCTAATTACAGCTACTCGTATTTTTCTGACAATTTTAGCCGTATTTATACTTATTAATTTATTACGTAATTCTTAAAATCAATTACTTGCCTGCACTAATTATTTGTCGAGGGCGCCATGGTACGGAGTTTTACACAGTATTTATTTCATTTTTCTTTTCAACCCTTACTATTTTAGGTCCCAGAACCTAAGTTTGAGCATCTCGATGTTATGCAATGGTTATTTGACTGCCATACTACCAGGTTTTTTTTTTAAATTTCTTTTTCAGGGTCCCTTTGCCACCGCGCCGAAAGGGATTGAAACGCACCTTTGCCTGTGTGGATACAGGCAGTAGGTTTGAAAGACGCCCGCCTTGCAATGTACGCAGGGAATGGGACTGTGGCATCCAAAGTCCCGTTCTGTTGGACTCTGACGATGACTAAAAACGAATAAAACTTTGAATAAATGTTCAGCATACCTTTGTTTTTAATTTATGCTAGAAAGTGTGGGGTAATTGTGTCCCTCTTCGCGATTAGTCTTTGTTACTACTAATGTGAAATTATTCCTTACTTATTTATAATTTTGTTCTCTCGCCCCAGTAGGTTACCCATTGTTATATAGTTATGCTAATTCATTCATTACTACTCAGCCCTTTAATATTATTTATTTCTAATGTTCATTTAAGGTATCATTTCATTATTTGCAACATTTATTTGAGTTATTCTATTTGCTTTTGTTCATTTTTATCTATTATTCATTTATTTAATTTTTTATCTATTATTCATTTATTTAATTTATCACTTTTTTAATTATTTATTTATATCAATTTGTTTATTTATTTGATTATTTGTTAATTTACTTATATTTATTTACTATTATTTTTTTTCTCGAGGACGAAAAAACACTAACTGGGTCCGTTTAAATATTTTATTTTTTTAGTCTAATTGATTTATCTCACCATCGTCTTCCGATTCCTCTATTTCTTCTACTCTCATTCGAAACATCGCGAAATCGGCCTCGTGTTGAAACAATAAGATTTCCAAACGGTCCAACCGCCTTTTCAGACGGAAGTTTTCTTCCTCCAAATCTGTTATTCTGCCCTGCATGCTACGAAACTTTTGCTTTAGTTCTTGCGTACTTGTTTTACACTCTTTGCATGACATCTCCGAGGCTTCTTGCATTCTCTGAAATTAAATGATAGTAAATTTTTTTTTTTTTTTTTTTTTTTTTTGTATCACTCTCTATTCGCAAAGCATCAACACCTCGCTTCGAATCTCAAACAAATTACACCGTTCATCCTATGGTACTTATAAAACATGCACATTGTTACTATAAATATAATATATTTTTATACTCTATTCATGCAGATCACAATTTATAGTCTTGTCTCATAATATGAATATGATGGTGGTTGAAGGATAGTTAGTTGTCTCTTCTTTACACATATCAAAATGGTGATGATTATGAATGTTATTGATAGGATGAGAAGACCTGTTATTAAAATGTAAATGAGATATTCACAATAGTTGACTGTCAGATCCGAATTCATCATCATTAGTTTATTTGAGTTAGGTTTTGTCGTCTCTTGGGTCGGTAATTGGAAAGGTGATGTGGTTGTATCTGATTCTCGTTTCGATTCATTGATTGTCCTGACTTCCACGAAAACTGTTTGCCATCCGCCTGGTTCGGTTATCCATTGCTGATATTTAACTGTTAATTCCCATGCCGTCTCTAAATCAGAAGTGTAAAGTGTAAAAAAATGATTACCGGCATCTAATATAGTCAGGGTTTTTTGTTTGTAGATAATAACAACTCTTTCATCATTTCCTGATTTTCTATATATCGTTACCGGTCCATTCCAACACTCAGGGTTATACGATTTGACTCGTCTCTGAGATAGATAGACTGGGTCTCACTCTTAAATCGTGACCATTGGTTTCTCACTACCGTTCCATTTTCGAGGCATATGTTCTCGTAGTAGTTTGCATTAACTGAATAATTTTGATTCATTTTCAATTTCTCGTAGCGGATAACTGATTTTCGCGAGTTAAGGGTGTCGACATTTAACCCTTGAAATGTGATTCGCACTTTCACCAAGTCCACTGGCTTCCAATATATATTGATTCCATTTATCTCTGGTTCTATTTCGATCAAGTTTCGCATCTCTTTTGTGTGCACTTCTATTGGAATTTGCGTGTACCACTTTGACATGTTCTGTCTCAACAGCCATTGGTATTTGAAATTTGGCTTTAACTTTCGTACCGCAAATATATCTTATCATAATTCAGTTCTACCACTGGTGCCGTATTGTCTAGTAAATCAATAATTTCTATTTGGTCTGCGATCTCGCATTTACAGCTCCATACTATATTTGTTAGAGTGGAATATATATGTATTTTCTCCATTCCTCGGATTTTGCTTACCGCATATGGTAAGTCAATCTTTTTGCCGCTCGCAACTGTTACTAACATCAACATTATTGCTACATATAATATCTTATTGAGGTAGCTGACTGGTGTTGGATTTTTCGTGAATTTCTGTTTCAATTTTGTTTGACCCGTTACTTTATTCTGCTTGGACCTTAAGGGGTATCTAGATTCATCTTCCTCTGGCACTAGTTTACATCGATTTGCATGCACAATCATCGGGTTAGCCTTTTTACTCCTGAATGGTAATACTTCAAATTGGTTTCGGTGGTGTCGCACACTTTGTAGGGTCCTTTAAATGGTCTTTGCAATTTAGGCGATAAACCTTTGAGAGGTTCCGGCCTGTTCAGATACACTAGATCTCCAATCTTTATGCCATGCGCATGTGCTTTTTTATCGTAGGTTTCTTTATATTTCTCTTGGTTATGCTTTATTGTCAAACCGGCTTTAGTCCATACTGACTGCATTTTTTCTTGCATCAATGCTTTATAATCGGGTATCTCCATATATTGAGAAATTGGTGGTTGGAATTTGAGATCAATCGGCATATTATTTTCCTTAAATACATCAAGTAAAAAGGGGTCTCTCCTGTACTTTGATTTACTGCATTTCTGTAGGCAAATAGACACGGCTTATGAAGTCGTCCAATCTTTCTGTTTTCGATTCACATATGACGAGATCATATTTATCAGTGTCCCATTAAATCGTTCCACTAATCCATCAGTTTGTGGATGATATGGTGACGTATTCAATTTCCAAATTCCAAATAGGTCTGTGATTGATTTGAACATTTCGCTTTGAAAGTTTTTTCCTTGATCAGTTAACAATTTCTTTGGAGTACCATAGCGAAATATTATGTTTTCCACAAATATTCTAGCAATCGTGTCTGCTTTTTGGTTTGGAATAGCGTATGCTTCTGGCCATTTGGTAAAATAGTCACAAAAAACAACAATGTATTTGTTTCCTTTGTTGTTTCCGGTAATGGTCCCAGAATATCCATTGCCGTCATCTCCATTGGTGCTGCGGGTACTGGCATCGGTTTTAATGGTACTTTAATCTTTTTACCAGTATTTCTGCGGGTGATGCATACTTTGCAACTGTTACACCAATTTTTCACGTCTTGTTCCATTGTTGGCCAAAAGTATTTCAATTTTAATCTCGATAGCGTCTTACGCGTTGACAAATGACCTCCCAACGCTCCATCATGATACTGCATCAGTAATGCGTCTCTGTGCTTGGCTGGTATAATAATTAATGCTTCCCCATTTTTCCAAATTTTAAGTATTCCATTATGAATTACATATTTGCTGTTTGCATCTGTAAGTCGTTTCCAGTCTTGTTCTTTCTTATTTTGACCGCTTGTTCCATAAATTGTTTTAATTCACTATCGTTTTCCTGATCATTTTGAAGTTCAGACATATTATTAACAGCTTTGATTGCAACGAATATAGTACCTTCCACTTTTTCAGGTGTCCCCTCACTATTATTTTCTGGGATTCTTGACATTGCATCTGCGTTCGCGTTAGCTTTACCTGTCCGATATTTAATCTCAAAGTCGTATTCTTGGAGGGCAATCGACCATCGTATTAATTTACTGGCTGAATCTCTGTGTTCATTAACCACTGTAATGGATTATGATCTGTATAAACAGTAAATTTTCTGCCCAATAAATATTGTCTAAAATTAGTAATTCCATACACTAACGCTAACGTTTCCTTTTCAATCGTTGAGTAGTTTTTCTCGTGAGGCCTCAGTGATCGGCTTGCATAGGCTATTACGTGGTCCTTTTCACCTTCAAATTTTTGTCCTAACACCGCACCCAATGCAACGTTGCTTGCATCCGTCATCAAGATAAATTGTTTTGTAAAATCTGGACATCTTAATATAGGAGTTGTTACTAATTTCTCTTTTAATGTATTGAAAGCGTTTTGTTGCATTTGTCCCCAAATAAATTTATTGTTTTTCTTTAGTAACGTATTCAATGGTTGTGCGATGTGAGAGAAATCTTTTATAAATTTCTGTAATAGCTCGCCAAACCTAAAAATTGTCTAACCTCATCGGCGTCTTTTGGTACTGGGTACTCTTCCACTTTTTTGATGTTATCTGGATTAGTTTGTAACCCTCGCCGTGATATTATATGTCCTACATAAATCACTTCTGCTTTGCCCCATTCACATTTCGATGGTTTGATTTTTAATTTTGCACTTTGAGCCGTTTAAATACAGTTTCTACATCTTTCAAGTGTTCTTCGAAATCATTTGAAAATATTATTATATCGTCGATATATACCAATGCATGTCGAATACCTCGTAACACATAATTCATTCCTCGTTGGAATGTAGCTGGGGCTCCTGTTAATCCAAATGGTAACACATTGAACTCATACAGTCCTTTGCCATCCGAGAACGCCGTCTTTCCTCTATCTTTCCTCTTTACCCTAAATTGATTGTACCCTTTGTTTAAATCAATAACTGTGAAATATCGTGCCTCTCCCATTTGATCGAACATTTCTTGGGGTACTGGAATTGGATAAGTGTCTTTCCTCGTAACTTGATTTAGCTTCCGATAATCTACGCAAAATCGTAAGTCTCCATCTTTTTTCTTAACTATCACTATTGATGAGGAGAATGGTGACGCACTATCTCGAATTATTCCAAATTCCTTCATTGCTGTAATCTGTCTATCACTTTCATCTTGATGAACGTAGGGGATTCTGTATGGCTTTATTTTTATTGGAGTTTCGTCTAATAACGGTATTTCATGCTCAATTACATTGGTTAGACCTAAATCATATTCGTGTTTGGCAAAGATATCTCGGTATTTTCTCAGCAGTTTTGTGAATTCCTTTTTCTGCATCTCATTTAAATCATTGCTTACCACTTCAGGCTCCTTGTACACCTTGACGTTTCTTGGTATTTTACAATTTGTTTCAACAGACATTTTCGATAATTTTCCCAATTTTGTTTTTGGGTGTAGCTGAACCGGTTTCTTACTGCTATTCGTTATATGGACTGGTACTATCTGATTTTCCACTTTGACAACTTCGTCACATATCGGTAAATCATATTTTCGACTAGCGTTTGATTTGGTTCGAATATAAAATCACCATTATCCACACTCATGGTATTGCACAATATACCATCTCCGATTGTGGTGGTATTGTCAATGTCTGATTCACAAACACTTCACCGGCCCTGTGAATTATTTTTCCTGTTTCTCCTGCTATCAAATTACCAGTCTTTAAATCGAGTGAGACTCCGTCCAGCTGCTCTAATATATCCATACCGATCAGACATCGTACTGGGCTTCCCTTCATTATAAGCGATTGTGCGCTATTATTCGGTCTCCAATATGGAATATGACGTTAAGTTGTCCAATTATGTTTAATTCATTTTTTGATAATGACCTCACTATTTCGTCGGTAGGCTTTATTTGCATTTCTCCTTCACGTTTAATACATTTTCCGATATTATTGTGTGACTAGATCCCGAATCAACCAAAGCTTCTACTTTATGTTTGTTCATTTGTATAAATATTCGGGTTGCTTTCCTCTTTTGTTAATGTCATCATTGAGTAGTTGCATGGTAAGCCTAACATATTCTTTCTCTCGATCTCTGCGCTAGAAGGCTCGATTCTCTCTCCTACCATTCCTTCACATTGTAATGCGATATTTTCTACTGGTTTCATCTCTCGTAATCGATCAACTGGATATACTGGTGCTGGTTGCATAAACGATTTTGGTATACACAATTTTGTAAACGTGTCTACGCTACTCGCATTTAACAGTGGCTCTTTTAAGATTTGATAGGTTCTCAACGCTTCTTTATTCGTTCCACTTAGTTCTTGATTGTCAACATATAACGGTGCACTATCACCCTCGTTGTCATTGTCATTATTCTCGTCCCTTGAAGGGGTTGTACTAGCGTAGCTCACCTTTCTCTTCTTTAATATTCGCGCTTTGAGTATCTCCAACTCCTGATATTGATGATGAGTAATGAAGAATCTAGCCAATAATGGTATGCAACCAATTACTAATTTCCACGACCAACCTGTGATCGCGTATAATCTGTGTGTTGATAGGACCTGCGATATTATTACTTAAATTACAACACATATTACATAAATTCCAATCAATCCGGCACACGCTTGTCCAATGAACATAAACTTTCCCCAGATCTTTTTCATTGTATTATACGTCGCTTTCTTGTAATGATCTGGAGTTAACAAATACTCGTAATTTACCTTCCCACTTCCGCTTGGGAGAATTGTATCTACCATCTCCATTATTACTCTTCTTTCTTTGATGGAAATAACAAGTTCTGCGGGCTTCCTCAATGTCTTCGTTCGAGTAAATTCCACTTTGCGATAATTTCTCTAATGACGTAAAATTTACCAGATATTGTATTCTGTCAATTCTAAGTTTCCGGTGTCTTTACTTCTCGATGATCTGGTAATGCAATCCAAGATTCTGGTGTTAGTCTGTATAGTGGTGCCAACAATCTATTACACTGTAATACTTTCGGTTTCACGTCCTCTTCCAGTAAGATTCGTGTTACAGGCTCCATAAATCGCAACTTTCCATTTAAGTTCACTGGTAACTCGTTGGTGCATTGGTCATACTTTGTCAGTTTAACTGGTACCGCTTTACATTTATAGCTATATAGTGCTTCACCGAAAATTCTGGCAACACCCCATTTTCTGCAATTAACATTGGTGCTACCAAATTAGATTGGTTATAGCCATTGCCATCCGATTTCGGAGTATTTCTTTGTTGAGATTGCAATCATTTATAATAACTTCTCGGTACACATTTTCAACAGTATTTGACCAAAGTGAAATAAATAATCTATTTTGTTATTAAAGTAATTTGTCAACTTGATATCTCCGGCATGTATGTTTGTTTGGGCCTCTATAATCATTTTCTGAGATACATATATACCTTTATAATTTGTCTCATAGACATTTTGTCCACACTTTGTTTTAGTTTCTTTTCTCAGGAATCGCATCCCGTCTTCCTCTGAGGTTGACATTAACACTGTTGGAGTATCTTTCATCCGTAGAGGTGTGATTCTTGTTGTTGTACTCGTTGCTGGATCCATTCTTATTTTCTCGGGCTTTTCCCTGATCTGTTCTCCCGTTATTTCTTTAAAACTCATTGACTTCAATTGCACTAAATTGCACTTTTTGGTATCGACATCGTACACCAAAATTGATTCTCCTGTCTGACAGCTAGATTGTTTCATGTTGCAGAATGGATGTGTTTGTAGTTTACCAGTATCATCATCAAATGATCCATCAAATTCTCTTAATTCTGACATGTACTCTTCTACAACCACGGCTTTGTCATTATAGCATCGTCTACTTTGTATGGCTCTCCTTGGCAATCACCATTATACTTTATTATCCCTCGCACGGTTACAGTCTCACGGATTTTGTGGTTAAGCTTTGCTTGTAGTTTGATATCTGCATTAATTTTCAACTGTCCTGTTTGAAAGGCTGCCAAACAATTCTCCGGAATTATTTCTATCGGTCTAGGTATCGATTGCATTTTCACCATCGATGAGTGGCTCCATTTTCCACAATAAAATACAAAAGTAGTTCGTTTCACTGTACACTCTCTCACCTTTGATCTTCGAAACCCCGATTCTTGATATACATGATATTTTACTGGATTTGTCACTTTAAATTTTACTGGATATGCATCCGAACACTCTGCTACGTTTACCAACGAGTATACTCTTCCCATTTCGGTTTGGGAGCAGTCATATGCCACCAATGAATTCGTCGTATTTATTATTCCCAATAACATAATAATAGAAATCATCAACCATGGAAATGCAAGTTTTCCCTTTTTCCTCACTGTCTCTGTTTTGGGCTCTCAGCCTTTTTATTAACTCTTCCCATCCGCCATTGTTTGCGATCCACTTCATCAAATATTTATTCTTCATTTCAGTAGCTTTCTTTATCAATGATTTTGAATTGTCACTTTCCAGATAACCATAAGTACCAATCTCCAATATTATATAGGCTAGCACTGTCAATATTACATCTCGATCTAACTCAGTTCGTGTTAAGTCCTCAATTACTGCTTCCTCACAAAATTCCTTTTCTCATAATTTCTTTTAATTATCGACGGTAATCTCCTCTTTAATTCCGTTGCCAATCTTTTTACAACTCTTTTCTCCCCTCCGAAATATCATCTTCTGCTTCAGTTTCATCTAACAAATACAATTCCGTTACTAAACTTTTTAATATTCGCTCAGTTTCGCTTGATTCATCTAAACGCTCAGTTTCGCTTGATTCCTCTAAACTCAAAGATTCAATTTCCGCATCATTCTGTTTATCCCACATATCGCAATGTCATTTTTCGTCTCAACAAAGTTCTCTTCACTTTTCATCCATCTATGCTCGGTAGTATCCTATTATCGGTGCTCCTTTCCTCAACATCCCTTGTAACTTCATTTTCTGATCTCATTTCCTCATTTTCCATTGTTTCTAATCTCTGCAATTCATTAATTTCTTGATCAATTTCTCCTGGGTCATCTACAACTTCAGTTTTAATCTCTACATTATCATTGTCCACTTCCTCATACAGAGGCCAAAACGGTACTATTACTGCATCTTCTTCCATTTCACCACTTTGTTTTGTTGCGTACACCTTATTAATACAATTTGGGTTACATCCGTAGTTTAACAAATATTCGTCATCATCCAATTCTCGTCCTTTGAACGTCAACACGATAATTCCGTCATTACCTAATATCTCCGCTGCTTTTTGTCGTATTTTCTTTGCTTTTACACTCCAATGTTCCTGATAATATTCAATCCTTTGATCCGCAATATTTAACGCTATTATCAAAGACTTCGCGCTATCGTCTGCCGCCTCATAATCATGTCCTAATTTTCGAATTACCTCTTTTAACTTTGCCTGATAACTCGTCGGTTTATTCGTATACGGTACGATGCATTCAAACAACCCTTCTTTCATGTCTCGATCCATTTCGATGCTCATTATGAAGTCGATACTCGCATTAATTTTATCTCTATTCCCTGCATACAGGGTATCCTGTAAATCTGCTAGAATCTTTTCCCAATTTTGTCTGTCTGAATTCAAAGTATTAACAGCATTAACAACTTTTACTTTATTTTTCCAGCCTGGTATCAGACCGCAATCTACTAAGTACTCCTCGTCTTCCAGACATCGATTCTCAAATTTTAGTTGCACTTGCCATCCACTGTATTGACGCAGTATTCGCTCCTTTAGGTCTTTGATTTGTCCGTAGGCCTTTACACGGAATTGGCACTTCACATTATCAAGTCCCGTCGTTTCCACTATGATATCATCTAAATCCCTTGTTGACCGCAAAGCCTTGCCAAACTTTTGCATTTGCTTAAGTATCTCATCATCTCTGTTTCCTTTGAATAACTTTGCACATAAATTTATGGCTCTCTTTAGTTCGCTTTGGGTTAGTGACATCACACTGAGTTCTGCGATCCATCGTTTCAACTGGGAGTTGTCAGTTTCCATTTTCTCAAGCAATTTTTCAACTCGGGCTAACAGTGCAGTCGGATTCTCATCTGATGCGATCTTTCGTACTTTCGGGCAGGTTTTCCCTCACCTTCTGACACGGTTCCACTTATCATATGAGATTCAGTTTCTTCATCTGATTCGAATTTAGCCACTAGTTTGTTCAGCTTCTGTCGCATTTCTCGAAATTCCTTTTCCATTTTGTCTTGAAATTCCTCTCTCTGAGCATATGTCATGTTACTGGTGTTTGGCATATCTTCTTGGAATCTGATTGATTTCTTTAAAATAGGTCTGCTGAATCTCTCTGAGTTCCTTGGGCATGACCGCGCCATGTGGCCGTATCCCTTGCACGAATGACATTGTATCTGTCCATTTGTATTCACTTTGTCCCTTTGTGGTGAAGGTGACGCTGACGATGATCTTGATCTGGTAAAACAGTTTCTGCTAATATGCCCTTTCTTTCCGCATCGATAGCATTCGACATCACTGCTGATCCTTTTATTTTCTGTGAATCTCTTGTTAGGGCTGGGATTTTCCCATATTTGAACCAACATTGATTTGAGTAGTGTCCAGACTTTTTGCAATGTTCGCATTGAGGATTATTTACCTGTCCATTTGATTGTACACTCATCGCTGATCTACCGGCTTGAAATCTAGTATTTGGTCTTAAAATTGGACTACTGATTTGATTTATTTTCTTTTCATCCCATGGTGCTCTCACAGGCGTAATTGACCGCTCACGTCTCTCCACATTAACTCCAAAAGCATCTGATCTTTTTGCACTTTTTAAATTCAGCTCTATCTTCATTGCTTTCTTCACGAGCTCATCGAAATTTGAAAAATCCACATAACATAGGGCCTTTTTGATTTCGAGTGGACTCCGGTTATAAACTGATCTTCTAACAGCTCTTTAACCTGCTTGGCCATATCTACTTGATCGGGTTTGACTTCGAAGGCTTTATCTGCTAAAGTGGTCAGATGATAAGCAAACTCACTGACCGATTCATCTGGACCTTGAACTCGATTATAAAATTTCTGTCGCATGATTCTTTTGATATCTCCACCAACCAGTTTCAGTGCCATTGCATCCTTCAATTTTGTCCAATCATTGCCAACATTTCGTTTGTCGACTTGCTGCCAGGCTTCTCTTGCCGCACCCTTCAGATAGAGTGGGAATCTCTGAACCATAATGGCTTGTGTCCATCCGTATGCTGAGGCGTACATATAATAATCTCCCATGAAATCTGCAAATTCAACAGGGTCTCCCCCATATTGATTGACGGTAATTTCTGACAACTTGCGAAATCAATCATCTCTCTATTGAGAGGCATAACAGCATTATCATTTGCCATTTGGACTTGTTTCTGACTTCTGAGGTTGTATCGGTTCACTTTGAGCTAAACTTCAAGCGTTAAACAATAATAAAAAATTACTTCTCAACTTCTTTTAAATCTCCCAATAATAGCCTTTTATAATCTCGTTAACACTATTTTCAAACTTCTAAGCCGACTTTCACTCACGTCAGTACTAATTCTTTTTATAATTCCTTTTTCACTAGCTTCCAATAATTTCCCTCCGACTTTCAATCACGTCGGTACTATTTTTTTCAATAATTATTTCTCCACTAACTTTCAATAATTTTCCGCCGACTTGCGATCACGTCGGGCTCACCAGAATATATGTTGGGTTTTGGATTATTTCAAGTCGGTTCTCTCTGACTCCTGGTGTTCTTTAAATCAAAACAATGAACGACCCAACGTATATTGAAACAACAGGTTTACAATTTATTATCACGCTCCAATAACCAATCAAAGTTTATACGATTCTCTGCTCGGCGTTGATGCTTTGCAAACAAACAATATTCACCTTTTGATCCTTTAGTTCCGTTGACTCTCGTTTTCCTCGGTTTCTGTTTGGTTTGATCCCTTTTCGCCTTTCCGTATTCTTAATTCTATTTCTTCTTTTCCCTACTTCCCTAATTCGTTTATCCCTTTTCTTATCGTCTGATTCTTCGAACCCTAGCTGAGGCAGAATGCCGATTTTCTCTGATTTTCCCTTTGCTTATATACTCCTCGAAATCAGGATGACAAATGGTTATTGCCGAGCCAATCTTTCGTTTGACATTTTCTCCTACGTGTTTGCTTCGGCTGTCATCCATAATGGTCCAACGAATCCAGATAATTAATGGCCCTACCGGTCTTCCTACGCGCGCTATCTTATCCTTACTCTTTTCCCATTAATCATTGTGTCAAGCTAATGGGCCCAAATCTTCCTTTTGTTTGCCTTTCTTCTTGTTTACCCAGCTCGGGTTTCCTTCATCTCTCGGGTTCTCCATTGGCTCGGGTTTCCCATTAGCTCGGGTTTTCCATTAGCCAATTAATTAATTAATTAACGTTTTCTGTTTTCATACATTTGAATGTTTTTCAACCCTTTCTAACCCTTTTCTGATAAATCCCTAACCGTCATCTTGTTGACCATTAGCTAATCTATAACTGTCCCGTTTTTCCCATTCGATTTCGATGATTTTTCCATTTATTGATTTTTCTCGGATTTCCGGATTCTCGCCTTTCGTAATTGCTTTTTGCATTTTCTAATACTGTTTCCATCGCACTTTCATTTACTATTAATTCTGTGCACGATCCCGCTTTTGTTTGCCTTTTTTCTTCGCTTACTTTCCATTTGAATTATTATCCTAAATTTTATTTAAATTTTTAATTTTAATTTACAGACCTCAACAAACATATAAAGTTACATTAACGTAAAATAGGAAAAATTTTTCATTTTTATCTTTTTTGTTTTAATTCTTTGATATATTTTGTTTTAATTTTGGCTCTAAACCCAACAATTGCAAAAATTTAAAAGAATTAAAATTGAAAGAATCTTGGAAACCTGTAATTTAGAAACAAGAAGGAAAAGAATATTAAAAATTGTAATTAAATTCTTAACTAAGGTGCATGTTTACTTTTATGGTATTTTTTGAATACATATTATGTAATATTGTTATTTTTATAACTTTGTTTATACATTTGTTTCTTCATATAGCAAGGCCCCCCAGTTGTCCTGAAACAGAATTCTTAATGGACTATGATAGGCATAACAATTTCTAATTAGCATATACATAGACATATAACTATAACAACATAATATATAAATGATAAATGATAAAATAAATAAAAATAAATAGAAAATTATTTTTGTCTGTCAATAAATTTAATTATTTCTAGAATAATTGATTTTGTTAATATTTTTTTTCATTTTAATTATTTGTTTTTTAGCTATAATTTTATTAGCAATAATTCTACTGTTTTTACCAATATTCTCTTTTGCATAATTAGAATATGTTTGATTTCATGAGGCAAAAATTTTATTTATTATTAAATTACAATTTTTATTGCTTTTAAACGTCTTTATACTTTGGACTTTTCTATTTTCAAATCACTTTTAACAACCAAAAATTCTTGTTTCTTTCTGGAAATTTCATGTTAAGCATGTTTGACTGAAAAATAGGTTTCGTCAACTAGAATTGACATAATTTACGATAGAAGTTATGACTTCACCATAACATTCAAATATTTTGTGAGCAAACCAACCACGACAAGACCATACGAATCCATATCCGGTAGTTAGAGACAGCCCTGACGCCGAACCAAAATGGAGACGCAATCATCAATCTTCCAGGATTGGCCCCCACTAGAAAAACTCTTGGCACATATGGCACAAACGAAAATAGAATTCACAGCGAAGAAATGAAAGTCAATGAAATCAGAACGAATTTGCAGAAGACAGTGAAAAGTGGCGAGAGCACTTGGCCAGATACTCAAGGCTCGTGCAAAAGTACTTTCCCTAGAATAACGTGGTGTAATAAAAAAAGTTAAGAAAGTAATTATAACGCTAATTCTAATTTTGTAAATTGTAACATTGAAATGAATGATTAGCTGATCAAAAGTGTGGCAGACAGGAAACAGAATCGAACTTATGCTATTTCCAAATCAACATCCTCAAGTAAATAAATATAAATATGATTTACTTCATGTGATCATTGGTGAGGGATTTACGGTACAGTGGACCATTGCAACTTCACACAATTCTAGTAGTTTATCAAATCACTGTTTTGTCAAACGATTTCGAATTCCTTCAATCTTTGTTCCTCAGCATATCATTGTTTAGGAAACCTGAATGATAAAATTAAATAATTATTAAAGTAAGCGGAATTAAAAGCGGGAAAGTTGTAGAACTCTAAAAATCAGAAATGAAAAAAAGAGATAAATCGTAAATGAAAATGAAATAATGGAGATCAATAAAATGAAACAGTTAAATACGACAAGCTCTTAATTAACATGTGCAAATCAAAAATAGAAACAAAAGATACAAACAAAATGGAATTTCCTTATTTCAATGATTGGACTGAAAAATCGGAAAAATAAAAGCGAAAAGTTTATAAAAAGTGACTATCTTGACAACTGTCAGAGATAGCGGCAGAACCGTTACAACCACAAAAGGAATTATCTTTGTTGGAGTTGCACAATTTTACAAAAAATTATAATATTTAAGCATAAAATTAGAAAATAAAATAATTAATTAAAAATAATAAAAAGTTAACATCAATATTTTCAGGGAAATGGGTATGTGCCGTTGACAATTGAAGAAAATAATAATATAAAATTAATTCGGGACCACTAAAAAGTTATTATGAAAAAAATACGAAAACAAAATAATTTAAATTAGAGAAAAATTATAGAAAAATGAATTTAATTATGTAGTAACTAATTTTCCCCAAATTTATAAATTTACCATTGCTCCCCTGGAACATAATCAAAGTTTAAAAAATCATATTAGTTGTTGAGGAGAAATTTCCTATATAAGGAGATCTCAAATCAACCACTGTGCCACAAATTTGATAAGAAAAAAGTAATTAATTATCTTGGGCTAGCACAAGAATAACCTTAAAATTGATTTAAACGAATCAGAAATAAAGCACCAGAAAAACAGTTAACCAAACATCAAACATAGAACACCATATAATCACATCAAAATCAGAGAGAAACGGTTCAGCATCGATAAGACAAAATCCCTCTATAAAACGATAGATGTCCTCAAGAAACAATTAGAACACGATAGAGTCAAACTCATCAAATTTAGAACCACTCACTCATGGTCACGTTAATGGCAAGCTAATGTGTAAATTCAGTACTTATCAACTCGTATTTACCTCGATACCCACTACAAATCAAATCAATCACTTCAGCCGGATGCACGCAGAACAACCGTTACCAAAAAATGAACATAATCTGCAAATATTTATAAGAATCTAAATCCTTGAAGTGATTTGAAGGATACTGATTTGAGTTGAAATGAAATTGTTGTTATTGAATTTTTGGGAACTTCCCCCAAGGCTTGAAAGAACAGTTGATGCAGCAGATTTGATAATATTGTGCAACGAATCATTAACTGAATTTTTATTAGATTGTGGAGGCTGACGTTTGAATATTTCCGAGTAAAATCGATTAATGTTATTATTTCCATCGCGCCTTCCTTTGAAATCTTTGATTTCCATTATTATAAAGTTCTGCATTAGAAGTCCTTGTAAATTTTAAATATGTTGGCTAGCAACGAACATAGTTGATGAAGAGGCAGTGCACTGTTGATTAGTTGACTGAGACGGATGTTGCTAATTTGGCACTGAACAATCGCCTTAACTGCTGTAGCTAGGGTTGCCAACTTTTATCCATAAATTTAATTTTTTAAAAAGGACATTTCCCCTGCCAATTTTTTGCATCATGGATACTATAAAAAATAAAAAACCTATAATTAAAAAAAAATTTAAAACCAACATTAATCTTAATTTTTAAATGAATATTTCAAAGTTGATTTAGCCTTTTCAGGAAATTTTTGTCTTTTAGAATGTTTTCCGAAAAATCACCGCAACTATCCTTAATTCTAACTTAATTCCAAAGAACGTTCTTTTAATATGTAATTTCAAGTCCTGAAAAAAGGACAGTTCTTTGAAAAAAAGACGGTTAGCAACAGTAGCCATTGACTAAAGGGGATTAATTTTATTTTCAAGACCCCAGGGTCCAACCCGTAACTAATAATTAGTTATTATAATTTACTTAAACGTGTCCGAACACCTTGAATATATACTTATTTTTAATATCCAAATATTTTCAAAATTTAAAATCCTTTATGATTAATTCAATAACAAATTTCGCTTATATTATAAAACCTTAAATTTAATTAACTCTTGTTTTAAAATAAATATGGCGGTAATATTTATATAAACTTTGTGTATTTTCAGCAATATTTCCATGCATGTTAATCTATTAATTATACGGTTTATTTGTAATTTAAAAAAATGTTTTCATATTATTGACATTTGAAATGTATGAAGTTAAAAATTTTGACTTGAATATTATTTGAAAGTGATCTCTTTTCTTGATAAAGTATTTTCAGAAACGTAGTTTTAGAAATGTAAGTTTAACATGTAAAAAAATTTGCTACTTCTGACTAATTTCTATTCCAGCTGCTGATAATAATATTGGTATTGGTAAGTTTACATTTTAAGTTTGCTATAAATTCAATATATTCAATTAAATGAATTACGTGGTTATATGATAAAATATGAAAAATTATTAATAGTTGCAAATAAGATTTTGTTGAATTATACTTAATTTTGATATAATTAATCCAAATAAATTTTATTATCTTTATTCAAATTACTTTAGGATATTGATTGATATATCCGACTGTCTGACATTTACCCTTTGGCCGAATCATATCAATGAATCTATGCAAATTTGAAATAACCGTTAAAAACGTTGCCTCTGGTATTCGTTTAAAGCATCGTATATATATCTCAAGTTCTAAAGCTTGCTTATACGTTTAACGCCTTGAAAAGCACGTAAAGGTTTTGCACCAGCATGTGCCATTTCATTTATCGTCGACTATACTCACTTGTTTTACGAGGCTATCAATATGTGGTAATTCCAGAATTTGCATTATTATTTCTAGGGCATTGTTTAGGAACTCGTCGAGACTTGGTATTTATTATACTTTATTTACATGTCATACTTTATTTTACGGCATGTTTATAATTGTGGTTATGTCCGTACATCTTAATTAAAAAATAGTATAAATCATCGGTAATTTAGTGTCTAATAAATAATAGAATGTTTCATCCAAGTTTATCTAAATACATATGAATCAACATAGATTTTATATAAATTAAATATTGAAAATGGCGTTCGCATAGCGGTTTTGCAATCATGCAGATTACATACGTTACAGACAACCAATTGAATTAAAATACAAAATAAGCAATAAACGGATTATATCAAAATCACTGTAAACACAAAAAATACCCGAAATCGAAAACATTTAAAATCTATCAAAAAGCAAATATTAAACAATCTTCTACCACACAAACGGCACCACCACAAATTGCCTACACACTTTTCGCCTAGAGACCTGTTTCAAATTTATTTGAACATCACAGATTTACTACTAGATTTATTGCGTCTAGTAGATGATTATGTTGCGTTGGTTCGAGAAGTGTGTATACGAAATGTATCGGTAGGCCATATGTCTGTAGGCGAATTGTCATGAAACCATACCACACAAACTTTGCGACACACTCTTGCTCACGCTGAATCAGCCTAATCAAAGAGAAAAAACAACCATATTAAATATACCAAAGAATAATTGGATGCACACAACATTCATATGGTAAGTGCTCCATTGATTACAAAACATGACGTTAGATTATCTCATCAGTTGTCATGTGTTTCTGTTTCCAATTTCGTGCTAAAGTTTTAAATAGTTTAAATTTCGTTCTCCCTTTTCGTGATCTTTACTGTTTTCTTGTTTTTTTTCAATTTGAAGATCTTTTCAACTCATTTCGTAATACCCAAGTGTTGTAGCTCTTCACTCTATCAATATATTCTTCACATTTGTATGGACATACATATGGATTGTTGACAGCGGGCAGCTCTTTGTCTAATGTTCTCAAATGATCCAATAAAATAACACTAAGATCTATTCCAGTCGCCATCCATATTCTGAATGAAATTATTTCTGGTGTCTAATAGACTAGATCTTTTAACAGAGTAGGATTTTCAATAAGAATCTGTATTTGTTTTTCTGAAAAAGAATAAATATAGAAATAAAATTGACATATCGGCATCCTGAATTCATTTCACATCAATAGCAGGGTTCTCCCCAGAGAATTTTACAAGCCATGCGGAGTGAAATAGTAAGCGGGTGGATAAATAAAGAGTATGCAATATTACTACCAAAATACTCAACACTATAAAAGAAACTAGATAAATGATTTGATAATTAACCGACAATTTTGTTTTTGCAATAAACTTCGCTAATCAATCAACTGAAGTGATTCCTTAAGGAATAATCCGACATTATTTATAGGCTATCTATTACTTAATATGCATAACTGAAATACGAATTCCAGCAAGAACAATTTCCATGTCAACCATGACAAATTGTATTTAAAGTTTTTTTTGCTTCAATATTAGGGAAACAGTAAATTTTTGCTTTAGATTAATTAATTGCAATAAGTTATAATGATCCTGCTTATACAGTAAAACCTCCATATAAAGTACAACACCGTATTTGCAAACAATTCTTCTTCGCGTGTACTTCTTAAAGGTAGGTGTACTGATAAGAGAAATATCCAATAAAAATTCAGGGTAAATGTTTGAAGTTTAAAATTCTAGCAAATAAAATGTTTCAGTCATGAAAAGATATATCAGAAATAAAGGTTTATTTATCGAAGTGTAATAAGTCGATTCAATTCAACGCGAAAAGAGGAAATACACTCTTTGTTTATCTATATAAAAGACTCTTGTTTCTGGGACACACCGTTTATTAAAAAATAAACAATTTGTAAAGATATAACTTTTTTTCACAGAAATAATCTCATAATCTCATTGTTTTTCGAAAGTCGGCCTCTTTTTAATGAACTATTGACATTTTTTCCAGCTAATTGTTCGTCACTGCTTAAACACATCCTTTAGACACGTCAAAAAACTTTGTTGTTTCGCTTGCACTTTTATTCCTTTGTAAAAATTTTTAATTTGTTTTCTTCTCAAAATCCACAAACTGGCTTTTTGTTGCTGTGGTGTTGTTTGGTTTTTTGCCTTTTTGACATGGGTTATTAAAAATTTAACCATGATTTTCTTATTATTAAAACTCTTTAATTGCTTTTAATATTTAAACTTTTAATAATATCTTTATATAATTTCAAATATACCTCTAAATAGAAATTTAAAGATTATAAAACATAAATGATATTCAAAATAAGCGTTAAAATAATATTGGTGTATAAGTTCGTTGGAATATAAGTCGGATACAGATAATAAGCAAAATTTGACGTCTAAAATTAATAGCTGTAGATAAAAAAAATCATGATATGAGACCCAATTAGCGCTTATAATAATAATAATCGGTAATCAAATGACGATCAATAATTGCAGTAAACCATAATCACACGAGAACCTCGATAATTTATCTCGAGACTAAATTTTTGGTGGTTTGTAGGTGACTGAAATATATTAATCCGATTAGGAATTTGCTTATGATATTTGCTCGTAAATTTCCATTCCTTTAGCTTAATTAATTTGAAATAAAAACAAAGTGCTGAAATGATGTTGTCTGATAGATAATTTGCAATGATAATCCAGGCTGATAAACGATGCAAAACAAATATACTATAAAAACCAAATTTTTTTCTCAATTTAATAATTATAAAATAATCAGATTTTTAATAATTCTATTTTGCAACGTTTCTAGTTTTTAAAATTCTTGTTCATTTATTTTATTGGTGTATATATAAGAAATGCTCTCATATATTTTCGTTTTATTTGTATGTTAAATTCTATTTTTGCTTTCCCAGCCATTGTTAGTTGAATTCGGTTGCCTTGGTTTAGCATTACCTTTATTCCATCGTGCTTATTCCATCGAAGAATGCAACAATTAAACAAGAGGTCAGTTATTGGAAAAAATAAATATAATAGAATCTAGTAACTTAATAAATTCGAGACAACTCTTTCTCCTCAGTAACTACTCTTATTCTTTGAATTTTAAGAACTCGATTTATTAACCAATGCAAATTAAAAATTATGAAATTTCGTTGATAAATTTGTGAATATCAATAATTAAAAATAAAACAATATTATACACTACTTTACCTCCACCAATTTTAAACGTCTTTAAACGTTCACCGCTGCAAAAAGCGATTGGGTAAAGCGTCACAGACTATCCAGGGACGGTTCGAGCATTTGTGGCAGCATATGCCAAGGGTCTAAATCGCGGACATCCAATTTAACGAATTAAAAAAGAATGAATGAAAATTTGAACTTTAATATTTTTATATTAAAATTCCAATATGTTGCTGGTAACTAGGTCGTAAATGCCCAGCGGTTATACAAAGACTATTGTTATTCAACTGCCATAAGCTTGAGTGAGGTTTCCCAGCACTCGCTGTTGGTATTGTATAGCATGGGCGGATATACTTGAAAAGGTGATCTTTCACAGTGATACTCTTCGAAATATATCCTCTTTCTATCTAACTGCCGATAGAAAGACTTACGCTTTTATCAAATACCGCTAAACTTGGCCGGCGTTTTCCCCAAGGTCTAAACTACTACTTAAGAGAGAGGTGCCAATCGGACGCGCTATTATTCGCATCGAAGAACATCAGTCAAACATTATTCACACAAACTTTTAAATAATTAAAACTATATACACTACATTTTATTATAAACTAATAAGCACAAACTTGACGAGTACCTGCAAAGGGCCGTGTCAGCGACAAAAAATGGGCAAATTTGGGTCAACGATAGTGGATCTCATATAAGGAGGTCATGACATTTATTTTGACATACATGGATATTACCTATTTGCTTACATAATACTACCTTATAAATAATAAGAACACATATGAAGTAAAATTTATTAAAATACATTTTCAAGAAACTTGAAGAATTATATTAAAATTTAAGTCATTAGGTATAATTACTGATGACCCGCAACTCTGCCCGCATACGTTTTTATTTTCTCTGCGTGTAAGTTTATTTTGTAAAAAAAGTAAAATTGTATCATGTAGCCCGTGTCAACTCTTTAGTTAGCTAGATCTCTAAACTTTATCTCCGTACAAGATCACCAGATTTCTAGGTATTCACTTTGCTGTCGCAATACAATTTGAACTTGTAAAAATATAAAATTTGATATACAAGCATCACCATGTTACACACATACGCTCAGTATAGTATAAAGTTTTCTTATTTTCAGGTATCTATTTAATTTTATTGCATAATTGGTAGTTATCGTATTTAACTTGTCTGACTTCTTTTTAACTAAATTTAAGTATAAGTTGCAAAAAAATCTGAAAATTTTCGATACTCATTGTTTTTCTAAAATTAAACACAAGTTAACTTTTAAATTATTTGAAATATTATTTTCACCAAAATTCAGCATTCAAATAAAATTTCATATTCTATAAATTTTATTATTTTGATTTTTCACCAAGAAAATTTTTATTACTTTTTTAATGAACCTTCTTTAAATTTACGATTTTCAACTTGAAAATGTCTTTCAAAAATATTTTAATTCTAAAAAAAAATTTGATGTTTACGCAATAAAATTTGAATCGTTTAAAATTATATTTCACGAATATTTTATATCTATTTCTTGGTTACATGATGAAATTACATAAGACAAAATTACATAGGAAGAAATTACATAGAGAAAAAATTACATAAGAAAAAATTACATAGGAAGAAATTACATAGAGAAGAAATTACATAAGAAAAAATTACATAAGAAAGAATTACACATAATTAGTATGACAAAAATGTTAATAAAAATTACACTTATAAAATTTTTTTAATCTTAAATTTATTAGTACTTTTATCAATATAATATATAATAATAAAATAGTTTATTAGATTAAATTTAGTAATAAAGAATCAAATATACAAAAACTAAGTAATGTGCGCTATAGACCACAAAAACTCTAATTTTCTACTAGAGTCATAATTTTGTACAATCCTGGAAATACGATTTTTTAAGCTGAATTTTTTTGACCAGTTAAATACTGTAAAAAGTTTGTATGCTGCAAGGATAGAAATTTAATAAAGTTAAATTTTATATTATGCTTAATTAAAAACAATAAATACTAATTCTGCAATTTTTTTTTGTGTAATTCTTTCTTATGTAATTTCTTCTCTATGTAATTTCTTCTCTATGTAATTTCTTCTCTATGTAATTTCTTCTCTATGTAATTTCTTCTTATGTAATTTCTTCTTATGTAATTTCTTCTTATGTAATTTCTTCCTATGTAATTTCTTCCTATGTAATTTCGTCTTATGTAATTTCTTCCTAACACCCTATTTCTTTTACTCTTTATTTTAATATTTTCGGTTTATTTTCTCATTTCTAATTATATTAGTAATTAAAAAAGGACCCCCAAGGAATAAGGTTTGGTTCTTATAGGGAAAATATAGGGTATAATAATAATTTGTAATACAGATGGAAAGGTAAAATGTTGAATATATAGTTTGGTGCGCCACTGATGAATTGTTGGTGCTATTTTAATTTGTTACTACGAGAATTTATTTTCCAGAGCAATTTTTCATCGTTAATTATGACCAATCTGCTGTTGAATTATAATTTTTTAGCAAAAATGAATAAATAAGAGGCTATTCAAAATATTAATATCAAGTTACTAATATCACTTACCTTCATAATTTTTCCTCACAATATATCTAGCAGGATGCGTGATAACTGATAGTGGCCCAAATCGATCACATCTTCCCACTCATTTACAATATTCAGGTGCCGTGCGCGCCTAGACACACTAAACAAAGAGATATGAAAGAGAGGAAGGAAGATAAACATAAGTTAAGAGAGGTGCGTAATGGGTTCATATATATTGTCTGCGTAGACGCTTAGTGTTGAATGCGATATTCTATATTTGAGATGCGTAATCAGGCCTAATATCTAATCTAACATCTAGCATTCGGTTCATTAGTTTGATGCTCAACAGTGATATCAAACTGAGGCTCCTCATCCATTATAAACGAGGGTTAATTGACAGGGGTCCCAGAGAATACATCTTCTTCACTAAATAAAATATTTATAGCAATAGATCGAATAACATCTGATACAGGAGGATCAGATGATTCAAAAGATATAGGAATAGGAAAAATAACTTCAGGAATATTTTCTGTACGTAATCTATTAGTAAAACCATATAGAGGTGTCGAGTCAAAGTCGGGAATTTTGACACGACGATTAATAGCTTCAGCAGTTGATGTAAAACAATCTTGCGGCCAAAATAGATTAATGTTGTTAACACAAATAATCCGCGAAAGACCTGAAGGTAGTAAATCACAAATATGTAGGACATTAGTAGGCAACCAGGATTTGGATATCATATAGTCTATGACAATGCCATCAGTAAATTTTCCCGAAATCCTGGGAAAATTCTGTTTGAAACTAGTAATGGTTTCTCGAAATGGCTTAGCGCAAAATTGGTTCTCGCGATTCCTGTCACCAACAAATATGTGGGTTAGCCCGTCATTTATCAATATTGAATTCGGTATATTGCGCGCGGATACGCCTACGTGATTCTCGTAGTAAAAACTCTCAATTTAGGAACAACGAAGGATCTTTTTCTTTGAAGTAGGATACTCCCTCTTCGGTATTAAAAAAAAATTTAAGAGCTGCCGTTAAATATCTTTATACTGAGGTAACATTTTGGGAGATATTTCAAGAGACATAATATCTCCATCAGGAACTCAAGAGTCAGTCTTGCTGGCATAATCTCATTCTTTGTCAATTTCACTGAGGGCAATACCCCAACAGCACTGGATCCCAAACCGATTATTGAGGGCTCTGACAGACATAGAATTAGCAGTATGGACGAAAACTTCAGCATGATGGAAGCCGGAATCCGACTTCCTGAGTAATTAAAATATTAAACAGACATAAAATAAGCATCTTTGTTACTCGTAAATAAAAAAATTTACACCATGAATTAGCAAACTCAAGGATAGTCTCCTTGAGAACCAGATACCTCTCCCATGATATCGATAAGCGAAAGTTTCTTTTTTTAAAATAAACAAATTAATAAATAATGTATACCTAATAAATAATTATATCTAACTTTAACCCCAATATTTATAAAAAATTGCAAAATATTTTCAAATAATTTCAAAGCATTTTTAAAATAAGATTAATTAAAATTTTTCTAATGAAATTAATTAAATATATTTAAATTAATAATCTAATTTGAAAAAGTTTTTATTGTTTCCAAGTTTAATTAGTTTTTATTCGTTAGTAGTAATAATAATATTTTTGGTGGTCGTGGGAATTCGGTTTATGGCAGAACTTTCAGGATTTGAAAATGTTTATAATAATAATTATAACAATATAAAATTAATTTCAAAAAATATTTTTTATCGATTATTGCCCTATATGGTAAAATATTTCGAGTATAGCACTAATGTGCTTTTGATTTAGAAATTTGTGGCACTCATGACCTTATTAATAAACAGTTTGTTCAGATAACAAATTGGCAACACATTTTCTGAATGTTAATTTGCTTTATAGGCGTTCAGAGAAATTTTAACTTTATTAAAAATTGTTTTTAGGGATAACGTCTGAAAATCCGATTTTCTTATTTTTTTAAAATCAATTCAATTTTATTACTATTTGTTCTATTAATATTTTTTAATTTTGTCAGAATTTAATGGTCTACAGCAGCAATTCAACTATTGTTATTTTTAACCAAATTAAAAAAATTTCTATTGATAAATTAATACAATCACTAAAGATTTTAATGTTTTATAAGTGAAATTTTCAAAGATTTTCTAAAAAGTTAATAAATAATTGATAGCAAATTCAGCTAATAAAATAATGGACAAATCAATAATTTTTTGACATGATTCAAAATTTAAAACTGTCTAAATACTAACATTAAAATTTAGTATTTCCATTTTATAACAATAATAACATTGAAAGACGTTTAAAACAGTTTTTATCAACGACGACAAACCTTATACATATATATATATAAATTCAAACCCATCAGCTATTTTTGTAATTTTTAATATTTTCTATAGGTTTCTTTGATTTTGTGGCGATTTGATTTAAAACATTCCAGCTACAACCTCTACCTATGGGGTAACTTTGGATTTTATAATCTAAATAAAAATAATTAAAAATATAATTAAAATACCTCTATTGACCACTAAAAATAATTTTTGAAGTCCGAGCTAGATTAAATCATCATATGCTGTGATTTTTGTATTAGATTTGGTCGTCGAATAAAATATCGAACACTTTCTTGAGCGAATTCATTTTTGATTCCGTAGTTTCTCAGCCTGTTTCCCCAATCATTGAATGTTCTTGTCGACATCATCATTTTCATCATAGGAAATTAATCCATTTAATAAACTTATTGTGAATTTAGTTGATATCATTTTATAAAAAATATTTGAAATGTTCTTCTATTTATATTAATAACTTTGAGATATAATATGAATCTCATTGGTTAATTTAATACTTTTTTATCTTCATTTATTGTTATGTAAATACATTTGTTATTCACTTTAATTAAATAACAACAAAATCAACCCCGTTATTCTCTATCGTAATCAGTGTTATTTTTATTTATAAATGCGATCGAAGTTGAGAAATATGAACTTGAATCATAGAGTAAAGTATACTATGAGTAACAATAAAATACAAATACCAAATCATGCAGTCTTTAAAACAAAAAACAATATTATACTAGATAAGTAAAAGGAAATTTATTGATATATAAAATAAATATATGCAAATACGTCAGTTTTAATTGAGATATATTGTGATATTCACTTCAATAACATTTTTAGATACATTGGAAAGTGATAGAAATATTTTTTTTTCTCTTCACGATTATCATAGTCGGTCACTTGATCTGAAAAAATTACAGTAATGTTGACATCAAGTGGTGCACCTTACCCACCAATGCTATAAGAATGCGAACGAAATGAAAAGCTGTGTAAAAATGGAAAACGTAAATTGTACTGCATTGACATATTTATATACTTATCTAATTAAGGATTATTACATTATTACACAGAACAGCTATGTATAACTTTTTTATTCAGGGAATATTATTTATATTTATAAAATAATTAGATATTCATATGCTGGAATATTTAAATAAATGGCCCGTAAGATTCAATATTAAAGCACAATTTCTAAAGCTGCGTATCATTTAAGTATGAGGTAAATAGCGCAACATAAAATTGACACCTATAAAATGTTCTGACATACTTTTTGAAACTAGACAGGTGATTCATGTTAATAAAAAATTACTGTTATTAATAAAATACACGACAACTTTCAAAAACATCACTGATAGGCACTGAATAAAATAATTTATAAAGTCATTTGAATAAATAAAGTTAGAAACTACAATATATCAAATATGGACCTGGATTCCCATAATATGTTATTGATGTACCAGGAATCCTATCGAAGTCTTTTGTAACATATAATAGCCTGTTATTTCAGTTCTTTGTTGAATGAAGTTGATTTGCATCAGGTTTTCGCTTTTTTATAGTTTACGGTAAATAGGAATTCATAATAGACTTGGATATGACGGTATCCACTTATTGAGACTGAAAGTACACATCTTAGATAGTTAAAATGCTATGACTGTATCCACTTATTGAGACTGAAAGTACACATCTTAGATAGTTAAAATGCTAAACTATGTGTTAAATTGTGAATTTCGTTTGTCGCGTCTGTATGCACGATTTTAGTGTTATTGAGTTTTATGAATGGTGTCCGCACACAAACGTGAATTTTTTAGATTATTTTTGTTACTTATATTTGGTCGAATTGATTTATAGGAATCGAGTTTTGTGTGAAATTGGTAGAATTTTATTTTATCGCGTTCGAGTTTAGGAAGCTTTCGAATTTTGTCAAATTGGATTTATTTTTAATATATTTTTCTATATAAAAAACTTTGTTTTGCTTTTATGAAAATATTAATAATGGCTCAATCTCAAGTCATTGGACACACGTTAAATGGTTTAACTCAAGGAATAGATATGGATTCATCAGTATTGACAATCAACGAAACGATAAAGATGTGTTTTTGTTTAATTTTAATCTATTGCTTTCAACAAACGCAACTTCGTTAGGTTATAGTGAAGAAATTCTCTTCGATATTCAATTAGTTTTTCCTTATTATGCATCTGGGTGTACGAAGAGTATTGTTACAGATCCTGGAGAAGGTGTATCACATATAGTACTAATTTATGAAAGAAAATCCACATTTCAACACTGTAAATGCGTATTTACTTTCCTATTGAAAACCAATGTATTTCGTTTTTGCCATACGTATGTCTTTGTAGTAATCCTCAGCAACTTGATATAGAGTGAATGGAAAATTAAATTGGAAATTACTGTGCCACACGAACCACATTTTTCGTCTCTCAGTCGACATCCATGACTACATATTCTCTTCACATTAGTAACTGTTGCATTATAGCTGAATTCTACATGAATGCCATTAGATATAAGTAGCTCATCTCTTATGGTCCCTTGGCATCAGCATGAATAAAAGTGTCAAGAAGACACTTTCGTTTAGCTCCACAACGCCGAGGGATATTAGTTGATAAATTATCTAAAATATCAGGTCTTCACTGTGTTCTAATTCCAAAACGGTATCCGCGCTACTATCAGTATTGTCGAATTGTTTATTGCCGGTCATATATAATAAGTTACTTTGTTTCTATAAAGATTTTCTTTAAATATATATTCACAAAGATTATTTATTTTTGCTGAATAATTTTTTTGTCTGACAGAAAAATTTGTTTGCTTTAATTAAATGAATGAAAATTGACTCACTATTTTTATAAAGATTGAAATGATTAGAAAAAAGTATATTCCAGTCTAACTAGAATAATGATTTGCTTTATTTTATGGACTTAATTTCCAATTGTATTCTTAGCGCAATTCCAAACGCTATATATATATATATATATATATATTTATATATATATATATATATATATATAAAATCGATAATTATTTTAGATAAAGTAGTATCTTTCTCTCCGCCTTTCGAATTGACGTTCCTATGTTAGTAAACATATTGGTTTAGTAAATTTATTTGTCTTAATTAACAATGCAAAACTTAAAATTGTGAAACATTTAACTCGGTGTATGTTCATTATAGGTCTTATATAAAAGCTCACATAATATAAATTGCTATTGTTTGTTTAGGTGAGCTTGCGCAGTAACATTTTTTAAAAATTTAAAACAAAATTCGTATACATCATATACCAACTTTTTATTCTTAATATTAAATGATATATTCATACTATCGAATTGACTGAAAATATAATATCTTTACACTTATTCTGTTTGATTATTCAATTACTTCCTAAAGTGAGATAATAAAGGATTATAAATACTAAATGTTATCAGTAAAATCATTTATCTTTTTGTTCACTTTTGATCAGTTTTTTCTTTTAAAATTTCATTTATCTTCATTTAGATTTCGACTATGTATCAATAAATTTCGGCACAACTTTTATGAAGTGCAGTGTCTTAAAATTGTTTTAAAACGGACTAAGTTGAAATCTGATTGAATCAGTCATTTATTTAATTTTTATAATACAGGTACTCTCGATTATCCGTTCATTGATTATCCGGTTTTCGGATTATTCGTGCCGGAAAAAAAATATTTTTAAATTCAAATTTAATTTGATTGATTTTTTGCTATTATGATTATAAGATGCATTATTTAATTTCGATCTCGAATATGCGTGTTGTTTGAAAGAAATACGTATAGGGACACACAGTGCGTGTCTTTCCAGTGATCAGTTTTTTTCATTACTCTCGTATGTTTGATTAATTGTAAGTTCTTTTTGTGTGATAAAATTTTTCTTATATGTAATCTCAAAAATTCGTATTTTAACTCTACATATCTGTACCGTTTAAAAATGGAGAAAGAACGATTAACAAAAAACGGAAGAAAATTGTACATATTCACTTAAACATTTTATTATGATATACATAAAATTTAAATCTGCTTAAATTAATGGTAGAAAGAGTTTATCACAATAATCAAAAATTTATCATTTCATATTGTCGAAATTTCCATTGATCCTTTGGTATTTGATTTCGACACAGAAACGCGATTCTCATTATTATTGTGTTGTATTAGCCTCATACACTGTTGATTAGATATTTATTTGAATCAACCCACAAAATTTCATCCCCATCAAAGTATTTATTATTATATAGATATTGCTTGAACGTACAGAGAATAATATTTTGGGAGAAGGGTTTCTATAAACCACAAGATAGCTTATTTATCATAGGAGAAATTTTGGTAATGCGAATCTTTTTCTAAGCCAAGATTTGACATTAAAAGAATATGGGTTAATAAACAACCCCTTTACGTTTTTGTCCTGACTCATTTAACATGTTCATTTAAAATTAAAAACTCAATAATACTAGTTGTGGCAGCAAATTTGGGTATATTCATTTTGTTCTATCGTTAGTTAGTGCTATTGACTTTCGAGACTCTTCATGAGTTTGATAATTTGAGACATGGGGAGTTTAGGAGAAGTTTTCGAAGATACGACAAGTAGTGTGAAAACTTTTAAAGTATAATAACTTTAGTGGGCTTTGAAAATGCATAATAAAAGAAACAATATAAAAACATCAAATTTTGAATTTTTGCATAATATTTATTAAAGTATACTTACTTACTATTCATGTCTTTTCTGTTGGTTGATATGTTCCATTATTTTGAATATCAAAGTCATTGGAATTTTGAACTGATTTCTGAATTGCATTTTTAGCTCCTTCACCTAATGTTTAGTCGATTAGTTATTGAAAATTTTGATACTAGTAATACAAAATTAACAATCATTGAAATTGTTTATGGAGTTAAAATTTCAACATCTCCAATTTTTTCTGTGGCCATATTCAAAATTTGGAAACACAAGATAAACATGTTTTATTGAATTAAATTCTCTTAGTACATAAAAGGCTGGAGCTTTAAAGTTAACATATTCCATGTTTCAGTTGACTAAGTCTTATCAATTAATATATTTATCAAGTAATGTTTGAAATGGTTCGATTAAGTAAAAACCAATTTGGGTGTATTAGAATGATAAAAGTATTGCACATTTTTGGGATTGAGTTAACTGAAACAAATGTTTTAGTGAGCTGAAAAACAATTCTGTAATTTAAGAAGTATTTTAATTTAAATTTCTTAACCATAAAATCATTGTGAAAATGATAAATAAATTCAATTATTTAAAATTAGGGCAGGATGATTATCAAATAATCCCTCTAGTTTCATGATTGAAATTAGTAACTTTTTTTAAATTCATTCTTCGAGGGTTTGTGATCTGATCAAACTTTTATCTATTTAGCTTCCATTATTTTTATTCTGTTAACAAATTTTTTAGTTGTTTCTTTTTGAGGAAAGTATACTTTAAAATTTAGTTATGATTTTATGGTTCTTCCTTAATCGCTCTAATAAATTGGCTTCATTTAAAAAATAAATGATTTTGGGATTTAGTCAATAATTAGTTTCTATACCAAACTGTAAAATAGCAGAGACAAAAATGAAATAGTACCCAAAAATTTTAAATAATCGGAGTCTGTGCAAAGTCAAATCCTATCAAAAATAATTATAAAACTCAACAATTCTATTTTTGTCAAAATGCAATGATTGTATCTGCTTGTAAGTTTAAATTGAATAAAAATAAATAATATTAAAAAAATATTTTTATTTGGTAAAACTCGCAGTCTTAATGAAATGGAATCTTTGGATCCTTAATAAGAGTTTGAAAAGGTTCTCAAACAAAAAATTAGGAAAATCCTTATTTCAAGCTTAAAAACTAGGCATGATAAAATCTTAAATTTTTTTATATTAAAACAAATATATAATATATATTAGTCTCTAGAATTTCTTAGTAGTACTTTGGATTTTCGAGCTTGTTCCAACTTTTTAAGTGTGCCTTAAGTAGATACATCGGAAGTGAGATAAGTATTAGATGGATAAAGTTTAAGGGCGATAAATGAATATATTTTTAAAAAATTATTTACGATTTTATAATCAGTATATATTGCATATATTACATACTGTGCACATACTTACGGTTGTACATGCACTGTATTAACACTGACTATTCTAATATTATGTGTTTAGTTTAATTCATTTAAAAACAAATTTTTTTTATTCATCTTTACCCTGTTCTTGGCTATTAATAAAATTGCCAACATTATATACATTTTATTCAGATCAAATTATATAATAAAACAGTAGAACTAAAATCAGTAATTTCATATGATATACTATGGATTCAATTGTGGATTTGAGAAACTATTTGATATTTATTAAAATTTTTAACTGTTCAATTTGCTGGAAAAAAATATTAGTAAAATTGAACCACATTGCATCCATTTGTATTCCTCCTTTCCATTCGTTTTTTTGTATAATCAATCGAAATGACATCAGTCATTTGGACACAGGTTCTCATAATATCCACAAGTTCGGCAGCATTTTTGTTTAATGTGTTGATGTAGGCGGGTAAAATAAAAATTAAGTTTTTTAAACTTCAAGAACCTGCATTCACCGTTAGAATGTAAATTTTGTCCAATATTAATGAATTTAATCATTTTTCCAAAATTGACTATTATTAAAAAACCGTTAAAACGAGCAAAGTTTTAATATAGATATATATACAAATCAGTCAGCGGAACCATGATGAATCAATAGTTCCATTCACTTAAAAACTTTAATTCTTACAAATTTTGTCACAAAATATAACATGCTATAATCTAAAAAAATCACTAATTTTACCCAATTGGAAACAAACGTATCTGTTTTTTGATAAATCTGTTCTCAAAAAATACATTAAAAAATATTAATGCAAAATATAATAACTTTGTTGTGACTAATGGAATTGTAAAAAGTAAACGTGGTAAAATGATTTATATAGGAAAAAGGAAAACAAAGATGCATTGAAATCGTTCCAAAATTATTTTTAAAAATTAAAATTCCAAAATGTCTATCACTAAAATTCCATAAATCAGATTTGTTAAAGTTTTATTTCTTTTTAAATATCTTGATTTTCATTCATTATCATATAATTTCCTGAAATTCAGTTATGAAAAAAATTTGCTGGTTAATTTTGACTTCTTGTTCATACTATGATTTTCAAATATCTTGCTAGTATCCAAATACAATTGTTGAGGTCTCAACGTGCACTGGTGTTTCCTATATAAATAGAACAAAATCCAATTTGAAATGTTATTTTAGGTTGGAATTTTATTTATTTAAGTTTTATCAAATTAAATTCTTAAGTTACTTGAATAATAGGGTTTCCAAAAATCCCGGGATTCGGAAAATTCGGGATCCCGGGATTTTTATTTTTTCAAAATAAATTTTTATATTTTTTCTAAATTTATATACCAAATATTTTTTTATTATATCAAAACTAAAGATTTTACATAAATTATTGTAAATTAAGCTTATTTAAACATCTACCTTTCGATTTTCTTTAAAAAATAATATCGTAAAAATACTAAAGCGTTCAGCATTCTTGTTGACATTCGATTTCGAATTTTCGAGCAAATGAATCCAGATATGGAAAAAATTCGTTCAGAAGCTGTTGATGTTGATTTTATTGTCAATAAAGATTCATATAACTTTTCCAAATTTGCAGATTTAGCACCAGAACATTCATATTGTGACATCTCATTTTTTATAGAAACTTTATTTAAAACTTTCTTTGCATTCAAAACTTTGTTAATTGATTCCTGTAGCTTATTTTCTCTCTGCATAATTTTGTCAGGTTGTGCTTCGTCTTCTGAGCCTGAGCCCGAGCTTGAGGTTTCTTTTTCTTTATTGTTTAAAGAAAACGTTTGGTGTAATTGTTCGGCAAATGATTTAACTTCTTCTTTGCTTGAATACTCCAAGAACTTATTTCTTTTTGCATATGTACCATTGTAAAGGAAATATAACAAAGACACAACTTTTTTGTTTCGTCTTGCTAAAAGTTTGTCTTTCAATTCTGAGACGAGCTCTGCAGCAAGCGGATGTGGATTTTCATTCAGGGTCTCAAATAAGTATGCAATCGAACCTTCAGAAGTTAACAAGTTACTGTTGTTTTTACTTAGCTCATTAATTACTTCAGCAGCAGGTGCAAGTATTTGACTAATTACTGTCAGAATACTGAAATGTTCTTTGGGTAAAATTTCTCGTCCAATTTCTATTAGCGTATCATTGATGGGTTTCTCAAGCTTTATGAATCGTGCAACCATTTGATCTGTAGATTTCCACCTTGTTTTACAATCCAAAATTAGGTTTAAGTTTTTGCCTTCTTGTTCCAATACATGCTTTTGAAAAATTGATTTGCGAACAGACGAATATTTAAAGAACTTGACAATTTTTCTAGTTTGATTTAACACCTCACTAATGCTCTGAATCTCTGTGTAATCTGGTTCTGAATCCAAATCATTGAAAAATGCATCTCTGCCTTTTGATTCCTCATATTCTGTGTCATCTTCGTCTTCTACGACCCCAATTTCTTGACCACTTTCTGAATCAACCTGAGTTGATTTATTCTCATAGAAAACTTTTACCACAGAATTATGAATAGCGTGATTGTAGCAGACTTGAGAAATATTTTTGTTGAGTTTTCCATATTTCACCATTACTGCAGCTCCATCATTGCTGGATGCTACAATATCATTTTCCAAATCCAATTTGAATTCATCTAAAAATTCTGTGACAAGTTCAGTTGTCCTTTCGGCGTTACATGATCCTTCCACGAGTTTCAACCCCAAAACAATGTCTTCTTCAGGCTCGTGTAATGTAATATTCAAATATTTGCGTTGTTGACAATCTGACCATTCATCGATGCTTATTGAATATTTTCCACCAATTTCCAGTCTCTTTTTCAATTTTTGAATAGTTTCACCTTTTTTGTGCTCATAGAATTCATAGATTAAACTTGCTACAGTTGATAGACTGTTGGGCATTTCCATTTTTTTCAATCTGATGTATTCTCGTATACCCTCGGAATTCAAAATTGCGTGTATAGAAAAACCATCTCTCGCTGCAAATTTCGCCAAAATCTCACCGAGTGTTTCTTTGTAAAAATACGAATATATTGAATGACTGCTTTTTGATTTCTTTGTGGGTTCAAGATCTGAATAATTTTTCCTTTTTGTTGAGGTTGCTTGGCTGTTTTTCAACACGTCTGGATGGGTGGTCTTTAAATGAGTCCATAAACCTTTTGTTGAACCTCCTTTGGTTTTCAATTTGCTAAAACATTCATTACAAATTCCATGATCGTTACCATCTTTTTTGTAGTATTTCCAGACGTCTGACATTTTCTAAAAAATGATTATAATTATTTCACGATAAAATAATAAAACATCAATTTAATAATCATTTTAAGCCATAGTTATCAAAATATACTAGCTTTGAAATTCAAGGTTTGAATCACTGTCAAAGATTTACAGTTCAGATAATTTTTTCAATCCAGAAAATGCACGACAAATTTTTCAATTATAAATTATACAAAAGAAACAAGAGCAAGTTCAGAATAAAAAACGGGGGGCAAGGTATTTTTGTAGCTTTTCGGCATTAACTTGAAGATTCAATAGAGAAAAACGTGGAACTTTCTGGGTTTTTTTAAACTGGAGCTTTTTATATCCGAATCTTCAATTCATTCCGTCGAATCATAAAAAAAACTCTTCAATTTTTCCTTTGAAACTGAATTATATTCAAAAAAAGTGGAGATATTTTCAACAGAAGATTCGTAATCCCAAAAAAAAACAGGAACAAAATCCCGGGATCCCAATCAATTTTTTCCGGAATCCCGGGATTGAAAAAAGGCTATATTCCCGGGATCCCGTTTTGAAAACCCTACTTGAATATTTATTGAATTTTTATAATTAAATGAATAGATTGTTGACTAGAATTAGACTGTTCAATTTTGATCTGCTTTGCTCTGTTCGAATCATTTCCTAGTTTAGAGTTGTATGGATTAATGGCGTTTGGTGATCATTTAAACATCGGTGATATCCTTCGTTTTTATTGTTGGTCTTTAATCAAGCATGTTATCAACATAACCAGGGATGAAAAATATAATAGAAAACTTTTATCAAAGCATCACTTAAAACTCTGAAAATATTTAATTTATAATCTTAAGAAAACCGAATCAAAACTTCAACAAGAATATGAATCGACTATATAAAATCTTTCGAGGTATCAATTAGTAATTGCATTTGTGTTCTGAATGTAGTGTATATTAATGGAAATATAATAAATATAGCATTTTGATAAACAGCATGAATATTGTTTATGAATAATTATATTTCCAAATTATTATAAACAATTTAAAAAATCACAATACTGTTGCTAGTCACAAAGTAGCTGATATTTAATAGAAATATTTAATACAAAATTCACGTTCAAGTAAAATTTTTGGGGAAACAGGGATGAGGAGGGTTCAGGTTATCTGTAATTGCATAATTTGTCTGCCTATAAGAAACGTTGATTTTGGGCTAATATCTATCTCATTAATAACTTTGATCGTTAATTCTTTGCCGATATCCAGAACTGATGAATCTATTAAACCTTGGTAGTGGATCTTGTGTTTACAATTAACAATTGAAAGATAAAGTTTTTAAATTATTGGAATTTGAAGGAGATTATTAACTAAAGTAATTTATTTATTCAAAAAAATTCAAATTAAACTCAAAAAAGACTAACAAAATTGATCCAGCAAAACAACTACACTTTAAAAAATTTTACAAAAAAAACAAATTTTAACAAATTAATAAATCTACATTTTAATTGGCCGAAACACTCGGAATAAAATTTCGGAGTTATGATCAACACGTAAAAGATATTATTTCAGATTTTATTTGCCTATTTTTAATTTTTAAAAGATGTTGAATGATTAAGAAACTTTTAATTTTTATAGTTATTTAGTTTTTCTTTTTGAAGTAATTTTGAAAATTTTAGAATGAAATAGATTTTGGGTTTTTGCGCTGCTGAGTAACTAACAGTTTACTAAATCACAATTAAAATATTGTTAATAATAATAATTTAACACAAATGAATTAAAATTAATTACAGTTTGTGTATGATTCATAAAGGCAATGAGGTTCTTGTGCATATTTAACAAAGACTTTGCAATTGATTTAGAAGATAAACAAATTTTATACAGATTCATACACAAATTCGATTGAACTAATTTATATTATATAAATAACATTTGAAAACTATTCACTTTCATAAACTAATTATTATATAATGATAATAAAATCATACAAATAATAAGTCTTTTTTTCTCAATAATATAACTATCGCTTGTGGCTCTAAAATAACCGTTAACGTTTTCATTTGGATTTTAATTTTCCCATGGCTCTAATGAGAACCAATATACATTCAAAAAGGTATAATTAATAATCAATATTTGTTGCCCTAAAGAGGGCTGGTGGCTCGTTCTCATTCCGAAACATTGGAGAAACTATATAAAATAATAAAAATATTAATATATTATTTCCATTAAAGTATTGATTATTATACGAATATGTAAGATCAGCCAAACTATCCATCTGTTATTTACCATAATAAATCTAGTTATATAGCAAATTACATTAAAATTTACATGTTGTCTAAGAGCGTGAGATTTATTGTTATGCGTTATTTCTTTATTATTGATAATCCTGATTTCTTAAAGATTAATCATTTAATAATTTCTGCATTTCTTGAAAATAACAAGATGTTTAAAGATGAGATTAATCGCCATTTTTTATTTTATCATTATCGATTATTCTAAATGTATGGGTAATAATAGATGTATTTGTTAAAACAGTGAGATGATGTTCATTTAGCATTGTTGAACACGTTTTACTCGATCATACTTCTAATATTTTACACATAGTTACACAATAATGGTTTAGTCGTCTCTCCGTATTGCACACATGGACATCAACCCCTTCCCACTTTGATGAAATTTAATACAAATTAATAGCCCCTACATAATTGGTATGGGCTATCACACACTATACAATACAAATTATATACAGGTGTAAATGAACTGGATAAAATTGTTTAAGTCGCCTCGATAAAAGTTCAACTCGTAATAAAAAAGCCTAAAAATAAATTCACAACAAAGTAATTAATTTAATAATAATAAATTCATCAACAATCAAATAAAAAGTTAACTAACTTGGTATTAACATCTAAATACCTCTAACCTCTTCACATTGAATAATACACTGATTAAGCACTGTATACTAATGACTAGGTACCACACATTAAGTACTGTAAAACAATAACTAGATATGTTATAACAATGGCTGAGTATTGCATACAAATAACCAAGTACTGAACAATTCACTATATACACACTAAGCATTGAATAACTGAGTACCAATAGCTATATATTAATACTTACTTATTGACTATATACACAATATATTTCCAATAACTAGTTACTGAACAAATAAATATTAATACTAGGTTACTGACCAACAAATTTTTAAATAAAATCACATTAGATGTTAAACAAATAAAAGAAATACAAGTTCAAATACCAAATTCTTTTAATAAAAATATTCTTCACTCTAATACATCATTGCTATCACCAAATCGATAAATCATTTAGTTTCTTGGTAGCCAATAAGCGAATATCAATGTTCAATGAAGTTCAACCGATAGCTATATTTTCTCAGAATAAAAATTATTGCTTTTTTTACAGTCTTGTTTTGAAATTATTTTGTAAAAGCCAATAGTTTTTTAAACTTTGAAATTTTTTCAAGTGTTGTATTATTTTTAATTTTATCCAACCATAAACCATTATTAAATGTTATTTTCAATGAAAATCTTTTCCAACCATTTTGTTTAATTTATACAGACACTTAAGGAATTCTAAATAATGGGACAAATTAGAGTTAAAAATTTAATTTAAAACATATTCTATTAATATCACTTCTATCAAATTAATTTAATTTATCGATAAAGGTTTTTTATAATTTCTCTAAATATATTTTATCTAATCTTTTCACTCACTCTTTCATTTTAGTTGGTTATTGAATGATAAATTAATTAGTTGGCTAGTGTGTATAAGTGGTTAGTTAGCTATTTGCTTATGAAGATGTTAAGAAATTTGAGTACAATTAGAAAAATATTACTGAATAAATTTATCAAAACTTTAAATTAAATATATTACTTTTATAGGACTTGGAATACATTTTCACATATTTATATATATATATATATATATATATATATATATTAACTCAAAGATGCTAAAGTTTTCAAAAAAATTATTAGATAAAATAATATGTATACAATTACTATTTACCACATTACTAAAAATCAAATAATTCTCGACCAACCACGATGAATTTCTAACAGTGTTAATACCATGCTTCAATACATACATAGAATAGATTCTTGTATGCTAATAGATACTGATAACACGTACTAAAAATCCAAATTTTATTCGACAAATATATGTAAAATATTATTTTTTGTAGAAATTCTTTTTAAAATTGTGATCAAATAGATTGGTGAATAAAATTCGAATAAAGTAGTTGGAAAGTTGTAAAATTTTAAATAAATTTGTAAAGACTTAGTAATTTTAATAAATTTTTAAAAGAAAACCACCAAGATTATTACAAATTATAAAGAAAATAGTACTTATCGATTAAAAAATTAACTAAGTTTAAAAATATTTGAAAAAGTTTGATAGATTATTGATTATATCTGTTGTTGCATTGAATAAATATTTAAAAGAACAAATTCAAAGTTGTAGGAAATTGCTAAGAAAAAGGTACTTGTTGAATGAAAATTAATATATATTTTCGACTGCTATCGGTATTAAATTTTACTTGCATGATTTACCAATAAGTAATTAGTAAATCTTTCATGATTCTGAAAATAATCGTACATATTTTAATTATTAAGAAAATTGACAATTAAAACGTTAATAATGAGTAACAAAAGAATTTTAAATACTAGTAAGTTTTTTTAATTAAATTGAATTACAAATATTTCAATAAAATCAAATAAATACTTACAAGAACATGAATCAAACAATTTCTTATAACCGAACTCTTATCGTATAATTTCTCAATTTAATCAGATTCCAATAAAACCATTGCAATTAACTAAAATCTTCTCGATATATTCTGATTAGTCTTTAATCAATGAAAATGTATCAATTCTTCTAAAGTATCCGTCTTTTAAATAAAGATGTTCAACCGAATAAATCCCCCTAAAAATATCATAAATTCCTATTTTGAACAATCAGTTTCTCTTAAATAATGTTATTTCTATTCTCATTATTTTCATAACAATTCCCTATTTAGATAATATTTACCATTTGAACACCGATATTCAGTCAACTCGACCCCCTTAAAAAATTAAATTTTCACCTTATCAATTATTTCCCCTTAAATAAAATTTACTTTCAACCATCCGTCTCCCTTCAAGTTACATTTTCCCCACTACCATTTATATTCATTATTTTCATAAAAACTTTCAAGTATATAATATTTATTCTTTTATAAATCTGTTAAAATACCCTTAAAAGTCTATCATTTTGATCATATTTACTGTATGTTAACCAGGTATTCAACCGATTAAATTCCTTTAAAATTATCATAAAAAAGTATTATAAAACTGTTATCGATACCCATCATTAACCCTCTAAAATCCTCACAATTTGATTTTGCTTACAAACTTTTCAAAAATGACTAAAATTGAATTAAATAGGTTTTTCACAGAAATCATTAAATTTCACTCAATTATTGTAAAATTACAAAATATCATATTTTTTGATTAATTGTTTGCTCAAATAATTAAAATCAGTAATTCAAGTATAAATTCAATAAAACCTACAAGTCAACAATAAACCAAAGTTGGTAGTTAGGAGCACACTGCGCCCACACACCATAAGGGGGGTTTCAAGTGATTAAATTACGTAATTACGCAATTAATCACAGTGTGTCTTGATTACATAATTATGTAATCAAGATAATTAATTTTGTGTGCGCACAATTTTTTAATTTATGGCGCGAATTTTTTTTTGAAATTTTTGGCGCGATTTTTTGAAATTGAAATTTTTATATTTTAATGTAAAATTTTTGCATTTTAATTTTTTGTAATAGTTTTAACAATGAATTTTTAAAGTTAAATTTTAAACATAATTTTTAAGTTTAATTATAAAGTAAATTTTATAATATAATTTTTCAAAGAAATTTAGTTTTAACAAAATAATAATAATAATATCTCAACCAATTAAAAAATTAATAAAAAAACTAATTCTCAACACATAAAAACACGTAAAAAGATCAAAATTTATTTAATTTACATCATCACAAATCTGCTTATAATAAGCTCTTCTTATCTCAGCCAACAAAATATGTACAACTTCTTTCTTCTCGTATTCCCTGCAGCATCTGCGCAAACAATGCAGTCATCTAAACATTTCAAACCAGTTCCTTGAACTGATTCGTAGTGCATCCGTACAATTTCTTCAATGTTGATTCCTGTCATTTGATAGATCCGTGTAGCCAAGTATTCAGGAGCACAATAGGAAAGTTTGTTTTTCATATTCGGAAACAGTTCTTCCATCTTCATCAGAATTGTTTCGAATACGTATGCTTTTTTACAATCGTCAGAATTGCATCTATTTAAACACAATCAGTGCTTAATAAATAATCTAGTATTCCTTCGTCGGTATTAAGATTATTAATTAAAAGTTTTATAAAATTAAATATTTCTTGTACTAGACTGTGGTATTCCAGTGTTTTTATCCCCATGACAACGACTTTTCCGCTTGCAAATACATTCACACAAAGTGGATTATACTTGACAAGTCTTAATGCAGGAAACAGTTCCGGTTCGTAAATGTTCTGTGTTTTGGTAGACAAATCATACAAGTTTATTCGACAACCAATGTCAATATTCAAAGATAATGATTGTATTTGTAAATCTTGAATCTGATATTAGAGACCACCTTCCTGTAATGGTCTCTTGCAACCCATTATTCTGCATTTTCTGCTCTTAAAGAATAAGATTGGATATTTTCCAGTTCTATCCACTACATGTTGAGGTTTTCCAGTCGGGAACTTCATTCCGGTTACTTCACATCTTCCTCTATATTTAATATTACTAATCATTTTCTGGCATCTATCAAATTATAAACAAATTAAATTAAATGGAATTAAGAAATGATGCAGTATATCAAATTGTAGGGCCAAGTGGGAGCGGTAAAACTTTATTTGTATGTAATTTACTGCAGTCAAACATGTTAAAATCAAAATTCAATAAAATATGTTGGCATAGGGGTGCAGACGAAGAACATGAATTGACACAAAATCAGTTTTGTAAATTGAAAATGACAATAGTCAAGGGATTTGATAGAAACTGGTCGTCTAGGTTATGTCGAGGTGATGTAATAATTATAAATGATTTGTATCACGAAGCAAATAAGTAAAAAGATTTCAATAATTTGTTCACAAAAATCAGTAGACATTGTGGAGTTACTGTTATTTTCATAACACCAAATTTATTTCATCAAGGAGGAAGTCATCGAACTCGTAATTTAAATGTTCAATACCTAGTTATTTTCAAAAATACTCGCGATCTAACGATTATTGATTTCTTAGCCAGGCAAGCTTATCCAAATAATAGAAAATTTTTAATTGAATCATTCAAATATTCTACAAGTTTTCCCCATGGATATTTATTCTTTGACTTTACACAGCAATGCAGTGACGATTTACGAATCCGAACAAATATTTTTAATGAAAAAGGTGTTACGATTTATAAACAAAATTGAAAACAATAAATGATTATAAATCATGGCATTTAAAAAAGTACTTGTCAAAAACGAAATTCAATCCAAAAAAGTTATTCGTAAAACCTAATCAAAAGTAAAGTAGATTCTAAAAAAGGATTTAAAGGAGAATTTAAATAAAATGAAGTGGATCAAATTATAAACAATAATAATTAATTGTAAATAGTAAACATGAAATTTGAACGTAGTCTACCATATTTCAATGCATTGGTGAAAGCTCAAAATAATAAAAGGATATCAATTTTACAAGCTTTCCCTCCATTTGTTATTGACGATTTGCTTGAAGTTATTGTCAATATTAGTAAAGCTAAAAGAGTGGTATTACAAAGACTAAAAGATCCATTTTATCATTGTTAAACACTAAAAATAGACGTTTAATGAAAAGAATAATGTATGAACAAAAGGGCTGGTTCTTGGGTAAATTAATTTCTATAGTTTTATCGGCAATTAGTGCAATTTCATCCTTAAGATCTTAATGGGTTTACAACACTCTAAACCAGATATAGTTGATTTAAATATTTTAAAATCTTGTTGTAATACTGATTCTTTAGCAAAGGGCGTTTAAAACCTTATCGACTTTTTGCCGATTTGGAAAGGTCTCATTGAGGCTGCATATGAAAAACCTCAGATTATTTGGGATGAAACCAATTGTAGAACTTTACTTGGTCACATGAAAGTTTATCTGAAACTTGATTGTTTTCTTTTGGCAGACTTTATCCAACAATTTTGAGCGAAATCGATAGCACACAATAGATTAGAACCTTTAAATTATTTTGGGATTCCCGGAATGTCTTGGTCTTCTGCTTTAATGTCGTTGGATGATCCTATTGAATTAATTACCGAAAATGAAATTTTTAGCTTTTATGAAGGAGGTATTAGAGAAGGTCTTACTTTTGTTAATAAACACTATGTTAAAACTGACGAAAACACTGATTTACTTTATATTGATATTAATAATTTATACGGTTGGGCTTTAAGTCAACTTTTACCTTGTATTGAATTTAATTGGATATTTGACGGATTTGATTCAATAATATCTGATTGTTTGACTTTGAATCTTTGTCATATGGGTATACTCTTGAAGTTGACCTTGAGATTCCTTCTGAACTTCATGATAAGTTAGATTGCTGCTGAGAAAATGAAACCTGAGGGTTCAAAGCTTGAAAATTTGTTGCTAACTCATTATCCTAAATATAACTATGTAATTCATTGGCGATTATTCAAATGATACTTGTCTCTTGGTGTTAAGATGACACATGTTAATCGTGCAGTAAGATTCAAACACTAATATTTTTAAAAAGTATGTCGACGTAAACACTGAAATTCGAGCTAAAAGTACAAATACATTAGATAAAAATTATTATAAGTTGTTAAATAACAGTTTATATGGAAATTTGCGTCTTTGCACAACAGATAAAAAATTAGTGACTTATACTTCGAAACCTACCTTTAAAAAATCGTTAAAAATTGACAATAATCGTATAGCTGCGTTGTTAAATCCGGATTCGATATGTTTAGATCGACCAAGTTATATAATACAATCAGTGCTTGACTTGTCGAAATTTAGAATGTATGAGTTTTAGTATACGAACTTGGAAAAATATCGACGACAATTTAATTGTGAGATTAATATAGTTGCTGGAGATACAGACTCTTTCTTCTTGGAGATTCGATATTCTTTAGTCTGAAATGGTTAAGGATAATCTTTTGGATACATCTAATTATCCATCTACGCATCCGCTTTATTCTAAAAACTCGATTCGGTAATTGGCAAATTTAAGGACGAAAGTAAGGGAGAAGGTTATGACGAATGGGTTTTCCTTCAACCTAAATGCTCATCAACTTTATAGTTTTAAAAATAGTAAAGTAGCACTTACAAATAGGGACGATAAAATGGTTTGGGTGGGTAAAAATAAAAGTTTTGCGTATGGGCATATAAATATATTTGATTTTATAAATGATTCGTTTAATGAACCCGAGAATAACAATGAATCAAAGAATGAAACAATACCAATTCATACAACAAATAATATAGAAAATTATGAAGAATTGATTGATCTATATGATGTTCAGATCACCGATGATGAAGATGAAGATTTTTACTAAATAAACATTATTGTAGAAATTAGTGTGTTTTTATTTGTAGATTATTTTTTATTATATACATTCCAATGTTGAAATAATTTAAAAATTTACTAAAAAACAAAACATCAATTTAAAATTTATTATTAAAAAAAACAAATCATTTTCGGTATTGTTCTGTAGATCGGTATCATAGTTTGATCCATGCATATTATTTTGAATAAATCCCGAGTCATCTGAATCCGTACTCGATTCTTCTTCGTCAGTTGTTTGCAGATAATTTATTAATGCTTCTTGTAATGCATTGTTATGTTCTGATAAATTACTCACCATATTTTTGAGACTATAAACTTCACACAAATTTTTATTTCTATTTGCAACTACAACATACATCTGATTTAACCGATCCTTCTGACGTTGCAAGTTGTCAAATGCAATCATTATTCTGACAATTTCTATTTGCTGTGATTCAATTAATTGTTCGCAGTTCATGATTCATGTATCCATTAAAAATAATTAGAAAACCATAAAATTCTCAAAAATGATTAAAATTTACTATCATAAATATCTCATAAAACTAGATATTTTCATTGCTAAAATTATCATAAAATTTTCATATATAGCTCAAATTTTTTCGCATACATAAAATAATATTTTTTTGTCAAGTACAACCTAATAATATATTAAAAGTTGTCATTAAATTTATGTAAAATTCAATTTTTATTGAAAATAGTAAGTCAATCTTTACATTTATCTGGTATTTTTCATGAAATTTTAAAACAGTGAAATGTTAATAAATAGATGGTGTACTCACTGAAGCAAATTTTTGGTGAAAAAAGTATGAATACTGATGTTAAAGTACATTAAGTTTTGACAAATCGTTGAAATTACCTTAAAAAATTGGGACAGCTAAAGATATCTACAAAATAGATTAAATTGCTACTGAAAAATTGTTACAATAAACACTTACAAGAGACAATATAGTTGTGTTGGGTTTTTGTCGAAAGTCGTTGCTTAGGTCTGGACTCTTTAGTGTCCTTATTTAATCAATTTAATTAACCCAACACAATAATATATATGTCGATTTTGTTGATTTGTTTTCTCCTTTTATACCCGTCTCATAATTAATTTGTTTGCAATTCAAATTGATTTTGCCATTTTTTGACATCTCTCTCTAAAACTAAATTAGCTCTTTAGGGCTCCCGGGGTTTCCATTTAACTCATTTATTTAAGATAATTACAATGATGCCGAATTCTCTTTTTCTCCCGGGTTTCCTTCGTCACCCAATTTTGTTGACGGCCAGGGTTTCTCACACTGCTCAGGTTTTCTGTTAGTTCTGACTTCCCATGACTCATCAAAAATGTTCTCAAGGTCATTCATAATTTATCAAGGTAATTTAAAAATTTCTCAAGGTCGTTCAAATTTTTTCAGGGTCATCAAAAATTTTTAGATATATACTACTTAATTTTATAAGTATTTTTTAATTATTATTTTTATTATTATTAGAAGTTATTATTATTTTTCTATAATTATTATTATTATTATTAATATTTTTATTATTAATACTATTATTATTATTACTAAAATTATTTTATTATTACAAGCTATTATTATTTTTAATAAAATTATTTTTATTACAAGTTATTACTAAAATTATTATTCAAAATCTTTATTAATCTTATTACAATTTATAATATTTTTATTAATCTTATTATTACTTTTATTTTTTAACAATCCTAATAATACAATAAAAAAATAAATGAACAAGTATTTCAAATAAAATTAAATTCAACCAAAATACATTTATATTCGAAATATTTATTACAATTATTTTTATTATTACTTTATTATTACTTTATTATTATATACTAATAATACAATAAAAAGTTGATAAAACATAAATAGATAAAATCTCAAAATAAATTCAAGAAAAATATATTATATTGCAATAAATCACAAATAAATCAGTCTGATAAAAGTACATCGTCAATATCGACATCTTGACAGTAAGAGCTGTCATAACTGTGGCTGTGAGTGCTCTGATAGCTTGCGCTGTGCGTTGCTTGGTCATCATCAATGACATCGACTGCTAAATAATGGCCAAATGCTAGACTGGAATTTCTACCCACCCAATTACGCGTATCATCTTTATTGGTAAGTGCAATTTTAGAGTTCTTAAATGTGAACAATTGATGGTTTCGCGTCCCTATTCTAGTTTGAGACACCGTGAATATTGTGTCATTATTAAAACAATCTTAATATGACTGGTGCTCAATCTCTGTCCCCAACAATTTCACCTCCTTAGCTCTCATCGTATCTTTAGTACCTAACAGACTATAGCACTTGGGTCTTAAGAAAACCCATTCCTCATACCCAAGACCCTTACTCTTAGCTTTAAATTTTCTTATTACAGAGACAAGTTTTCTTAAGTACAAGGGATGTACCGTGTCGTAATTAGACGTATCTAAAAGGTTGTCTTTTATCATTGCCGGCAAAAGAGTTTCTAGCTTACAGTGCTTAACCTCAAGGAAAAATGAAGTACTATGGGTTCCTGTCATGAGAGCTGACGCCCATGATATACCAAGAATTCCATAAAAATTAGAGGCTTTAAACTATTATAAGTAATTGCTTTTGCGCGAAATTGCTGAAAATAATCCACAAGGAGGAATACGTCTAATTTTAAGTTGGTTAACATATAATCTAACATTGTCTCGCAATTTTGCTGTGTCCAAATTTGTTTAGCTATAGCGTATTCATCAGCAGATACAGAACCTCAAATAGGAGGCAATTCAGTAGTCGATTCAAGAACTTCAAGATATATCACAAAGTCATATGGGAAAATAGCCTTGGCTCGAACAATTTCGCCATCAAAAACAGAATCAGTTAAAGGCAAATCAGTAAGTGTCTTAGCAGCTTTTGCTAAAGATGAATTAACAAATTGCATGCTGTCTATAAAACGAACAGGCAATTTTTTAATGTACGTGATGAGGGAGATAAATTTTTATAGTAGTGGTCGGAATAATATTTAATTTCCAAGATGAAAAATTATTTAAACCATACTTTAAAATATGATGGAATCATATCCCCTCAAATTATGAAAAACCACAGGTAATTGTTTCTCGATTCGTCGAGAAACATTACACATCCTACAAGCAGCCCCTAAATACTTACCTGAGAAATGAAAATGATCCTTTATTTTATCCCTAATAAACTTTTTACACAAATAACAAGTGCGACATTCCTTGAACTCCCGTTCCTCATTAAATGTTAGTGGTCCTATAGTTTGTTGACAATGAACCTCGTAATATGGCAAGACAATCGAAAGAGCAATTTCGTCAACCTTTTTCAAAAACGCAATCATCGCCAATAAAATTATAATAATGTTTTGTATTTGTGTAGTTATTAATTAATAGTAAACCTGCTGCTATCGGCACATGTATTTGATGATGTCTTATATCCAGTGGTAAAATTGACTCAAAATCCGCATAAATTACGAATGACGGGGTAATAAATTTTGCATAATTGGAAAATTTTAAATATTTATTTTTAGGCAAAGTATAAAGGGTAGTGCCTGTTTAATTTTTAATGCACAAGGAAAAATGGGTGTCAAATGCGGGTTTTAATCTAAAGCCATTAAGACAATGGGGACACCAATGTAAAGAGATTTGGATATTGCAATATGTAGTCGCATGGCAGTTCAATAATTTATCCAAATCAAAAACAGCAGTATAGTGATAATTATCACCGTTCTCCAAAAGAAGTAAATAAATAGGTGTACCGTCAGTAACCTTGGAACGGTGAATTATGTCTAAATGTGGATAATGGGTGATATAATTTATATCATCACTTTGAGGAATTTTAGACGGTTTTACTGTATACGCCAAAACATTTATAACAAGGTTTAAGTCCTTGTTCTACTGTACAAAGCCGGAGACAAAGATCCTGAATGGCATATCGTTACTTTATGGAAAGCAGAGCACGCGTATATTTGATAACCATTTTAAGAATTCCTTGAATTGTGACAATCTGTCTGATGCTATCCGAGTAATCAAGGAGAAAGAGCCATTTCATTAATCTAACTAAACGAAAAGTCATTATTGAATATTTACTTAATGAATACGGAAATCCTACGATGTCCAATTTTGTGGATTTTGCTCGGCCTCCAATTAATGTCCATGATATATGGCGCAGCCATATATTTGTCTGTGAGATTGGCCTTGGTAAGACAAATTATGCCTTAAGTCATTTCCAGTGTCCTGTTCATGTTAAACATTTGCAAATGCTTGGGCGCATATCGCCAGATCCAAAGAAAACTGACGGGATTGTAATTGATGACATTTATTTTAATAAAAGTAGCTATAATTCCAAAGTGTTTACTGCGTATATTTGGCCTTAATACACTTGATAACTTTTTTCCAGGTAACATTTCACATTTAATTAACTTGTTTAATATTAAGTTTACTGCTAAGAGTTTTAATAAATTATATTATTGATTTGATGCTGACTTAAATATTTTGAAATTACCTGGATTATTTTTATAGTGGAGTTAAGGGGTTTTGCCTTAATGGATCAAACTTGAGTTAAAATGACTTAACCATATAGTTGGATAAAATCAATAATAATCTGAGTCGGTTGGGTTTCAAAAACTTGGGATGGGGGTTACCGGGGTGTCCTTGTATTCCCTTTCTCACGAACACTGCCAAAAGGTGGGACATATTAGTAATCAATGTTGCTTCAAGAATAATGTGCAGCGAAGCCCGAAAATAATGCGGTCAGATTGTGTGAAGGGTAATGATGAGAAAAGTTTTAATAATATGAATGCAAATGATCACTAAACCAATGTTAACTCTCAATGCTATAATTGCGGCAAAAAATGGCATATCTCATGAAATAAATTTGGCAGATCAAGATCTCCATCAACATCACCTTCATTGCAGAGAGACAGATTAAAGCCACAAGGTCAAATTCAGTGTCGTTCATGCAGAGGTTATGTATATATGTCTAGATCATGCCCAAAGAATGTAAATAAATTTTAGAAGCCAATATTAGAGAAGTCAATTAGATTTCAAGGTGACAAATCGCAGACAGACAATGTAGCTTTTGTGCAACCAGATAATTTCAATGAAAGAATGGGAAAAGAAGTGAGAGAAATGGGTCGACGTTTGGATCGCTTGATGTCAAAGTTCGAATCAGATGATGAATATGATATGAATGAAAATGAAAATGCTGATGTTCAGAATGGGTCCGATAGTCAAGATGAGTTTATAGAATTAGAAGGGCAAAAGAAGGTTAATGTATCGGAAAGCAAGGTATACGATAAAGATAATATTGAGCAAAAACTGATGTAAGCCCTTAATTTGTTTGGCCAGCACGATAATCCCTATTTACTTTTGAACGGTAAAACTAAATATTAAATTTAGAAAGAAAAACGGAAAATTTAAAAGGAAAATAAAATATTTAAAAAAATAAATCAAGTTTTAAATCTTAAAACTTGAAAAATTAATAATAAAATCCAAAAATTAGAAAAAAATAATTTTAAAAATTAAAAATCCTTGTTTTACCTCATCAAAATACACACGGAAAACCGTGGTATATACGGCAGTGCTGAGCAAGCAAAATTCAGTACGTTTTTCAAAAATTTGTTCATTTACTTATTAATACGTACTCCTGAAGCGTACTATCATTTTTGAACATTTTATCTTTTGAAATCTCCGAATCAATCAACGAAAGTAAAAATTATTTTAGTTCATGTATTATGCTATTTTATTTCTTTTTTATTATTATGATATGCTAATTTTATTTTGATAATATCTAATCCATGCCATTATTTCTTTAAATAATAATTTTATGGTTTTGATTTTAAGTTTCTTATTTGATTTGCATTATTTTATAATAAGCTGATATAATTAATTGAATAATTAAAACATCTATGATCGAACTCCATCTCTACGGAGTGAAATCTCAAACTAAAATACCAATAACATACCCCACAAGTATACAAGTCATTAAAATTATTTATGGCCGACTGTGGGTGGTGCTAAACCACGGACCATAGTGCCGAGGAGATGAAGAAGCTGTGCGGATGGTTGCCTTAACAGTCCAGAATTTTCCTCCGGAGACCTTATCGCATGACCGTCTACAGACAGAGTGGCCACGAGTAAGATTTAAAATCCAATGACATAAAAAGAAGCATAAACGACTAGATAGAAGAAAGAAGGGAATTGAAACAAAAATGGTAGTTATACGAAGAACTTGTAGAATGAATATTGATATACGGATATAAAGCTACGAGGTAAAACCAACCATGAAAATGTCGTGGAAAAAATGTAGACTTTCATTAAAAAAACAAAATTAGGCAATGATCAAACGTTTTCTCTCGGAGATCATAATATCTTTTCGTGTTCTAATAATCGAATTAATTTTGATTTGAGAATTTTATAATATGATTTTATTCGATAAGACCTAATCGATATATTTACTTTTTGTAGTATTTTAAATAAAAATTTGTATTAAGAAATTTTTTTTAAAGGGATTAATTAGAATATTATAAAGATAAAATTTAAGTCAAGTTATTGATTCATTGAATTAAATAAAAATAAAGCCGAGATATTGATTTATTGGATTAAATCAAAACAAAAATTCGAATATTATAAAAATAAAATTAAAGTCGAGATATTGATTTATTGAATTAAATAGAAACGAAAAACCTACTTGTGAGACGCGATAAAAATCCACACAGAAAATTTCAAATTGATATAAAAATTCATAATCCATTGGAAGCGACGAAGATCTACAAAAACAATTTGAACGGAATGTCACACCTTATAATAAAATCCACAATCCATTAGATTGGACGGGGGATCCACAGAGTGTCCGAACAGGTGTCAAATTTTGTAATAAATTCCAAAATCCATGAATTGCGACGATAAAATCCTGCTAAATCAATCGAGAATGTAGCTAAAAGTACATGAGAAAAGTACTCTAATAAATTTTCTTTTCGCGTTGAGGGAACATGACTGAGGGCATAATTCCCTGTCGTCGTCATAGCGCTGGGAATCATCGCCACGGGGAGTTAGTGATGACTCGATAGATGAATCGACATTCCAGCTGGTAGTTTGTCGACTGCCCGTTCGACGTGTATTGTATTGTTAGCAGCGGAAAAGGGAGGAAGGAAAATTTATTGGAGTAAAATCGATTAATTTTCTTATTACGCGCCATTTCGTTATTCTCCAAATGTTTCCCTCCGTGCCGTCTCACCTTTAAACAGATTTCCAACGAACATTATTATTACTATAATCATTATTATTATCATTTTCATATTATCATTATTCTCATTTATTATTATTATTATTATTATTATTAACATTATTTTTATTAATATTATTAAGATATTATTGACGTGATAGAGTTGTTAATAATATTACCATTATTGTTATCACTATTATTAAAATTATTATTATAGTCACTATTATTATCATTATTAATTATTAAAATTATGACTATGATCAATATTATTATTATTATTATTAGTATTATTATTAGTATTATTATTATTATTATTATTATTATTATTATTACGACCTTTATTATTGTTTTTATCATCATTAAAATTATTATTATATCATTGTGGTCATGGTTATTGTTTTTATTGTTGTTAAGAATTACTATTAAAATTATTATGGGCAATATTTTATTTTTAAATTTCGTTAATATAGTTATTATTATTGTTATTAGCATCCTTATTGCCCAATCATCGCTATCATTGTCGGTATCATTGTTACAATGATAACGGTAGTTATCGTTAATATTATCATTAATATTTTTTTAGTAATAACCATTTACTTGGGCTATTGTTTTCGATTGATATCGTTGCCCTGTCATTAATATTAATTTAATTTGACCCTAGTTAAACTTACAATTGCTATTACTGGGATTTTTTAATGTAAATGTATTCCGGGTAGCAAGGTTACCCTTATATTTAATCACGTTTATTGAATATTTAATTAAGAAATCTAAGAAATTATTGATTTTCCAGAAATACCGAGACAAATAATAGCAACAAGAGGTGAAAGCACAAACGAATTATATGAGTGGGTAGTGAAAAAACTAGGACCCAGCTATAAAAATAAACCTCTCTATTATCAAGGGAGGAAAATAAAGCGAGACATACACCTCGTGGATGCTCTAATATGGCCAAATGGAATAAACGTAATAACCTTAAACAAGAGCGAAACCGAAGAAACGACAGTAGAAATATGGAAGAAAATCCAAATACTATATATCAAAGAAATAAAACCCGGATTGGAAAAAGAGAGACAAAAGATAATGAGGCAGAACCAGATTAAAATGACCGAACAAGCCATAGATCAAGCCAGAAAATATATTAACCGACTATCGTTAACGAGACCGGTTTCAATGAAAATATTTGTAGAAGCTGTACGAGATACAGATATTATGAGATTCGATAACGAGAGAACCGATGAGTTGATAGCCAAATATGGAGAGCACCAAAGAGATATGAGGGTAGACGAACCAATAAAGATAAAGATAAAATTACCGAATGATGAAATAAAAGAAATATTAGTAGACCCCGATTGTCAAATGCATGAATTATACCGACGAATAAACAGAGAAATCATACAACCGATAATCGAAAGTAGTGATGACGGCATGGTAGAAGACGTGGCAATAATGTACCACAAACGACAAATAAGTCCACGAGAACGAACCCCGATATACGAATTAGGTATATGGGAAGACGGACAAACCATTAATATCATAGCCATGGATGAACCAGAGAGGAAAAATACGACAAAAAAGGAACAACAGATTCAAGAATTCCAAGAAGAAATGAAAAGAAAAATGGACCAAATATTAGCCATCTACCAAGTATGGAGACAAGATGCTAAGCTGAGCACAAAATTACAACCTATAGACGACTCGCGATGCCGATCAACACCATGGAAAAGGGTGTATGATGAAAAGACAAAAGAGTGGAAATGGAAAATGGAGAGAACCGAACCGAAATGGAGAAAATACGTACCGGGAGAAGCGCCAGAAGACGCAGCCAATGAAATAACCTTAGAATTATATGAAGATGAACCATACGAAAATTTACCAGAGGAAATGATAAACGAAATGGAATGGCAACCAGAAGAAGACGAGGAAATAAATGATAGAGCTCGACTAGCCCCATACACATGGAAAATAGGTGGATGGGCAGAAAAAGTAAAATCGGCTGAGGAAGAGAAAATCATCGGTATTACAAGTCATCAATTCTATACAGAAATCGGAGGATACCGGATGAAGTTGAGAGTATACCCAAACGGAGATGGGGTAGGAAAAGGAAATTATCTATCAGTGTATTTTCTATTAGCAAGAGGCAGATATGACGAAAAATTAGAATGGCCATTTAATCGAAAAGTTATAATCTCAATCGCTAAACCCGGAAAATGGGAAGGGAGACACAGTGAAAAATTGGGAGTAGACCCAAGATCTATGATAAGTCAGAAACCGAAATCCACCGAAAATGTTGCAGGAGGAGTACCACAGTTTCTACTGAAAAAACATGTGACACCGAATTCGTAAAAGATTATACGATATATATCACGATCGAGGTAGAAACGAAACGGGAAATGAAATTACGAATCCAACAAGAACAAGCGAGACCGCGAATCAGTGTACTCGAAAAACGAATTCCAGGAACAAGATACTTGCCCACAGATATGGATGATTCTGTGGAGGAAGGATTAACAAGACTAACAGAAACGCAAAAATGCAGAGAATTAGCAGCGATATTGAGAATTGGCGCAAAGAATCAAAGACGAGCTGTAACGGATCTGGCAAAGTGGATAATCGATTCTTGTAACAGAATAGAAAACCTGCTAAATATTGTAAAGGAAATAGAGGAATATCGGAGAATGTACGCGTGGTACCCAGAGCAATTTCGAGAAATTATCCGAAAATGGAAACACACCGAATGGACAGCCGAAACAATAGAGAAATACAGTCTAAAAATTATGACGCCAGATTTCGAACCAGTTGAAAGAGAATTTTATATCACCGCCAAGGTAAGTGAAGTAAAAAAGAGAATACCATATGAGCTACCATCTCACTTACAATACGAAGGACGATCATTGGATGACGATCTCGAAATCGGAGTTACACAAATGCAACTGGGGTTAATAAATATATTAACGGTAGCAAAAATTGCAGGTAGAGAACTTAACAAAAGAGAGATCAAAACGAAAACGCCAATAGGACGACAAGAAAGTCTAAATACGCCAGAAGTTCTACCAGCCGCAGACGAAGTAATTGTCATCACAACAGGAGATGAAGAGATACTGAATGATCTCAATGACATCGTGGACGAGGAAACAACCAGGAGAATACCGGAATCAAGAGATTTGTTCATGACAGAAAACGAAAACGACAGGACAACAGATGAACTAGATTAACTAGTATGCGCTCAGAGACAACCAGTAGAAATAATCGAGCCGGATACCGAAGAGGAAAATAAAAAGAAAGAGAGGAGACGCCGAAACTCAACAGGAGACGAGTGGGACAATTGGATAAATGAACGAAGAGCTACAACATCCAGAGAAACGGCAGACGAACAACTTAAACGAAAAGAAACAGGTACAGCAATGGAAAAGAAATCCAGAGGAAGACCGAAAACTGACAAACCAGCTCCAGAAAGAAAAACCAAAGAACAAATGCAGATGGATCAATTAACAACGAAACTAAATAAGCTTAGCCAAGTGACAAAGCAGTTACAGGGAAAACTGAAAGGTCAAGAACAAGGAGCAAAATGGATCAACAGATTAATAGCTGATATGCTGGGATTAGCAAATCCAAAAATAAAGAGAAATTTGAAACTTAATAATATTGGAACAGAGGCGAAACAGCTTTGGGCAGCAATAAAGCCAATAATAAATAAGATAATGGACAACAAAGTACGAACCACAACCAAAGATCCGGAAGAATTGCTATTGATAATAAATTACCTGACAAAAAGATCAGACGACCCAAATCGATATCTGGTAGGAATGGCCTATTTGATGTATAATACAATAGTGATATACAGAAAACGAACTCCACGATACAACCCAAACGGATATGAATTTGCGATAACAGACATTATCAGGAAAGTAATTGAACCATTCATCCTGACTCAAGGTGGATGGCAAGCTTTTATAAATTTGGTAAGTAAAGATGATCAAACCGAGATGATGCAAGCGAAGTTAAAAGAGTTATTAACGGAATTCGAAACAACGATTAATGCAAGCGATCCAAAAACAGCCAGAAAAGGGATGAATGCAATCATCACTACAATACTCATATGGATGATGTGCATAAAAGGAGTAGAACCGTTTGTAGTATATGACTGCGATAACATAAAGATTGGTGATAAATACTCACTAAAAGAAACGGAAGAGTGCAAAGCGGCAAACCCCGTTAGATTGCAGACAACAGCTACAGCAGTATCATATAACGTGTATCAAGAAGTAGACTTTATTAAAACGGAAATCAAGGAATGCTCGGTAACGCGGAAAATTGTAGCATTTCATTGCGGACATCATTCACATTCAACAATTATAGAAGCTGGAACGGAAACAACTGTGGTCTCGGTAACGCGGAACGAATGTGAAGAAGGATTTACGTCAGGACGCATCTCAATAGCCGGACGAGTCCAGGTAGCAGCTGAAGAAGGAAAGATAAAAACTACCCGAGTATACGCTGCGGGAAGAATAACGGCTGGAGACGGAACATGCGAGGGTGGAGAGTACACTCTACTAAATCAATTGGTCAAGGGAGTAGTAGTAATAGAAAGCTATCAAGTAAAATTGGAGAAGTATCAAGGATACTTCGATCCAGACACGCAAGCAATGAAAAAGTACCCTCAATGCCTAGCAACAAACAGATCATGCAATACGGGAATGTCAACGATCGTATATCACGCCGATACCAGAACTTGTAGACTCACCTTACTAAAAAGCGCAATATTTGATGAAGTGCAAGGACGAGTACACAGTGAAACAGAAACCAACACACAAAAAAGCGCAATGGACGAATTACGAAGAACCGGAAGAATCGGAAAACCAACAATTACCACAACTATCGGATCAGAGGTCACGCCAACGGTAGTAATATCAACTGACACTACTATCGGAATGAGATTCATAAAAGGACGAATGGTGAGCAAGTGCGACGAGATGGTATCGAGTACAAATTACAAAGGAATATTTCTATCGCGAACAGCAATACCGAACGCAAAAGCGCAAATAGACCCCAAAGATGTAAAACTATATCTCTATATATAAATAACAAGATGGATTTTCTATATCATAAAGGATTGGCATCAACAGAGAAATCAAGTCAGAATACCACCGTTCATAGAAGTAATTCAACAACCTACAGCTGCCAATGTACCCATAGAAATTGTGGAATTAGACCGCGGAATATATCAAGATCAAGGAATCGAGGCAACATGGAGACGAAAATGCGAATTAATGACACTAATAACAAACAACGCGCAAACTTAATGGACAAATACTCATCTAGTATTAACGGAAAGTGTGAACAGAGGTTTACAACAAGCTATAAGACTAGAAGAGCAACAAAGAACCATATTACAATTACAGAGAATAAACGAACAATTAGCAGATCAAATCAGATGGCAAGCTGATGAAATTAGAAGATTACGTAACAGCCAACAACACGTAGATCCAGCAAGTTGGGTGGAATGGATATCATCGATGCCAGAATTCACCCCAGAACCGGATTCGACAGTGGAGTAAAAATAAAGCGTACCTTGTAAATATGTATAAATAAAACGATAGAAGCAAAATAACGTCGAGTAATCAGAAACTTTTTGTAGATATGCAGACAATCATCGAGAGAATTAGAGGAAGCGAGAATCCATCCGAAGATACGAGACGAATAACGAAAGATAGAATTAGAGTGGTGAACAATATAGAAAAAAGATTAAAATGTTGCAAATGTAAAGAATTACTGATTGGAGCGAGACAGACGAAATGTGGATGCAGAATATGTACAGACTGTACGATAGAAGTCACAGAAGCAAAAATGTTAAAACGCCCTGGATGCGACAAAATGTTTGAAGGAGATGAAGATCCTACAACAATGGATAAAGCCACCAACAAAGAGGTCAGTAATCTATTGGTCCAATGCCGAGTAACAGAATGTGAATGGAAAGGACTTATGAAGGAAGTCGAAAGTCACACAAATGAATGTGAATATAACGAGATACTATGCGAAAAATGTCAAACCATCACAACGAAAAAGACTATGAAAGAACACCACAAAGTGTGCATCAAGAGAGAGGAAAAATGCGAATTCTGTGGAGCTATCGACGAATGGATAAAAATAGAAATGGAACATCGGAATCCAAAAGAGGAACAAATTTGGATCTATACGTAGGAATATGCGCAAACAACTGCGACAGGAGAGATAAAGTTAAATTAAAAGAACATTGGAACGAATGTATCGGCAAACCAGTCAAATGTCCGTTAGAGTTATTCAATTGCCAAGTACAACTACCAATTGTGGATATGCAAAAGCATATGATAGAGAACAGTATCGAGCATACCGAAGTCATGATGAAGACGATAGGAATGTTGGCATGGGAGGTAAAAAGCCTACGAACAGAAATAGATGCACAAAAGACACTAATGAGAGAAATATTAGCATTTAGAAAGAATTTCGAGAGAAGCCAAGGAAATACACTTAAGAAGATGGCCGAAATGGAAAAGAAAATGCAACAGATGACCAACAGCATAAAAGAACTAGAGATAACCAGCTCAGTAGCCAGAAAACATCCTACAACATCATTTATATGGAAAATAACCGAATTCGCAGAAAAACTCCAGAGAGCAAAAGATGGAACACAGAGAATTTTAGATAGTCCACCAATATATAGTTGGGAGAATGGATATAAATTGGGCATTAGACTATATCCAAATGGAGATGGAAACGCAACAGGCACCCATATCAGTGTCTTCGTCAGAGTAGGAAGAGTAGAATATGATGAATTGTTAACATGGTCTTTCAAACAAAATATGATACTAACAATGAAAGGACAAGAGGATTATCGCAACCCAATCAGAACAGGAAATGAACCACAGATGGGAAGACCAACAACTGATTGAAATACCGCAATTGGTATACCACGGTTCTATCCACAACAACGATTAAGAGGAGAAGGATTCTTGCGAGAAGATAACTTGTATATAAAATTAGAAGTAGAGAAGCCAGACAAGACGATGTAAAGAGAAAAAGAAAGTGTAAATAATATGTAAATAAAATAATAAAAATCACATAAAAATCAAAAAAATACAAATAATCAGAAAAATCAGAAAAACAAAAAACTCAAAAATAATGACGATATTTAGATGGCAAGCGGAATCAGCGAAGAGATAACAATACAGATGAGAGAAGGACCAGATTCAATATGGACGAAACTTTGGAAAAAACCAGAAGAGGAAGAGAAAGTTAATACACTAGCAGCAGCAATTGTATACTATAAAGACTACGACGGAACAAGACGGCCAACGCAAACCATGAAAGCGATATACTCACAAATGAGAGTGAGAGACGAGAAGCTGAGAAAAGAGGAACAGAGATATTTAACATTTAAAGATAATAAAGTATTTACCGACCGGAAAAGCAAAGAAATGGCCGCAGAAGGATTTTATTTTACGGGAACGCCAGAACTACCAGATCTACTGCAAAGGAAAACTCGCAAAATCGGAAAAGGGAGAGACAGCGAAACGAGAACACCTGAGGAAATTCCCAACCTGTCCATTTAGAATTAATATCGATGTCAGAAACCAAGCAATGAACAGATTAGAAGGATTCCGACAATTGGAAGTAGATAAAGATGAAAAGGGAGGCGAGAAAAAGATAACGATAATAAAGAGTTTCGAAGATCCAGCAGAACTAATATGGGAAAGAGAAACTATAAAGAGAACATTCGAGGAGAGAATTAGAACTTTCAAAGGAAATCCAAGAGCAGCAGAATTTGCGAGTCAAGGATATTGTCAAACAGCAAGAGGAATAATGTGCGAAGGATGCAAAAATCAACAGCCAATACCAGATCAGAATGTTAAAAAGCTAAAGCATAAAGGAAATATGTATGTACAAACAGGAAAAAGAGTCAGAGAACATAGAAGTAATAATTACAAACCAGCAAGTGGAAGATATTTTAGATCGACCAAAAACGAGAACCATAATGCTATTATCAGGAGTAGATACTCAAAAAATGAGAAAATTAATCAAGGAAAGGTTGGCTAATAATTTGGAATGGTACGACTCGACACAAGCAATAATCCGAGCAATCAAGCGATACCAAGAGAAACCTAAAGAGAGTCGCGACAAATCAATAATAAAAGAAGCCATTCTGGAGCAGCACCAATGTGTAACATGTTGGCAAAAACATGTTGAAATAATTTATATTCCTTGTGGACATATGGTCACATGTGAAGCATGTGGGTTAAAAGTCGATATATGTCCAGTATGTAGAAAGCCGATCAACGGGCGGATCAAAGGATTCCGTTTCGCTGATCAGTAAATAGAAAACGAGAGTAATGTGTAAAAATGTAAATAAAGATAAACGTAAAAACAAAAATTATAAAAAAATCAAAAATCACAAAAATACGAGATATGATGTAAATTATGGTATAAATTATGATAAAATTTTGATATGATTGAAAAGAGAGAGTAATCGATATTAATATTCAGAAAACAATTATGAACCTGAACGAGATAGAAAATCAATTGATAAAAGAGGTCGTAACAGAGGAGGAAGAGTCAAAACTAGCAATTGAAGATCAATCAGAACCATTATAAGCAGCAAACGAAGAAGTAGAACAATGGAGACAAAGAACGTTGCAATTAAAAGAAATGCTACTAATCGCAGAAGAGGAGTTTTAAAAACAAAAATGATGAGAGAAAAGTGGGAAAAACAAATAGAACAAAGAATAACTTATCCAGGAGGAAAGGAAAAAACGTACCAAGAGCAAGAAGAGGAACTGATGAAGGAATTTATGCAAAATCAAATCAGAATTAAAAATCAAAGAAAGGAGATACGAGCCCTAGAGCAAGACAAGCAGGATCAACAAAGTGAGATAGAAAGGTTACGAGAAGTAATAAAAGATAAAGAAACGGAGATATAAGAAGAAGGAGAGGAGACTATAAAAACCATACATCAAATGCAAGAAGAGATAGAGCAAATAAGAACCCAATATCGAATAGAGAAGACCAAGAGGACAAGTATGGAACAAGCCAAAGAATGGGCAAAACGTCAAGCACTTCACTGGAAAACGAAGTGGTACGGAGAGAAGGAACGTGCAAGGAATAACTGGGAAGCACGCGCCAGACATTATATTCAGCAAATAACCTAGGAACAAGATCGAACAAGAGCTTACAAAGCCAAATGGGAGAACGCGAAGAAAGAAGTCGACAAACTAAGAAATCAAGGGCCAAAACCATCAAGGAAAATAAGAGAGCCCAGAGACGACAGACAAGAAAGAATGATGACTCAGATAACTGATCAAGCAAGAAAATGGCGAATAGAATGTAGAATATTGGAGGACGCCAACGCAAAACAGTTTAATCACATAGTGAAACTGGAGCAGGAAATCGTGTTCCAACAAACCAGAGTGAAAGAAATGCAAATCGAGCAGGACGAAGCTCACCGACAAAAACAAAAACAACGATGGGAAACGGAGATCAAGGAGAAAACAATAAAAAGAGAAGCGAAAAAATGGAAAGAACATTACCAAGAAGCCAAGAAGGAGATAAGACTGTTACCCAAAAAGATATTAAATATGGAAGATTGAGAATTATGGGAACAAGTCGAAGTGCAAAAACAAACAATCGAAGAACTCAACGAGCAGGTCCGAACACTAGAGTTTCGGGAACAAATCAGACAAAGCACAATGAGAAGACTCAGGAAAACCGAAACTGACCTCCGGAAATGGGTCAGGCAACTAAACCAGAAAATAGTGGAAACACTGAACGAATTAACTGATGAAAAACAACAGAAACGGCAGTTAGACGAAAGAATAATAGAACTCCAACAGGATGTGAACGGACATCGAGGAGTTGTGGTATCTAAAGAAATCCAGCAGAGACATCAACCCGAAGTCAATGAACAATTAAAAGGACAGGTCGAAGCGGAAATAGAAACGATAAAACAAGGATACGAGGAAAATGAGCAGAACCTGAGAAAAGAGATTGAAAAATTAAAAGCGTTAGAAAATACGCATCAATTAGAAACGCAAGTCGAAGAGCTGACAGAAAATGTGGATTATCTCACCTATCTCTTAGACGAAGAGATACAAATATCAAATACTTTGCGTGAAGAAATAAATACTATACAGAACCGACCACCAATCCTGCTCATGCCGTTATACCCAACGGAAATACCAACCCAAGTACCCGCCGAACTCGATGAAGGATTCGGGGAGACGGACGAAACGGTAGTATGAATTAAAAAGGGAGAAATTGTAAAAAGTGTAAAAAGATAATAAAAATAATAAAAATGATAAAAACAAAAAATTGTAATCGATGTATATTTAGCATGAATTCAAATGAAATAGAAATCCGAATGAATCTAGAAGACGGAGAATGTATACCAAGTCAAATTCAACTAGTACAACCAATCGAACAAGACCCGTTAAGGTATTATAGTAAAAGGTGGAGAGCCGAAAGAAAATAGTGGCAAGAGATAGTGGAGGAGCAAGAATCAGAAATCGCCCGGATAAATCAACAACTAATACAATCCAAGCAGCTAGTCAATGTGGTGAAACGAAAACTAACACCCAGCATGGGAGAAAACAGAGGTCAAAAGAGAGAAAACGAGCGGTTGAGACGAGAATTAGCTAGGATAAAAACTCGCGTAGTCCTGGAAGACTATTGGAAAACCGAAGCAGAGAGGATGAGAGACAGCAGAAAAAGCGAACAAAGATATGTAATACAACTAGAAGATAGTTGTAAAGAAGCTAGAGAGATAAAGCAAAATCAACAACAGACTCAGGAGGAAATTAAAGCGTTAACAGAACAGCTCCAGGAATCGAAACGAAAGCTGGAAAAACAAACAGCTAAACGAATAAACTGTAAACGCCAACTCAAAAGAAAACAAGCGAAAGAAAGGATTCTCCAAATGAAAATTCATAGCCAACAAAGGATAATTAAAGAAAATAAAGAGCGACTTAACGAACTCCCAAAACTAACCGAGCGATTAATAAAAGCCCAAGTCCTGATAATGAGATTTTCAGAGAGCAGGACTAAAGAGGAGTGCGAGAAACACTCAACCCCAGAAAAAGAAAAAGAGTAAAAAGGGCAAAAATCTCCACTGTATATAGTTGAATAAAATTATAAATAAACACGAAATTGATTGATATATATTAGAAATAAAAACTATGAGCCAAACGTTATGGTTAACAATGATAATAATAATGAAAGAGTGTAGTACTGAGAACCCGTTGGAGAAATGCGAGAAAACCCAACCCTTCAGAAGAGAAGACAGCACCTGTGCAGATTTTAAAGAGATTTGCAGAAACCTCGAAAGCGAGGAATGTCAACAAATAAACCTTCAATGTATTCAATGCCCCACGAAAGAGAACAAGGACGAATTAAAACAGAATATCGAAAAAACCCAAGCAATGGTACAGATCCTATTAAAGAACAACAATGAAATAACCACAATAAAAAATGAGAACCGAGAGATAAGGAAAATCCTAGAAACCATCACCAGACAAGTCCAAAAGAAAGCTAGAGCAAATCCCAATAACAAACCAATCCGAGAAATTCAAAAAATCGTCCTATCAATCACCAAGCAACCAGGAAAACAAGTCGAGCAGAAAAGTGAACCTAGTACGACAATCCTATCAACAGAACTTATCCTACCACTCAGTATAACATCAAATATTATACTCATAATATGCTGTCTCATTCTCGGCCTAACGAAAAACCAACAAAGACAAAATACCCCAACTCAGAAATTCAGAAGAATGCTCAACCAAATCCGAAATAGCAGAAAAACCAACGAAACATCGAAACTCTCGCATATTTCTATCAATCACCCTTCAAGATCAATCCAACTCGAAAGTGAAACCCAAGCCGTCAGCGATTCATTCGAGACCAAATATAACTGATTTACATTGATTATCATTTATTTGAACTGATCTTACTAACTGACATTGATTCACATTGATATTACAACTGAACTATCCAATTTTATTTGATTATGTACAGTAGCCGGACCTTAAGTCCATCTTTACCTTGATGATTAACCTTACCGTAGATACTTTTTATGAATGAGAATGTTGAAATAAATGTATATATTATTTTGAAAAATCAATCGAAATTGCGGGTCGCAATTTTATGGACCCCCGAGTGTTTTATGTTTGGCCAGAACACATACGGCCTTGGAAAATGTTTAAATGAATCGGTAACACAACATGCAAACATAACAAGCAAATTTAAAATAAACCTATTAAAACATCAATTAAACCCTACCAAATATGAGAAAAAAGAGAGTTACATAAAAAATAATAAACATAAAAATAAATCAAAATAATAACAAAATGCAACAAGATCCGCACGATACAAACACAAACATAACATGAAAACCCAACAAATTCGACAAAAGTTGATAAATTAATAAAAGTTCATGAAAATGAAATTTAAATCAAAGAATTTGAATTAGAAATAATTCAATAAAAATTTTAAATAAAAAATTATTAAAATAAATTAAAAAATAATAAAAATAAAGAATAGAATACACTAGAAAATAACAAGGTCGAATTTTGTTTTACTACATCAAAATTAACACGCGAGGTTAGGGACAGAAAATAGGTATAAATACCGATGCATTTTCACATAAAATTTAACCAATTTTGAAAAATAGAATCTTAGTCATTTTAAAACTATTTTCAAGCAAATTTCGAGTTCTTTTGAATTTTTAGGTGAGAAGTAGTTTTATTTGGAACTCTCTCTCCACGTCACATCCTCGCAACCTCGGTAGAGCTCTGCTTGGATGTCGGCGTGGGGGGAGATGTATTTTTATGAATTTTTGTTTATGGAATGGATTGTCATGATCAAGTAATTTTGTAATTTGCTTTTGATATATATTAATAAATATTTATAATGTTAAAAATTTGTTTTCATAAAATTAATTAATCAATTTGTCGAAATTTTTCCGGCCCACAGCCAAAACACATCGCAAGTTAGTAAAATCAATATACAATTCAGACTCGTGTAAGCGCGTGGAATATCGCCAATGATCTGTGCCCGTGAAGACCCGGCGTGCGGAACGCAGGGGTTGGAACGTCAATATCACTCCGTATAGAAGAAACGAGAAATAAGGAAGAAGTCTTTTGGCTGCTTCCTCGTTTCTCATTTCTGTAAACTCGACCTAAATTATTTTACACACGGCTCAAAATCATCACACCGAGTAGTCCAGTGGGCACTCATTAACTATAATGTAAACATAAAAATGCGTCTAAGGCCAATTAAAGGGAAAGGTTACGGGGATAAATAAATGAAATCGTTGATATGAATCGAATTAACTTAACAAATTTAACTTGCCCATGATGTTTTTGTGTTAATCATTATTATATAAACCACGGATAAAATACCGAAATTAATCTTAAATTCGAGATTCGGCGCGACTATTGCCCTATAAATTTAAAATCGAGGAACAATTAAAGAGAAAGACCATAAACTTATATTGACATTACAAAATTTTACATAAATTGATTAAATACATAATAATAGGCTTACCACTGATTTGCCCTAAATCTACGATAGCGAATTTGAACAACTTCAGCTTAGAATACACTCCCCAAGTATAGCAAGTGCATTTTAAATATATTCTTCAGCAAACAGCCCGATTAATAATTGAACCCATTTGCTGAAATCCAATAGTATAAACGTAATCAAAATACGACGCCTTAAATCACGAAAATCCATCGAGCAAAATTGTATTCCCCAAAAGTCATTGGCAGAGCTTCAGAGCATCCCTAACATTTCGGTAAAAATCATGTAAAGTAATTAAAACACCAACCTGCTCAAAAACTAAAATTGATCACAAATTCCATAGCATAAATACGAACCCCGATCGAATCGCACATTCAGAATAGTGTTCAGATTGATAAGCCCCGAATTTCGTCTATAAATCCATAATACGCCAAATCTGACCCAACCTCATAATTCCCTAAAATAGACTGGTGATAGTACAAACAAGGAGAATAAACCTACCTGAGTTTCTCATCACCCCGCTCATTCCATACATGTAGAAAATTACGTAAGGTTGTGTAGCATACTAATAAAATTGAAAATATTAATTACCAACAAATCAAAATTAAAACCAACCTGAAAAATCGATAAAAGCTATGTCCAACCGGAAATCATGAATTATTCTGATCTTTGAGATTGGTTTATTATAAACAAGTTTTGCTCACCAATGAGCTATATAACAGCGGAAGCACACGCACTAATCTTAATTTATATGTTGGAATTCTATCCAGACAATTATTGATTTCTAAATTATCATCATCGTTGGAATATGAATCGAACAATAGAAGGGAAATTACCAGGAGAATCAAGCTCGCCAATCCAAGGTAGTTTGTAAAATTTCATTTAAATAATTTACTTTTTCCTAATTTTATAAATCTTTGATAAACGGGGAATGACCATTATAGTTTTTTCCCATAAATTCGTCTATAAATTAAAATTAATTATTTAATAAATGCAATCGATAGTATTCCTATATCATCGAATTCAGGTACCAGATTCCACAAACGTTAAACTAATGGTTAATTTTGCTCCCCACGAATCTTCGAAATAGCTAATCAGGAATATGTAGGAATATTGAAATCAAAAATTATGTTATTTCATCAGGAATTGTCATCATTTCCTTTGCGCTATAAGTCAAAATGTGTAGACACCGCGTAGATTAAAGGGTGCTAATTGCCATAGTGTAAAATTTTATTGTTATTTTAGTAAAGATTTCGATCCGCGATTGCGATAATTTTCTGAATAACCAGTAATAATTATTCCGGGTTTCACGAATTTCAATATGTACTTTCTCTCATCAAATTTTAAATAAGGAATTATTTTCATTACATAAATATTAAGTGGATTTAGTATAAATTTTTAAAGCAATCAATTTCTCTCCTACCTAAACCTTGGGTTGATAACTAAACTTTTGTTTCCTCGGGAACCCTGAGTTGCCAGTTATTAAATTACCACAGACGACTTGGATAGCCTTAGGAACATTCATGCGAGACATAAATAAATCGATATTCGTTTTCAACCCTTCATTACACCATAAGAGTGGTGAAAATTGTTCATCCACAATAATTATTCGACGACAAGCATTATTTTGACGTTAATGCGCCAAGTGACGGTTAATATAAATTATTTTGAAAATACGTTATACCTCATCGCTAAACTACAATGATAATTTAGAAGAACCAATGCCTCTCGAATGGATTCCCGCCCATGTGGCCGAAGAATGGCGTCGGGCTTGGAAGCGAGCCCAACCGACAACAAGCCCCGAACAGTCTCAAGCCAAGAGACCACATTTGACCGACGTACAGATGCTGGGCATGGAGAATGACCCCCATTGGGCCAGGGAGCGAGGTAACCAACAATATCCTGCCAAGGAGATTCGAACCCACGCACGGAGCCTCCTCGCCCATTGGGAAAGGATCCAATGGCAGGTTGATTTGAATGTCGTCAAGGCCAGGATGTATTTAGCCAATGTCGAAGAGGACATCGCCGTCGGGCGCATCGCCGAGATCCATCCAGCCCGACCAGTCCGCAATACTAGACGACCAGTAGCTATTATCCCAGGCTACTCCCCGGAGGAAGGAGTCAGGAGATTTTTCGCGGAACCCTGACTCCCCGGACAACGGGAGCATAAACAATAACTTGTGTCATTAGTGTTATTAAAATTTAAAATTGGAAAATGTTGTTCATTTTATTTTTCTTTGTATGCAAATTCATTCTAGTAACTTATGTTTTATAGTAAACAGAATTTTGATTTATAAAGAAATTAAAAGATTTATATTGTAGCAATGACATCCACTCGACTATTGCAAACCGAACTAGGCCATGCTAGACGTGCAAACGCGAACCTTCTCGACCAGATAGTGCAAATAACCCGAGAAGCTCAGCAGATCAAGTCAACCTGGTCGGACCCGAAGAAGACGAAGGCTCTCTATCTCAGGCTCTCTACCGCTCAAAAGGGTTGGGCAGAGGAGCGACAACTCAACCAGAGTCTTCGAACACAAATCAAGGGCTTAGAAGTCGCCTTGGCAGCCAGTCGGGAAGGGGAAGCGGTAACTTATCCGCTTATCTTCGCCCCTTCTCAGTTGACGTACCGGGATCCCCTTAGTAATGTCACCCAGACAGCCAAGCCATCAACCGCACCATCAAGTAGTCGCCGGCCAGGACGTAAGGAGCGTGCCCGACGCAGAGCCGCACGTCTACCAAGTCAATCGTATTAACTTACTGATATTGTGTACATTTTCTTTCATTTCTTGTCTGAATAAATAAGTTTGTATTCATTGTTAAACAAATTCCAAGTAACAGGTTACAAGATATGATTTATATGAGACTATCATCACGAGTACTCACCCCGTGTCATCGAACCATCGTTCTATCGCTATCGGTCGACATAAATTGTGAACTTTCTTACACAAGGGACAGAGTAAAGCGAGCATAGGTCTTCCATCGACAGCTCGTTGAACCCAAGGGTTGTCCGAGCAATTACAGTATTAGTAATAGTGCTCACTTTTTGCGGACAATCCACCCACTCGAACACATTTCCAACGTTGCCTAGCAACGGGTTCCGAGTGGTAGCTAGAAAACTTTTGTATGGAGTTACTTGGGCAATAATAAGACGATTTAAACAAATAACGAAACCCTGTAACTCACCAAAGAGGTGTTTGAATATGGGTTATCGAAAAGGAAAGATATCGATGTTACGTCAAAGGAGAACTATATCTGTAATATTAAAGCAAATTTTGGCAGACAGAAAAATGATGGAGAATGGCTGACTCGAGCCTTGAGAAGTTTAAAGATCAAGGACGATAGCAAGTTAAAAAAAATTATAGCGAACAGTAGAAACGTATTTATGGCCGATAAATGGAAAGTGTGGCGCACGTATCTGGTAAAACAAAATTGTGACAAGAGTAGAACCGATTAACATTAAACCAAGGATAAAGGAATTTTAAAGATTAATAATAATATACACGGATATATGAATAATATTTGTAAAGTTTACACATTTAAAATCAAGAAGTAATAATGAAATTCAAAAGATCCTAATTTAATCTCACCCGATAATAAATAGAAGAAACGTCTTTAAGCTATGCACCTTTTCAAACTTTATTGTTTTTATTTTACTGATTAGTCTTTTAATTTTGAAAACATTTAATATAATCTTTATTTTAAATTTTCTGATATTGTGTGTTTGTGAATCAAATTTGATCTATATTAAGAAGATAAAAAACAAAAAATAGAATAAATACATTTTATATGATTTTAAATTAAAAAATAAATTAAAAATATCTTTTCTCTAATAAATGAATTTGTTTATATAATAAATTTTTTTTCATAATACAAAGAATATATATAATTAATAATTTTTTATTAAAGAAAAATCTCCCCTATTTAAGCGATTACTCAGTCCATGTGTTTCAAGTAATTTTTGGTTAGATTTTTATACTAAACTTGTTTAATATTTACAGAAACTTTATATTTACATTATTTATAATAAAATGCTTTTAATTAAACCCACCAAAGTTAATAATTTTGTTCCAATCAAATAGTAGTATATATTTTTTTTGTAATAATTTTCTGATTTTACCTAAAAAGTTTACAGTAGGCTATGATCACTATCGGTTTTTTTATCCTTAAAAGATCGAATCACTAATGAAACGGTGACACTAGATTTTTAAAGATACTATTAATTAGTGTTATTTACAGCTTGGAAACCAAAAGATATCATAAGAGATAATGACAGTACACAACTATTCATTTGCAAAAAACGACACTATTCCCTGAATGAAAATGTAAGCAATATTTAGGGAATTCCAAGAAGCAGTTGAAAAGAGCGACAGAAACAATGTAGGATTTTCTGTATAAACACTTTCGATTTCAGTTTTCTCACACTAGCACGATATGATTCTCGGTTCTTGTTCAATATGAGAACGAACGTGACGTTTCTCGAATGTTCTGGATCTACATGAGATGGCATTCAATTTTGAATTTCATCAATTCGGGGAGCACTTACAAAAATCGTTCCAAAACCTTATAATAACATTTCTTTTTGTAATATGCCTTTAGAATTTAAAAAGTCGATGCTGTAACCCAAAATCATATTCTGATGAGTTTGCGAACCACGTCTGAAATTGTGAACTAATTGGTTTTCTTGCAGTGTCTCTCATTTTTAGGCTCTGGTAGTCCACAGCATCGATTATACAATTTTCTTGCAATTGTTTTAAGCGAAACAGAAGGTTTATAGCCTCTATCTGCTCCATAATCAATAATTTCCGTTCTAGGATGTTCTACTATCGGTCTGCAATGGTTTGTTTTATTAAGAAGAATTAAAATACCTGTTGTTTTGCGTAAACACTTTCTTTCGCGAATTATCTAACCACTGTGGACTTTTATTTTGAACAACATTGGAATATGTTCGTTTTTCCACAGCTTGAATTTCATTTACAATTTGCTTGATTCCGGATAAATCTTGAGATTCAAAATTTCTGGCAGCTATTCTCATTTATTCTCTTGACATATCTGACTTTGACAACAAATTTTCTTTTAAACGATCATTATTAACACGATTTAATGTGATAGATCCAAAATTTTTTTCTCTTGAGATACCACAATCATAAACGTAATCTAACATCTTCTCCACTCTCAATTCAAAAGTTGCAAAGGGCTCATTTTGTTCTTGTTTCACATGAGCTAACTCGTAAATTTTATCTACAATTGATTTTTAGGACGTAAACGTGGGCTTCTTGCATCTTCATCGGTTAAGCCCATCTTGAAATCTTTCCAAAAGATATTGGCTTCTTCTGTCAGTAATAAATCAAAAATTCCAATCAAGCTTAAATCATTGATTCCTAGCCAATCATCAATGACTTTCAACCACTGCTTAGCTTCCAAAATATTTCTTCCATTAAATTTCCGGATATTGAAATTCAAAATATCTCTAGCTTGTTTGGGCAATGAATCCAAAATTAATTTTCGTTATTCCTTCCTTGTAACTTCATTGACAGATTCGCTTTTAGCGTGGTCGCCAGTAATAAGACTTTCAATCATAATGCTAATTTAAACTTTTTATTATTTAAAAACAATAATATTAGAACAACTTATCATTTGCTAATAAGTAACATTTTAATATTCATCACTGTTATTTTGTTGTGTCGTAAATGTTGTATGAAACCTATACAAAAAATTCCCTAAGTGTTCAACGTTTTTGTCTGTTGAAATTTTAGATTAACTTTAAGAAGGTCTCTTCTGTTGACGGAGGATTTTATTTATTTCACCTGTTTCAAAGATTTCATTATTATATTTATTTTTTATCTGTTATTTAATTAATAGTAAAATTATTCCTATTGTTCTTATGTTGCGTCACATATTATAATTAAATTGAATTTCTTACACCTTCTGTTTTATGAAATAATTTGTTTAATTATTGAACAGTTTATAAAAATTGTAATATTTATTTATTAATTCCATTTATTTATGTGTGTAAAGATAAAGATAACTGTATAAAATATTATTCATATACAACTAAAATATTATTTACAGCTTCAAGACTAAATATCAAAAACACTAAAATATGAAATTTCAATCACAAAATAAATTCAATTAAATACGTATAAAATATGCCACCCACAAGATAAAATAAAGTTTATAAAACATAAAATGTTCATAAGGTGTCTATTTATATGTACAATTATTCACAAAATAAGGATTGGGATTTGATGTTGATTTGATTGAGTTTCATTGTACTATCTTATCGTCTTTCTGCGTGGACATTTACTCTGTATCTTTTTGACCCCGTCCCATAGTATTTGTTTACCACGAATGTGGTGATGGGTCTACTCTGATCATCCAACATAGCTATAGGACAATTGTCGATTATATTCTTTGTAGTAAATTTGACATCAATTGTTTTCCTGCGAATATTTCTTCACTCATGAAAATTTATTAACCACTGTATATTAACAACAACAGTACAATGAAACTTTTCACCCCCTTCTTTTAATAATAAATAAATATAAGTAACTCTCGTTACTTTAGTCCGATGAATTATATCAAAATTCGGATGTTTAAAAATTGTATCTTTATCATCAATGTTTAATAGATTTGTGTTATTGTAACTAAAACCGTTATTGTCAGTAATGGATTATTTCTCTCTGAAGTCCTGATGTTTGACAACTGGATTGGAACATCTTACTCACCGTACACTAACTGATTCAAATAATTTTTGTAATTTTCCACCCTATCTGTTTGTTAGTATTAAATTTAAATTTCTAAGACAAAGTATACTATAAAGAAAGCATAAATTGTCCGTGTTTTTAATATTAACTATAATTTGTTTATTAGCAAAGGCTTCTGGTCCTTTCAAATAGCTAAATACGTTTAGTATACTTATTGGGTGATATTTTGTGATTGTAAATATCACTTTCACAGTTCGAACATATATTTTTTCGTATAAGTTTTTAATACCTTGGTCAAGGAATGATTCTGAATATTCCATGAGTGATTCGAAATCCATTCTGTTTTAGTTCCTTTAGTCCAAATTAATTCCGCATTCACTCCAAATTGAATTTTTGCTTGACCGAGTTCATTTAGAGCAAGAGTATATTTATAATTAAGCATGTATCTATAGTATAACTGGTGTGGCTAATTCCCTGAATACACCTTGTGGTGAGATACTCAACGGCCTTATAAAAATCTATATAAATATTATATTAAAAGACGATTTCAGAAATATTGAATCGTCCTATCAAATATGTTCTAGTAATCATACTATCGATCTGTATTACCTGCTTATTCAATTTCTACACCAGTCAAGACTATCTTTCAGTTTCAAATCAACAACATAAATTTCATCAGTCGTTTCGCCATGCGAAACCAAATATCAATTTAAAACTTACAGGGAAGATCACTCTTATGATTTCGCTGATCTAGCATTTGCTCAAAATTTTTACGTCTTTCGGGAACGTTATCATTGCTAAGGTGAATTTAGATCGTGCCACTAATCAGAGCAAAATACTTTCTTTTCAGATATCTTTTTTTCTTAGTATGCTTTTGTACATAGTCAACTTGAAGACATGAAGATTTACTTCTTTTTTGTCATATCCTATCTTTTCGAATTTATTGTAATCGTCCTATCTCAATAATCCTTAACCGATTTTTGAATTTATTTCATTTCTTTTTGAAGAAATCAATAACGAAAATATTTCATCAAATATAGCTCATACCTTTCAATTGAATTCATCGAATCTAGAGTTAGAAATTTTAACATTACAATCAGATATAATTCTGAAGTCACATGCAAATGAAAATAATTTTTGGAATGGATTACCAGAAAAAAAATCATTATTGCGATCGGTGGCAATGAAGATATCTGCGGTTTTTGGTTTCAGTTATCTTTATGAAGCAGCGTTTTGTCAAATGATAAATATCAAATCACAATTTAGGAGTTCTCTGACTGACGACCACTTAATGTCATCTATTCGATTGTGCGTCAATGATTATAAACCTAATTTTACAAGACTCGTTGATGAAATGGAATGTCAACATCTACATAAAAAAATTAATACAAAAGATTTTCAATAAAGTATGTCTTCCACATAATAGTAAAAACAATATATTATTATTAATAAAGACGTTAATTAAATTTTTATTTGCTTTTAATTTAACCTATAGAAAATACTACAAAAAACATTCATTCCAATACGTGCTAGATAAACTAAATCAGAATGAGAAAGGAACAGTAATAGATGAATGGAAACAATTTTCTATCATGGACTGCATTAATCAAGTTGGATTAGCACTAGCCGAATTAAAGCCAATAACCTTGAACTAATGTTGGCAAAATGTTTGGCCAGAATGTGTCAAAAGCAAAGATCCTGTCATCCATAATAACACTGAATATACTGACATCATAACATTGGCACATACAATTGGTGAAGATGGATTCGATAATCTTTCATGAGTAAATCACGGATTAGGAATAATTCCAAAATCCGGACTAAATTCACAGAAATACTCCCGAGAAACTAGACCGGTTATTCTAGCATAAAAATTACGCGCACCCCTGCACAGAATGCCAAGTTGGAATTTGACCAATTCCATGACAATCGTGCATTTATTATCTTTAGTAAGTGTGCCGAGCAATTGCAAACTCGACCGATTACAGATTTTTAATTTTACCCGAGTCACCGGTAAGATGCCCCACAAGCACGACAACCAACTCGGGTCTGGAAAACTAAAATTTTGCAAAAATAGGTGTTTGTGCATGGGTGTCTGTATGTAACACATGGACAATAAATTAGACCCTCCTAAAATTATTAATTAATTTAAAATTATTATCTTTATAATTATTAATATAATTAAAAAATTCATATTGAGAAATTCTCCCTCTTTTAGTCTCTTCTCTCTTCAGGCAAACATTGTAAAATAATTTTTCGAAATAGTTATCAAAGTTTCTCAAAAAATTATAAAAATGGAATCCGGCTATAAAATTCCGAAAATATCGACGCCCAAATTAGCTCACTCTGTCCAATCCACTACCAAGAATGACAGCCTCTCCCATATAACCTGCCAGCAGAAATACGACAAATTAATCGCGGAGCATGAACGTACGCTGAGTACATGGTTCGCTCCAGAAGTTGTAAAAGCCCTACATCATCAGATCCATCTGATTTCCGAGAACCGGGCTCAGAGGATCATCATCAACGATCAGAGGATCATCATCAACATGTTAATCGCCTCATTCACGCGGCCGAATTAACTAAGCGGATAGCCGGACACGATCTGGCCGTACAATTAAATTTAATTCCACCAACACACATCCCAGAAAAAAACGAAGTTAATCCAGCAAAAGCTCGCAAAACAAGTAAAAGGCACAACCCCAGCAAAAATCGGCGACGCCGTAAACGTCGAGCTCAGCGAGCCATCATATTGGCGAACGCGGCCAAAGTGCTCGAAGAACCCACCATTCGAGTCGTCGAGCAATTCCCGGAATTCGTGAAGCCGGATGAGCAATTGCCCGAATCAGTGAAACCAGTGGAATCAGTGCCTTGAAATCTGCATGGACGTGTCCTCAGAAGAAACAACCCCACTAGTAGTCGAAGAAGCTAAAAATTCGTCGACTTCAATCGGGTATTGGACCGATGACTTCGGCGACGAACTGCCTCAATCAATCCTTCCCGTCGTGAATACCAAAATCAACTTTCATCGGAAGAGGAAATTCCCCGTTGATATTGAGAGTCGAGATTTCGTCGTCGACTTATGCATCTTATTAGACTAACAACAGATTTATGTGTTATTTATATATTTTTTAATATTTTAAATTTTATCAACAATTAAATTTTCGTAGTTATTCTTATTTTTCTTGTAATTTTGGTTTTTCTTTATAAATAAATACTGAATTAATGTTAACCATCGTTTCCAAGTATGATATGAGGATAGTGGGAGCCTAATTCCTACAAGTAGTATTGTTAAAAAGGGTTTATTCAACTAAGGGAGTTAAATTAGGAAGAATTACAGTTCTCGTTAAATTAATTTTAAGCACTTGTGTGAGGTTTTTTGGAAATAAGAGTAATTGTCAGTGAAAGACAAGATATAAACCTTAAGTCAACCTTATTTTTACTTAAATTAAAAAGAAAAATTTTATAAATGTAGAAACAGCTGATCAACAGCGAATTGAATAATTTCATGAATTTTCAAATTATCGCATGTTAGTTAAGATAAAAAATTTACAAAGTTAAATAAAGTTCTAGGTTGATAATATTATTTTGTCTTTTCGTAGTAAATCAGGGGATTTAACCCTAAATTTTGATAATTGAAGAAAGCAGAATCGAAAAACCTTATTAACTAAGATTTTCCCTTCAGGAAATCTCTAAATTATAGTATTTAAAATTATTAATTGGATATTTAAATTAATGCTGTATAGAATGTATTATTAATGATAAATGGGTAATCAAGTTTTAATTATTATGCCTCGAACTATAATTTGGACTAGCATTCAACGTTCAACTTGAAAGTCGATGAAAAAATGTAATCCCAGGCGCATATATGAGATCGATAATAAAGGATGGGAAATGCGAGTATTAATGCTGAGGGAGTCAGATGAGTCAAGTAGACGTAAGTCCTTCTAACGGCAGTCAGAAACCCAAAAGCGAGATTATCGCGAGGAGTAGTCTTAGAAATGGTGCTCACCTGCTCGGGGACTCTCGGCTGCTATATACAGTACCAACATAAGCTTGCTCATGGGTATATAGTGGTAAGGTCAAAATTGTGCGGCGTCTAAGTAAGATAGCATCGACCCTAAGAAAGTAAGGATTTAGTGAAGCAAGATAGATCGAAACAAATAAGCACGGATTTAAACAAAAGTAATTACACCCAGTACACCAACAATTTGCAGATATAAAAAACTTTCAAAAAAAATTTCAACGTGCACTAAAATCATTAATGACATCTTACAGAGAACTTTATAATGGTTTAACACGAAACCAAATACAATTTTTAATAACTGATATCGTTCTAAAAATTTCTGAATTATTAACACAGGAGACTAGGATAATAATACAAAAATAATTTCCTAAGACGATGAACAAAATAATTCGAATGATAGCAGTGATTTTGCAGTCTTACGCAAACATATACGTGTGTCAGAAAATGAAAATGAATAAAAGTTTGTTATGTTTCTATTATTTTTACTTTATTTATATGAATGAATTTCTGATATTATTTTCTTTTTTCCAAATCATAATATATTTATAGAATTAAAATGTGTAAGCACGAAAAATAAATTCTTTTGTGAACTCTAACAAGGAGATTTTTATATTTATTATTATATTTTTGTTGCTGTTTTAGGTATGTAACCAATCTAATATTTTTCCATTCAGCCAATACCTATTTTTAAAAGAATTTTTTAGGAATGTATCTCGTGTAAAAACAGAATTAGGTGTACTTAAAATTAAATTTTATATAATTATGATTTTAATTATATGTAATTATTAAATAAACAAACTTTAATATAAGTTAAGTAATTTATATAACAGGGGTGGTCAAACTTTCTACTGACTCCAGCCAAAATTCTAAATTAAAAAATTTCAAGAGCCACAATTACACAATAAAAAATATTTTCCGGTTTTTAAGGTAAAATTTATTTCATTTATTCTTTTTTTATGTATAATTATTTGTTGGTAGTTGCAGTATGTGTCTGCATTCTGACCATGAATTTTTGAAAATCGGGTTCATTGCTTGGTAATGCCGTTCGAATTAGCTCTGTTAAGTGCTCATTTGTTAGCTGCGAACAGTGCTTCTATTTAATAAATTTCATTGTTGAATACAGCGATTCGCAGCAATAAGTAGTACCAAATATTTAAATTAATTTACAAGCTGCATTTTTCAAACGTAGATATTTTGATTCTGCAACAAATTTCCAGAATTCTATTGGTGATTGTGATGTTTTATGGAATATTTTTAGACCTAGGTCTTCCTGAATTTCTTTTAATTCTATTTGTCCCGCAGATGTTTCGAGTATCAGATACTTAGGAACAGTGAAGCCATCATTAATTACGTCAACCTCAAATCGTTAATCAATTCCTGTATTTTTTCTTGTTATTCTTCAAGTTTTGGATCTTCGATTTGTGAAGATTTACTTTTCAGCCGCGGAAAATAATTAAGGTTTCTTGTAGTTAAATCATTTTTAAATAGCATCAATTTTTTTTAAAAACTGAAAATTGTTTGAGTAAGATCAGCAATAATTTTCTGCTTTCCCTGAAATTGTAAGTTGATTATGTAAGTTGCATTATGTAAGTTAAAAACATTAAATCATGTAACCAATTATCATCTTCTAATTATGGCTAAGACTTTTTCTTTTCTTTAAGGAAATCCGTAACAGGGCCAATTAAATCTACAAAACGGCTTAAAACATTGTAAGTGGATAACCATCTTACAAGGCAATAAAAAGGTAAGTCATTGGGATGGTCTTCCAGATTCAGCTCTTCAAGAATGTTTTTGAATTGACAATGGTTCTTTGAGCTTATTCGTATATAATTGACAATTTATAGAACAATTCTCATTACATTTTCATATTTAAAATATTTTGCTACCAAAAGTTCGCTGTCAATAATACAATGAATTGGTAGGAAATCTGGAATTTTTAGATCATTTCTTAAAAGACCGATAAGACCTATATTTTTACCTAACGTTGCAGGTGTCCCATCTGTTGCTACATTGACTAGATTTTTTAGAGGTATACCAGTATTTACTAATATTGTATCAAGTGCATTCTTAATATTATTAATTAATAATTTACACTTTAACTTGAAACATTTAAATTGATTTTAAAATTTTAACTTTAAAATTTAGATTTACAAATTACTTTACATATTTAGAGTTCTTATTTAGATTTGACTTAAAATATTAATGTAATTTTAATTTAAAGTCTTGCATGCTCGTGAGCATACAAATGAAAGTTTTCCAAATGGGTATATTTACCTGAGTCGTTGCAAAGTGTACTAATATCGATTATAAATACCAGGCTAATACTTACCAGAGTACTGATAAATTAAGTTCTAATAAGTTATTTTTAGTAATGCTCAATAAAATTAGTGGGATTGGATTGGTTATGATGGTATAATTAGGTTATTTATGTATGGTTAATGACATTGTAACACGTATTATTTTGGTAAATTGGTACTGGACGAGTAAATCGACATTGTTGGGTAAGTTTATATTGAGTACTAAATTGATGTTGGATAAGGGTCTAAAGGGTCATTTTAATGCGGTTAAATAAATTAGGAAATTAGATTGGCGTAATTAAAGGGATGGATTGTTTTATAATTGTACATACGCATACATGTCGAAAATAAACATGTACCATTTATATAGTTATTTCATTCGAAGTGTGCACATGAGTAATAGAATCATCAAAATCTTAAACTTTATTAAATACATTAAGCAGTTTTTAAAAGCAAAACACAATGACTTAGTAGAAAAATAGTTAGTGCTACAGATATCGTTAATTCAGTTTTATCGCATAGTAATTTTAAGTTCGTTATTAATTTTAAGTTTTAAACACAAAAAAACTAATCTTTGATAGGTTTTGCTTAATTTACCGTCCAGTCAAAGAAATTTTGTAGTTCAGTTGCTAATGCGAGAATCAGTCTCGATTATAAAAAACATGAATATTTTTCAAAAATACATGAAAAGTATGATTTTATGTAGACTTTGACTAAAACAGATGTACGGTTTGGACATCCACTAGATGATCTAATATGTTAACAGCATGTTTCAATCCCAAGATATTTCATTCATTGTTACTTATTTTAAGTTAGGCTTTATGTATCACAGGGCTATTAATCAAAATTTAGGTTTTATTTGAGAAATATTTTTGTATTAGTCAAAACTTTCAACATTTTCTTTGGTAATTATGTAAAACAGTACATTTTCTTCACATTTACTTTGCATTCTCTTCAAGAGAAAAATGGTAATTTTCTGTTTTTTTACTAAAGATCAGACACATTTTCTTGATCAATTTCATTAAATATTAGAAAACATTTTTATTGAATATTATAAGTATTTTACATAACATATAAATAATTTCAAGATATAGTTTAGAAATATTTAGGTAAAAAATAAGTAAAATATTTAGAGTAATTTAATAAAATAATGATTATGTAGGTAAAGACTTCAAAAGTTTTAAACATTCACAGAATGTATATTACTCACAAAGATGTTGCAGATAGATTGCATTTGTAGTGCAATGAATAATTTTATTGATAAATGGATGTGCTGATATCTGGTTCCAAACGGAGATCATATTTTCTCATTAATTGTTTGCTCAAATAATTATAATAAATGAAAAATCAATAAAATTTATCAGAACAATAAATTTTTGTTATTTCTAAAATTTTAAGATGGTGTTACTCACTGAACCTAATTTTAGGTGAAGATACATTAAGTGACTTAAAAGTGTTGAATTTACTGAAAAAGTTTGGAAATTTAAAAATATCAGCTAAATATCAACTGAGACATTGATAAAATGAAGATACACGAGGGATAATATGGAGAAATGGAGAAGGCAAATATTCATTGAATCGGGAATTGTTTATTTATTGTAAGAAATAAAATAGATTTACTCAATAAAATAATAATATTAATAATAAAAACAATATTAATAATAATAATGTTAATATTTCGGTAATTTGAAAGATCTTATAAAATGACCCTTGCACATATACACGAGAGATAAAAGAAATTTACTTGTTTTAAAATTTAATGTCATAAAAGTTTTTGCTAGGGGGAGGAAATGGGTCTTGACTTAGAAATATTTTACTAAAAATTATCAGTCATAATGATAATATTTTGGTTTTGAAAAATAATATTAACCAGTTAAGTACCGGAAGCACCAATTGGTGCTTGGTTTCTTAATTTTTAAACCATAAAAGATTTTTTAATTTTGTTTTTTATTAAAAGCACATCACAAAAATCTTTCTAAATAACATTAATCTCGACGATCTACAATGCAAAATATTTACGTAATTTAATTTAATTTTAAATTAATAATAGACATTTATTGATGGTCCCTTTTATTTGTTTTTTGTTGTTTTTAATTTATTAGTAGTTAAGTTTTTATATTGTGCTGTTCATTTTTCTTGTGTTTGCATTGGATAGCACATTTCCCCTAACCCTAACCGTATAAATATTTCAGAATTAATAATGAATTTTTATGATATGTTTTCCAATGGTTCCAGAAAAAAGTTTTCTTGAAAAAATTTTTTTAGAATGATGTAATCTATAAAATGAATCCTTTTTCATTCATAAATTAGAATTTTTTAATTTTTGTTTAGCTAAGAATTATTTAATAATTTTGAAATTATGTTTTTAATTTGTCAATTCCTATTATTTATGTTGTATTCTTTAATATAAACCTAAACAAAAAATTCGGTACTCAAAGGGTTAAACAAAATTTTATTTATGTATTTATTTTACGAAATAACTGTTTGCAATTAACTTGCTTTATTACGAAATAAATCACAACTACTAAATTGAAGGATGAATTGTTGAATAAATTTGTAAATAATAAATAACACAAAAAAATGCAACTTCAAAAATAAAAGAATTTCACGATTTTGAATAATAAAATGTATTTAAAATTGCCGTAGATGCCAACTTGAGCCGATATATTTCAAGAAAATTTGTTTTCTGACTTTCTCGAATTTCGCGATTTACTGAGTTAAAATTTCTTGAGGATTTCTCGAGCAGAAACTCTAGGATGAATAGAAATATAGTATTTTCCCGATATTTAAGCTTATTTAATTAAAAATGACTGAGTCAATTATAAGCAATATAGACTCATCGATCTTGTTAGTGGCCTATTTAAAATATTTTCTTTAGTATATTGTTTCATACTAGTATCATTAAACATTCCAGTTCTATTGACATCTACAAGGCATATTTTGTTAACACTTGGCTTTTTTAAAGTGATTTCACAAAATTTCCTTCCAACGTTACACCTGAATTTAAAGTAATGTATTTATAGAGATGTATTGGCTTTTTTCGACACCAAAAATTTGTTGTCTTCGGTTAAGATTGTAAATAACGTGATGTTCATATTACATTTTTAGTCGGTTTTTCTTCAATTTTAGAATGAATTATTTAAAAAAATTTGCTTCCCATATTACTTTCAATTATAAGATTTTAAATCGTTGACACCATCCGACGGATGGTTTAAATAAATTTTAAATGTAATTGTCTTCATTATCTTATAATTTTAAACGGTTGCAAACTTCCTGTTCTTTTAATATTTATCTTTAACCTTTATACTTTTGCTTTTCGATTCTTGAGCTATTCCGATAATTGTCTTTTCATCACATTGTAATTTTCTGCCACCACCTGGTAATTTTCGGAAACTATTTTTAAAGCTTAATAAATAATATATTGATTGTAGTTGTAACACTAAATCTTTTCGCCTTTTCCTTATTTTTTTTTGTTTAAATGAAGTTAAATGTGAATATTTGTTTACATAAAGGGATTTTTATTTTTCTTTTAAAACACATGGATTTTGGGCGGTTGCTAAAAAAACTCCAGGGGTTTTCCGACCCAAGCTAAAAGACAATAAGATTTTTGCTGTCGCTAAAACACTAACTGACCTTTATACCATCCAGTGGTTCTTGGCTTTAACTTTTTTAAATAAAATTTTGAATAAATGAAGTTTAATTTATTTTCAAATATTTAATTTATATTTAACTTTTTAATTATTAAATTTTATTTCGCTGAAAAACAAAATGATTAAGTACTTTTCAATCAATATAAAGGATAAAATTTCAATGATAAAATTCAATATTTTAATTAATAAAAAATGTAATACTTCATCAAATAAATATAAAGTGATGGAATAATTTTCAATTAAATTATATTAATTTTAAAAATATCCGAGTAATAAATACATTATACATTTCCAGGAACAATACATGGTCTTGGTTGAAATCGTAACAGTACATCCATCCATTAAATGATGATACTATCATTGATTCCTTACAAACAATACAATTAAGTACACAACTGTTTTCCGGTTCTTGAACCATATCGTAGTGCATCGTGAGAAGTTTTTCTATATGGAATATTCTAAATGCCAGTAACTCAGGCATGCAATATCCTAATGCAGCGATTTCCGAACTTTTTGTACACGTTCCTTCTATTTATAAAAAAAATCCCCTCAATTTTCGTAAGAATCTATTTTCATAAATACTCCCATGATATTGTAATTTATGTTACAAAATAATCTACCATATTATGTATATACTTAAAATATTTATTATAAGTAATATTAATGGAAAAGAAACAAATTTTATAACAATACAAAATACTAGAATACATGTAAATATTAATAACACATAATTATATTTTTCAGTACATATTTTCTCAAACCTTGGTATGAATGTAGATATCGCTGTTCGTCGTACCTTTTTAATCACTATACGTGATCGATACTTCATAAAAAAAAAATAATGTGGAAAACCCGGTTTCACATAAGTACGATGTCACAAATTATAATAAAATTTCTAGAGCTTTGTTGGAGGAAAATATTTTTTAAACTGGTATCCAAAACGTAATATTATTTTCTTGTTCAAACTTCTGCTTTAATATCAATCATTATTTCTTGTTCTGCTGTCGAAAGATCAAATTTTTCAATCAAAAATGGATTTCGCATACATTCTTATTTCTATATGTCAAGATATTGAAATTAAAATCAGAATTTATTCCGAATTATCCAATAAGGAATCCAAGAAAGTCAAAAAAAATATTAATAAAAATTTTTTTTTGAGGAAAAATTAATCATTACTAAATTTTCACAAATACATGATCAATTAATGACTCTTAGTTGCAATTTTACTGCAATCGTTTTCTTCTGTAATCATAATTAAAATTATAATTTCTCAAAAATTATTTAATAACATGACTATTCAAACAATCTTATTAAATACTAATTTCCTAAATCTTTTCGGTTTTAAAATATAATTCAAAAATTCGTTACCTGAAATTAGTTGAGCTTTAGTATACTCTTCTTCAGTAGTTAACGGACCTGTGGAAAGAGTTTTCACTGCTTTTGCTAAAGAACAGTTAACAAATTGGTTGTTGTCAATAAAACGAACGGGCGATTTTTTATTACATGCAATCATTGAAGTAAAACTTTCTAGTATAGAACACCATTGATACCATGTTATATGATATAAGTCTTTAAATTGTAAAAGTCCTTTTTAAAGTAGATTTTTACTTTTAATTTCATAATAGGTTGGAGATTTGTGACATTGATTTCCTCCACCTTTTTCCAAACAATAAAAATATAGTCAGGACCAAGGAAATCGTAATATGACTATCATTGAAATAATCTATTTATAAAAGCCTTATTAATCTGAATAAAATCGTTTAGCAAAAGCAATTCGCAATCGGAATAATTTACTGCTTTGGAAAAATTTTTATTTATATTATAAATTTAGGAAAAATAAAGGAAAACATACAAGAAATTTGAAAAATAAAATTTTTATATCAAACAATAAAATTTTAGGGCATGTTAAAAATTTAAGGCATTATTTTACTTAAAATTAAACAGACTATATATTTATCTATAAAAAATATATTTTTGTTAAAAATTTAAGGCAATTTATATATTAAGAAAAAACAAAAACTTACCAAAGAATAAAAAGAGATTTGAATTGTTGGGAAAAGTTTGAAAAATGAAAGTTAAGCTTCAGAATACAGATTTAGAAAACGAAGAAAATGAGGTTTTGTTTGATACTTTAATTGCTCCAGGCTGTGTGGTGAAAGATGATCCTATTTATGATAAATCCTCATTTTGTCTCGATGAAATAATTTGCGATATATCGGAAGCATCTAGGATTGAATCTGTAAATTATCATTTAAAAAAACTATATAATTTGTTGCATATTGAAGAAATTGATATTAGAAAGTTGTACATTGAGTTTAAAAATAAGTACTATGAAAGTAGATCAAGAAGATCCACAATGTCTTACATTATCGATTAAAGGCCAATTGTATTTTTTATAGCCATATCTTTGTAATATGTTACGAGAATTTTATCATAAAGACCAAATTTATTTGTTCCTTATAAATAATTATTTTAGTATAGGAATTTGGTTTAAAGCATCTTTTAACTGGATTTAATTATATTTTTTCGATCACAACCGTATATTAAAAACGCGCAGTGCTGTATTCAATTTTAAAGAAAACAACAGGTTTTTACAGCAATTATCAAGTAAAATATCCATGATTCATTTTTATAATCAATTAATAAATTTTTTAAATATGTAATTAGAATTTATTCTATGAATTGTCTTACGCAATTCAACCTATTGAAAAAAACCATATGCATAAATAATAATAATTTTAAATAACGGTTTTAAGTAATTTTAACGAAATATTTTTTTTCGAAATTTAGGGCAAATAAGATTTTTAGGGCATGTTTGTCCACTAAATTTTACACACTACTGTACTTAAGTTCACTGTATTCGAATTATGTGAAATAGAGGTTGCAGATTAAAATTATAAGTTATTAAATAATAAAATATTATGGATAAATCATAATATTCAGTAAATATTCATCGAAAAGTTTCAATGAAAAGAAAATAAAGATAATTATATTAGATAACAATGCGATATATCATTTTATTGTTTTCCTGTAATAATCTTTTTCAAATCTTCTTTGCGATTAGGAAAAATATCGAATAATTTTCTATGTTCATTATACAACAACTGAAAATAAATATGATAGATAAAAATAAATTAAAATTAACCAATAAAATTAATTTCTTACCGGAAATTGCAGTTTCACTTTTTCAGTTAACAAATATTTTGCCATTGTAACAATTACTGGTCGAATGTCATCGCAATCAAGCCCGGTGACAAATCTTATAATCGGAGTCCAAATGGCTTCGGGTTGGTATTTACGAAAGCTCAAGACTAAAGATATAAAGTAAGAAGCACAGGCTTGCACATGAGAAGGATGCCCGGCCAACTCATAAACCGATGTACATAATTCACAGAGAACTTTTGCCAACGAATGACTGACCAGGACTCGCTAATTGAAAATTTAATTTAATCAAGAAAATAATATTTATACAAAATAACCTGTTTAATAACCGTTAGAGGACGAAGAAATAAAATCGGCGTCGGATTGCAGATATTAAAGTCGATCACATTGATAACCTCTGCTTCAAGTTTACTTATTGGAATGGTAGGTTCAATATCAAATATTTCATACATTTGATCAATATGAGGATATTGAATCAGATCGTTTTTACACGCGATATATAAGCAAGTCATGGCGAGGATGGTTAAATCATCGGCGATGAGATTTTTGCCTTTTCTCTGAAATTTCAAAGTAAATTATGAAGTATACCATGTGTATAAAGTCAACCGTAACGTATCTGTCAAACATCGCCATTGCATTGGAAACTGTATAGCGTTCAATATTCAATTCACTGGACGATTCATAAAGTCTATCAACAATGCTATTTCGCTGCTGACTGGTAACATTGGTTCCTTCTAGGAAATTTGAGCCTAAAGGTAGGCAGGAACACTCTTGATCGACAATGTTATCCATTATCTCTAAAATGCAAGTTCTTCCGGTTTGATCTCTATAGGACAGAGTATATATTTTCATTTTATATTTCCTCAATTTGTCGACAGTTAAATCGCGATTTAGTTGTCGACGAGTTTTGGCGTCTTCTGAAAATTTATGTGTGACTCCAGGATTCTTGAAATCCTGAGAGGACGGCAGAAAATATCGGCAATTCTGTGAGTCGTCATTAATAGAAATCATGGAAAGATCGTTTTCCAGAGTTTGTTTGTCTTTTGTCGAGATAGCTTTGATTTGTGATGATAATTTTCCAACCTCGATCACATTTTCCGACATTACATTTTTAGTTGTCGGGTTACAATTTACAATCGTCTTATATTAAATCATTATATTAATTCTAAAAAAATTTGAAAAATACCTTTGATCTTAATTGCATCGGATTCAGAGATTTTAAAATTGTTTTTGAAAAATTCAAACAAATTTAACTTTGATAAATGTGAAAATTTTTTTCAAAAATGTTTAAATGACATTTTTTGAAAATTACGAAAGGCTGATTGGTGATTTGATTTGAGAAAATTATTTATAATAAGAATTATAATTAAAATTTTAATGTTCCGATGAAATTTTAGGAATGAAAAAACTAAAAATTTATATGAATTCATTACAATTTCTTAATAAAATTGATTTTATTATCAAAAAATTTAAAAAATTGTAATACGATTTTTTTCTATTTAAATTCTATTTTTAATTAACACAGGATGATTGATTATAGCATAGAATGGAACTTTCAAAACCGTAACTTGAATCTTCATCGTCAAAAATTTATATTTTATGATAAATCGTATAATATTATTGTTCGAAATTTTCGAACTATAATAAAAATTTGTAAATAAAAATTACCAGTTATAAAACAAATATAAATTAATGAAGTATAAATATAAACTCAAAACCAAAAATCACACTGATATTAAATCACTTCATTATCTGTCTAACTGTACACAAAAGAATAAACATATATAAAATAGTAATATTATATTTAAACATTTACTTATAAAAGCTGATGCGCGATAGTTTTTACAATTAATATACATTTATTATAATACAATCTACTCCGTCAATAGTGGGCATGGGCTGTTTAATTTTTAGCCAAATAAAATCCTTTTTATTGTTATTATTAATACCATGTTTTTAAAAAATCGAATGAAAATTATATGTCCAATATATTTTTAGTAGTGGACACCTATAAAAGGTTACCGTCATGTCAATTATTGAAAGGTTAGACTGTATATTATTCGATGAAATGAAAATTAAATTAAATATAATATAAAAAGTTAAATAATATTAACGACAATAAAATACAATGAGGATGTTTTTAATCTCATTCAAATAAATTTTGAGCTTCTTGATCTTTTAGTTGGTAAAATTTTAAACAGATTAAATCATTTTTATGTTTAACTATTATTATTCATAAATTAACATTTAAACATATATAACTTTTAACTATGTTGTTTAACCCATTCGCTGCGGCACAAATTTATCACTTTTGCCAAGAGCGGCGCTGTTTTTTTAAATGAATCTGTTATTTTTAAAGTAAATCAAAATTATTTATGATTAATGTTTTTAATAAATGTTTTTAGGGTTTTTTGGGTCACGTCATCTATGAGTGCCGTGCCCACCGTGCTAAGAACCATTCCGTTACACTCAGGTACCAGACGCAGTAAATGTTTTAATATAAATTTTGTCAATGTATGTGTGCGTTGAAAAATATGAAGATGCTAGCCGATTCGACTGTATAACTTGTATTGTGAAAGCTGAAAATTTTGTTTAATAATTGTCATATGTTTATAAAATAACAATTGTAATAGGAAAACGACAATACTTTAAACTTTATGAAAATTTATTAATAAAACAATATTAGTAAAAAAACAATCGTCTTAAGCTTTGCAAAAAGTGATAATTTTCATTTTCATTTTAAATTTGTGAATCGATTGATTTATTTCTATGGGAAATTGAATTTTTTAATTAAATTTTTTTCAAATTAATAATAGTAATTATAATATTATTATTAATAATAAACATAATTATAATAACCAATGCGTGACCAAAGTGATATATATATATACGCATTCTAAGTATTTTATATTATTTTAATATTATTAAAATAATAAAAATTATTAAATTAATAATGATAATGAAAGTAATCAATAAAATAATCGAAAAATTATGGAAAAATCAATAAGATCCGAATGTTTTTGATAGGGTCGGAAAACCGGAAAAGGTAGTTAAGAAATTAAAATCAGAATTTATTCCGAATTATCCAATAAGGAATCCAAGAAAGTCAAAAAAAATATTAATAAAAAAAATTCGAAAAATCCATAAGATCCAAATGTTTTTGGTAGGGTCGGAAAACCGGAAAAGGTAGTTATGAAAGAAACGGAAAAATTTTCATTTGAACAAGTGGCTTACATACTAAATAAATCTAATACTCGTAGTTATCAAACAATGTTAGTTGATGCTTCGATGGAGGTGAGGACTTTCAATAAAAAAAATAATACGGAATACGATAGGAATAAGATATTCCAACAAAAAATCAGCCAACGAAATGACAGTTGCATCAAAAAATTATTTGATGATGACCTAATAATTTGCACAATAAAAATAATATTTGAATAATAAAAATAATAAAATAAAATATTAAAGTTATTAAAGGAATAAGTCATTATTCTCAATACTAAGCAGTCTATATGGAAAGATTTAACCGAAATTTAAGAGATCGTTTGAAAAAGTATTTCGTGTATCATGAAAATAAAACACGGATAGATATTTTACAAAAAGTGATAGCTACAATTATTCATCACATACTTGATTCTCCTTTTTCAGTTGTCTAATTATAAATTTTAAATGTTGGATAAATCGGTCTTATTACATTTAATCTTCGATTAGGTATGATTAAATTTCAACACCAATCGTATTTTCAAAACTAAAAAAGGTGGGAAATATAAACAATACTATGTTAAATGGCAGGATTATAAAACTCCAACTTGGGTATTTGAAAATCAATAGAATAAAAAAATAATATGAAAGAAAGTTTTATATGATTTACCTAATAATAAATCTAGTAGTGTAGAATTGAGAAATTATATTTACTTGAATGGTGAGTGAGATTGATTGATTTTACTTCAGTGTATAATCCTTTTCTGTATTACAATAATTTATTGCTTCAATATGAATTTAAACAGAATGTTATAGAAAATAATAATCTAAATTGAACATAAGAATAAATCAATTCGACACATTCCAGATGTTGATTTAATGTTAAAAAATTTATCACGCTTCGATATGTGCTCATCGCATTCGGAAGCCGTTGTATAGACCGGTAGTATTTCATCATTCTTCGAAAAGCTGTCATTGTCTGCACAACGTTCAATAATAGTGTCTCAAAAATCCCATGGAATGTCTTCAAACTTATTATTTGGATTGCGAAATTAATGAGCCAAAAACTTATTAAAAAAATTTAATTACGCTTCATTAAATTCAAGTAAAAATAAATTTTCAGATTTTCAAAACTAAAACTGATACTTCAAATTTAATAAAAAGTATAATTTAGTTGGAGTGGGGTAAGCGCAGACTGGTTTTTGTAAAGCTGGAATTTATACCTATCTTTTTTCAATCTGATATATAAATACATAACGCTGTTGATTTCGAACGCTCCGCACATTTAATAATGTTTAATCAATATTAACTAGAACCCTAATTTTCTTAAATTTTAATTTTAATATGAAATTATTTAAAGTTTCAAGTACTCTGCACTTTCCTCTAACATGTGGCAAGAGCGTTACCGAGAGTTATAAAAGCTTACAGAACAAGCAAAAGATACAGCATACGATGCAACACAATAATGGATCATTTAAAAGGAAATCATTATCAAAGAATTTCTGTGTCCTGCTTTAATCTCTTCAATAGCTTCTTCAAGTGATTGTTTTGATTAATTACCTCTTAGTTTTCTTAACGTAGTTGCGAACCATGTTATTGCTAAAAAACCTAAAAAAACAAATTAGGTACTTAAACTTCATGAAGAATTATAGTACAAAAAATAAACTAATATACTGAACATGAGCAGACTAGTAGCATTTACCGCACCGTGTTGTTCTGCACATGCCTCAAGATATAATATTTACGGGGAAATATCAGACTAGTGGTTTTTCAATAAATAAAAACAAAAAAACAAATGGAACGGTTTATTTAATGTTAAATTATATCAAGAACTATTGCTTGTTTAGGGATACCTCAATGTTGCTTGTTAGTTTACTAGTGATTATTTAAAACAAACAGGTATAATTAAGGAAAATGTTTTCATTCTTGCGTCCCATTAATGTCGAATAACTTATACTAAATTGTGCATTACTACATACTAGCTTGAAAAATTTCGCTCATCCTATAATAAAAATAGCCTGTATATGCACTTGTCCCGTTTAAAAATTTATATATCACAAATAGTAACTATCTAAGATGAAAAAACGTCAATTAAAACGAAAATTGGACAATTCCATTTATGACATTTTAGTAGGGTGAAGCGAAATAGAAAAATCAATAAAAATGTTTAGATTTACTCTATTATAAACAAATGTTACATATTAATTTCTAAGTGGTTGATGTAAGTTTTCTATAAATATTTTGAGCTATTATAAAACGGATTTTCATTATTAATCTTAAAATTATATTTCTCATATTGTTTCAACTAATTTAATTTTATAATAAATTTAAGGTATGCCATTTATTTTCTCAATTTTAATTATAATAATTGAGCGTCTATATTGGATTTTTGATAAATAATAGATAACGGAAATGATAAAATATAACAGATAAGTGCATATCAAAATAAGCATTAGTTGCGAAGTAATAATTAAATTTTGAAAAAAGTTTCGATTATTAAATAATAATCTTCAGTTTCTTGCATAATTCTTATCATCAATGAGAAAGTACCAAAATACGTACCGATTCTCATTAAAATTCATTAAAAAACGACATTCAGAGGTATTTTCTTTATGACTAAATCAAATTCTTAGGTTAAGGTTGTCTCTCGCAGGGTCACTTGCTCCTAGTGACAAATCAAGGTTTCTTATTTATTAATGAAAATCGTGTTTTTGTAATAAAAATCTAACTAAATGTTTTGATTTGTATATTCTGATGAAGAGCAATAGTTGGATTATCTTAAAACAGCGCTTTGAAATTTCGAAAATATAATTCCGAGAACTCTTTTTAATATTAATTTATATAGTTTTGGCTGTAATGATGTATGAACCAAAATTATATAAATTTATGATCTACTGATAATTGTCAGTAGCAATAATAATAGTCAATTTATATTCTAGACCAAGCCTGGCCAACTCGAACTGAATAATGAGCCAAAATAAAAAAATCTATAATTGCATGAGCCGAAAAAAAATTTACGAAATAGATTTTTTTAAGTAAGATTTAATGCATTTTTTAATACATATAAATTATAATTTATAAAAATGAAATGCTTCAAAAAGTATTATTTAATATATTAAATATAAAAAAATATATCAAATATTAAATTTGCATTAATGAGAAACTTGTTTCTCCACTTGCTTAGATAAATCGTCCATATTAATTTCTATTTATATGTGGCAATTCGTTATTGATTGTGCAAATTCTTGTTAGTAATTGATTCACGATATTTTTTTAGTAAAAGTCATTTTTGAGAAAAAAGATTCGCACAATATTGTACTACCAAAAACACTTATGATTTTCGCAGCGAATTTTCTTATATTTGGATATTTGGAATTTTGAATAAATTTTGCATAAAACTGTACTTTATCATCTGTTTCAAGTAAGATGGTTATAAATTAGGGATGGCATTGGAGATCAATTAATTCCATTTGCAAAGCAGATGGTTCTTTGCTGGGATTAACATTGAATATTGATTGAAATATTTCAAAATCTTTATCCTATGAAGCAATTTCATTGAATCTTGATGCGAAAGCTTTTTCCAATTTCTTCAAACAATCAGCATATTTAACTAAATCCTTTTGTACCGATAGACCAATATTATTTAATTCAGAAAAATGAGTTGCATCGTCATTCCTTAATTCATTTTCCCTTAATTGTAATTTGAGTATAAAAGATTCAATTTCACCACAACTTTCAGTAACTAGCTTGTTTTCACCCTGAAGTTTTAAATTTAAGTTATTAAGGTGACCAGTCACGTCTACAAGAAAACATACATCTAGCAACCAATTATCGTCAACAGATTTGTTTTGTAACTTCTTAAAAACCTTAATTTATTCTTTCAAATATAAAAATCTTGTTAAACATCTGCCTCTACTTAGCCAACGAACATTAGAATTATAATTAACGTCTCCGTAGCGTGAATTAATTCCCAAATATTCTTGAAATTGACGATTGAATAGTCCAATACTACGAATCACACTAATATTTATAACCACGAGATTCATTACACGATCCATTTTTAATGTTTGGCTACACAACCTTTCTTGATGTATAATGCTATGAAATGTGTCAGCCTGTCCAATATCTATTCCAGCTTCTGATAGTTTCGCTTGCATCAGACCCATAAAACCCTTATTCTTTCCTTTCATGTTGTGGGTTTCTGGGTGTTGAGATTCTGAATGGCTGTTACCCAGACAACCCCATACAAATATTTTCGCTTACCACTCGGCACATGTTGCTAAGCAACGTTGGAACTGTGTTCGAGTGGATGGATCGTTCGCAAAAAGTGAGCCGGATTGCTAATGCTATAATTGTCCGAACGATCCATGGGTTCAACGAGCTGTCGATAGAAGACAGGTGCTCGATTTCTATACTGTCCCTGTCTTTCTGTCTAGGTGAACCTAAGTATAAGATTAGTTATTGGCGTCTTGGTCTTTATATCTAACATCTATGCTTTATACTCAGAAGACTAAATGAACTATTTATTAATACAAAAGAATCATAACACTAAGGTTTAATTATACTAATGCAGTTTAACATGATTATTAATGAGAATCCAAATCTTCCGTCATCTAGTTCTTTGGATCGGCGTGATGTAATCGCCGACGAGCCCATTCGACTTTTCGTGGTTTGTATTTCTTCTGGGGGGACGTATTATCATTCTTTGCCGCTGTACGTTCTCGATAAGCTAATTGAGCCGGAGTGAACACCATGGTGTAGGTGACGGTGTTTCCCTCCTGACTGGCTGTTAAGGCCAGCTCCAAGGCTCGGATTTGGGTTCTTTGAGCAAGATTTGTCTGATTAGCCTCTTTCAGGGCGGTCCGACAGGCATCCAGTTCCCTGTATATTTTCTGTACTCATTTTGGTTAAAACCATGTAGATTGGACCCTCTGCAATTCTTGGGTGGCCTTCGCCAATCGTCGAGTGAGGCGAATCTCCAGTGTGGTGGAATAAGCTGGGCCCAACATTGAATCCGAATATAGAATTAAAATATGAAATTCGAACTTGTATCCGATACTAGTTTAAATGGGCATTTATTGTTACTGTTAAACTTATACTGTATAACGAAATTATAAAATTCAATCTTTACGATTAACCATTATCCTATGTATCAAAATATGATTGAAATAAATTACTGGTTCGTCATTGGAATAACACTTACTCCATATAAGAAAATTCTTTAGAATAACCATTTATTTTAGATTCTTAGTCACGTTTGATTTTTTCGCTAGATTTAGTTAATTTTAATTTCATCATCCAAACTTTTTATTTTTTAAAATGAGTTAATGATACAAATACAAAACAGAAATAACACTTTATCTACTATTTATTATAATCACAAATCACAAAAATGGTTCTTTCCATGAAGAATTGTTGGTGCGAAACCTTGGTCCACGGCACTTTCTGCCATGCGAATTTCTTCCTTCTTGCAGCGAGTCCAACCGTTATAGCATGTCTGGGTGAGTCAGTTCCTCCGGGATCATCACCTGAGTTGGAGCGGCTATAGTCCTCAAAGTAGGATCACCGAGATCAAATGAGACCTCGTATTCTGGAACATATCCGCCTGAGCCCGGAATCCTTCCTACGGTTATATCGTGATTTATGCTATCCAACTCCATCCTGGCCATTCGCCCCTGTCGTTACAAGTCGCGATCCTATTCATCCAAGTGAAGCACTAACGACTCTATTCTCTGGCAGGATTCCGTCCAGGTTCTCTCTTGATGGCGAGTCCAAGGAGATTTGTACCTCCAATTGAGCCGAATCGAGACGTCCAGGTGACAGGTTCCGGTTTTGCGACGATGTAGCCATAATGCCACAGGAGCTGGCGACCTTGCGCGGTCATCCTATCATTGAATTGGATCATCCGATGTCCCTGCGTTGGTGTTCCTGAAGGCGATAGTCCTACAATTCTTATTGATCAAAATGTTCATGATATGGCTACAAGAATTCTTAATAAGAATTTAAATTAATTTGGTCTCAAAATCGCTTCTCCGGTCTCTGATTTTGGCGCTGAATGTTCGTTTGAGCAGACATAATGATATGGTAGAACGTTTTCATGCTGCTTATATATCATTATTGGTCACGTCACTAACTGTAAACTGCATTGACACGTATTACAATACATTGTCATTATGTGTATTTGGAGCGTCATCTTCCATGATTATTAATATTGGTTATTTGATTTTTTGAGCGGTATTATTTTTATTTAGTGGACCGTATTATCCATAATTTTGTGAATGTTTCTACTCTTATTAATGGTGCTATAGTTGTTACGGTTATCTTGGATGCTTGTGTTAATACCATTAATTACTACTACTACTATTATTATTATATTTATTATTATTACTGTAAATTTTAAATATTTCCTTCATTCTTATTGTTGAAATTATCCTTGTCAAATATTTATGATAAGTGTAAAAGAAAAATTATTGGTATAATTTATTATCATTATTACATTTTCTAGTGCTATTATCGAACTATAATTACGGTTCACCTGTGTTAGAATCAGTATTATTTATTAATTTTTCTTATATTAGTCGTGATAGATAAAACTTGCTACACGGTAGAACGCCGATGATTTGGCTCATCAATCAATGCGAGTTCTCAGGCAGCTAATTGTCATCCAGTCGCTACGCAGTTAACTGGTCACATCTGGTACAGTTTGTTTACATCGTTCGGGTATTTGACTTACTATGGAATTGATATGACCCGACTTAATTATTCTCGCATTTTAATGGGAATTTCTACTAGGAAATACCAATTCAGAATCTTTAGATTTTTGCTTCGGGTATTCATTGGTATTCTAAAATCAATCGGTAAAATGGATTGTCGCGATCTTGAGGGAATGAAGCCACACAGTTAATCGGAGGGGTAATGCTCAATATTATTCAATTTTATCAGTTATTTTATATCACTTTAGATGAAAAACTTTTTGCAATTCTTCCAAGGTTCATTGCTTCATCAAGCTTGGAAATTTCATTCTTTTTCTGCTGTTCGAGAATCAAATTGGAATTGTTAACAGTATTAAATTAGTCCATGCGAATGCTCAATCCTAGTTCTATGGTTATTTTGATTTAAATCTTGTTTACATTTCTTGGGTAAAATTAAGTTAACGGTTAAGATTTTCGGCATTGATACAATATTCAAATGAAATTCTCATCCTGGTTGACTTCAGAAATCATTTTGTTTTAAATTTGCAGTGATTCCGGCTGCGGTATGGAAAATTTTTATTTCGATTTTAATAAAATTTATTCGTTTACTTATTTTGTTTGCTGTTCAGATAATTTGGGTAAAATCATCTAGGTGGAGTACAGAGTTAAATTTAAGTGATTTCCCCTAACTTTGTAAGTTTCGTAAAACCCAACTCAACTTTAAGTTATTTGACTTTGCGTAGAATTCATTTGCGTCCTTGACGTTAATTATTGAATTTGTTATATAAACTCTAACGTCGATCCTAGTTAATTATAACTATTGAATTTATTTAATTTTAGCCCGTTATTCAGAAATTTTAAATATTAAGGTTATAAATCGACTGTAAAATCTTTATTTTGAATCTCGATTTTTTATTATGCTACGCTTTCTACTATAATCTTATTACAGTACACGCTAGAAGCCTCAGTTCAAATTCTTCAACTTATATTCGAATTTAATCAAATTTAGGTTTAATAAAAAGTTTAGTTACAACAATTTTAGCTATTCCGCACTTTCCATACCTTCATTTTGACCCTAAGGTATTGATTGTGTTTATATTATATTTAAGAGTGCCCAATGGACTACTCGGTGTTAAGAATTTTAGTCGTCTGTATATTTCATTTTAGGTCGAATTTACTGGCGTTGGGCGAAGGAAGGACGAGCCAAAAGACCATTCTTCGATCTCCCTTCACCACTATAAGTTAACGTTTAGATTCGCCGTTTACCATTAGCGAACCCTCAGGGTCACAGTTCCATTGCAGATGAACTGCGCTTACACGGAGCCGTTTATTGTGCATATTTATTTTCTTATGAGATGTGTTGGCTGTGGGCCGGAAAATTTTCGAAATGAGTTTTAGATAAGATATAATAAAATAGAATACTTGTCCTAATACATATAATTCATTATTCATAATTGTTACATTCATAGGCATAATTACATTCATAGTGCATTTATAGACACTTTCAATAAAGATTTCTCCCTTTTTCAAATTAGAATCCTCGTAGAGAATCAGTTCTGGAAAAGTAATTTCTCTCACTCAAGCTTCCTGTATCCCACAAAAGCGCTTCAGTTCAAGAATATTTTTGCTAGCTTTTCACCAGGAAAAAGTGATTCATTTTATGTAAAAATGAATCGGTATATATACATATTCTGTGACCCTAACCTTGCGTGTTATTTTTAACGCTATAAAACAAAATTTGACCTTGAAATTATTTGTGTTATCTAACATTAATTTTCATTATTTTCTTACTTTAAATTGACAATTTATTTCTTAAATGTTTAATTTAATTTTTCCAACCAAAAATATTTTATTTCAATTCAATTTTATTCATTGATTTTTTGCTTTTATACAAATTGTCATTTTTCGGTAAAATTCTTGTTATTATGTTGTTATTATGTAAATTTCGTGCTGATCTTGATGCATCTTTGTTATTATTTTAATTTACTTTTATTTTTTTTGTTATTATATTTAATTACATTTTCCTCATAGTTTAAGGTTGTTTATTTGGTGTTTATCAGTCTGAATTTGAATCTGCATACTGTGTTTGTGTGCTATTTCCGATCCATTTAAACAAATCTTTGTATTGGCCCAACACATGTTAGGAGCACCATCTGTCGCAATCTCTGATAAAGCAGTTAGAAATAAATTATTTTCAGTGAAACTCTGCCAAAACGCATTGAATATATCTTTTCCTTTGGTTGTATCCTTAAGGGTTTTTAAATCCAAGAGTTCTTTACAAATGCAAAAATTCCTATCTATTCCTCGTATAAATATTGCAAGCTGAGCATTATCGGAGGTGTCAGTACTTTCAAAAGGCAAATTGAGCATAAATCAAAATGACTAATTTTATCTCTTAAACTATTCACGTTTTTTGTGGCAATATCAGAAATACGCTGAGTTATTGTCTGACGAGATAAACTCAAATTTTCGAATGATCTTGCCTTCTCGGGATAGACAGTATTTATAACAGAAGTCATACATTCTTTAAAAAATTCACCATCAGAATAAGGTTTCATTTTCTTGCTTTTAAATTAGAACCTTAAAAGCTTTCATTAACAACATTATGGGTAACTTGAGTTGATAATTTGAGAACCTTTTGGAGGAAAGTTAGTTCTTTTTTTTAAATTTAATATTTTTCTTTAATAATTTTAATAAAATTAATATTAAAATTAATTTTAATAAATTTAATAATTTTCTTTTTTCACCCGTCAAATTTTCATATTCCGAATGCTACATGAGATAATGCCTTTTAACGTTAAACCCCTTTATTGTTTTGCTTGAATTTTTACAAATTAAACATGATATTATCATTGTGCATGATGTGGTAATAATCGTTTTCCCAATTTTTATTATATTGTCTATTTTCATTTATTAATTTTCTTTTGGAAGTCATTTTCATGGCTAAAAGTTTTATATTTCAATAAAACCACAAAATTCAAAACAATTAATTTTATATTTCAATAAAATCACAAAATTTAAAATAAAAAATAATACCTTATTGCCGTCTGTGTTAAACGTTTTATTATGACAAATTAAATTTCAAAATTCCAACGTGCAATAATGTCCAAAATATTATTTCATAATGTATTGATTTTTAAAATTTTTAAAAAGCAATAAACGCTGTGGTTAGCAAAAACAAATGCTGTTTTGATTTTGCATAATTTTGCCTATTGTTTTCCACAACTTAAAAGTATATGAGATGCACAACATTCTTTAATATGGGTTAAATCTAAAAATTGGGCTTTAGGTTGCACCCCAATAATAACCGAAAACTTTATCTCCTTAATTTCCCACTTGGGAAAAATTAGCGTACGATTCATCGACTCTTATCAATTCGTTAACTATTTTTTGGCTAAGGCGGCTTAAACCTTGACAACTTTACCTTTGACGCAAACTCCTTTTTTTGAAACTTGATTGTTTTCTTTTTGCCGACTTTTTTCAGCAATTTCGAGCTAAATCTATAGCTCATAGTAGGTTAGAGCGTTTGAATTATTTCGGTATTCTTGGAATGTCTTGGTCATCTGCTTTAATGTCGTTGAATGATCCTATTGAAATTATTACTGAAAATGAAATGTTTAGCTTTTATGAAGGAAGTATTAGAGGAGGTCTTACTTTTGTAAATAAGCACTTTGTTAAAACTGAATAAACAATGAGTTGCTTTATATAGATATTAATAATTTATACGGTTGGGCTATAAGTCAGCCTTTACCTTGTAGGGAGTTCAGTTGGCATGTTGAAATGTTGTTGCTCATACACTATTCTAAAAATAATTGTTATTCATTGGCGTTTACTACAATTATACTTGTCTCTTGGTGTTTAGGTCACACATGTAAATAGAGCTGTAAAATTGAAGCAATCAACTATTTGTAAAAAAATATATAAAAAAAGCTAAAGTTTAAATACGTTAGATAAAAATTATTACAAATTACTAAATAATAGCTTGTATAGGAAAACAGTAGAAAATATGAAAAAGAGAATGAATCTCAGAATTTGCACTACTGATAAATAACTTGTGACGTATACCTCAAAACCTACATTTAAAAAATTTATAAAAATTAAAAGACGCTCTGATAGCTGCGTTGTTAAATCCAGCCTCAAAATGTTTAGATCGACCACGTTATATAGGTCAACGGGTCTTGGATTTATCTAAATCTCGTATGTACGAAATACAGTATAAGGAATTAGAAAAGTATCGTTTTCAGTTTAATTGAGATTAATATCGTTGCTGGAGATACAAACACTTTCTTTTTAGAAACCAAGCATTGTAAATTGGACATTCTTTAGTCTGAAATTGTCAAAGACAATCATTTGGATACCTCTAATTATCAGTATTATCACCTGCTTTAATCCCAAAAACTCGATTCGGCCATAGGGAAATTCAAGGACGAAAGTAAGGAGAAGGTTATGACGAGTGGGTGTTCCTTAGACCCAAATTTTACAGCTTGTTAGGAAAATATTCTTCTCTAAAATCAAAGAGAGCAACATTGAAAGATCCTGAGTTGACACATAAATCATTCAAAGACTTATTAGAAAAATTCTACATTTTCTGTGCCTCAATTTTGAATTGGTTCTAAGAATCACCAAGTTTATAGCTTTAAAAATAGTAAGGTAGTTTTAACAAAATAGGTACAATAAAAGAGTTTGATCAATTAAATGTTCCTGAACCTGAATCAATCAATAAATTGGTCGAATACTGAAAAAAATACCAATTCTCCCACGATGATGAAGATTTGTAATTAAATAAAATTTGTAATTGAAAATGATTTTGTTTATGTGTTTATTTTTTATGTGTATCTATTTATTATTCAGTGGATAATAATTCTTTTATTTGTATAAATTTATTATTTAGTGTATAATTTAGTTTTTTCATTAATTCTTGTTCATATTTTGTTGGCCGAATCAAGAAGAGCTTATTATAAACCGATTGGCCAAAATTTAAATTAAATAAATATTGAATTATTTGATCTTTATCTTTTTATGTGTTCTTTTTTATGTGTTTGTTATTCAGCATTGGTATTTATTTGCAGCGTATCAATTTTAATTAAGTATCTAATCATTACGATGTATTAATGACGATATCATATATCTTATTAATTGATTGTAAAATAATTATTATTATTATTCATATTATTATTTCGAATTTTGAAAATTTCATATTCATTAATTTTGTCAACTCTAAATTACTTTGAAAATTATCGACTTTAATAAATTCATAGAAAATTTCAACTTTTTATAAAAGATGTGTATAAAAAACATAAAAATTTATTGATAAAACTACTGAAAATTTCATTGTAACCTATAATTTGTGCAATATTTTGTTCTTTGACACTCTTGCATAATAGTGTTGAACCGTTATAACTACTTACGACTTTCATATAACTAATATTACATATTACATAGGATAATAGTATAAACGTTATATAATTAGCTTCAAGTCAACAGTTATGAGAAAGCATTCTGAGATAGTGTCGTTTTAAAATTTAGAGAATTTTTATATCTTAGTCTAAATCTCAGAAATTTAAAAACTTTATTTGACTGAAATTTCCTTAAATTTCTTTGTGTATGATTTTGTTGATCATATTTAGTAACAAATGATCCAAGATATCTAAAATAAATCAATTTTTTTGAAAAAATCAATATTATAAAAATAATATAAAACTAATTATTGATTTCGTAATGATTTAAACAAATTACTAAAAGCATTTAAAAAAAACATATTTACGGAAAATTAACTGTAACTTCCTTTTTGAATATGTGCAGAAATGAGAAATTTATGAAAATAATTATTTAAACAGTAAAAAGACTTATGGTGAAGGAATTTGTATTAAATAAGTACAAGGCGAGACTTGAGGAGCTTAATTCATTATCAATTAGGCAAGTGATGTAATGAGATATCAGTGCAAAACTAGGTGCTAAACAGCCAGTTTATTTACAATATATAAACGTAATATAGGCTCCGATCGGGTTCTCAATATTGATACAGAATTCTAAACTGAGAAATGAGAATATGCTAGAAATTATTTAAACCAGCGATACTTCTTCACTGAAAAATTGCTTCATTGAATATATTCTCTACTAATTAAAACTCCATTTGTTGACTTGTTATTGACTTGTTATTTTCAATGAAAAATTATTTAATTTTAAATAAATTAAATTACACTCTTCAATAGATTAGCTTATACTCGACAAAAATAAAATAATTTTAGGCTATGTAAATCAATTAGACCTTTTAGGGAAATTTTATGATAATTTTTAGTAATGAAATATCAAGTTTTAGATGATATTTAAAATTTACTATTAAATTTTGAATCATTTTTATTTTGTGAATTTTATGGTTTTCTATTGAATTTTAATGGATTTGGGGTTTATTATATTTTTAATGAAATTATTGAAGAAATGAGGGTAAATCTATAATTTTTGAAACCAATTAATTTCTTGATAATTTAATAGATTTGAATTGATTTTAGGATAATTTTAAATAAAAGTTTATTTTCGGAACAAATTGTTTATGAAACATCTATTTAGCATAATTATTTACCAATTAGAATCCAATTTGACTGATATGTTTTGAATATGATCTATTTAAAAAGTCGATTAAATTAGTTGATTTTTAAAAGTATTTTAGTGAAACTTAGGAAGAATAAAATATCTTTGAGATAAGGGGTCAATTATTTACTTTCGTTTTCCATTTTATTTATTTCATGTTTATCAATCACTAAAGTAGTATAATTTAGAGATTTTTAAAGGGATGTTCGTTGTGGTTATCAGTATACATATAGAAATTATTGAACTATCTCTATGGGTTGACTGGTAATTTTTATTGAATTTATATTTGATTTACTGATTAATTTTAATTATTTGAGCAATATGATATATATTTTGAGATTTTACAATAATTAAGTGAAATTTAATTTATGTGGGAAACATAGATTTATTTCGATTTTAGTCATTTTTGATAAATTTTTTATTTGCTTAGAATTAGTTGCCAAAATGAAATTGTGATGATTATTGATGGAAAATGTTGGATATCGATAACAATTTTGTAATATTTTAAAGAAAATTTACTTTTATTTGTAAAAGTCATATTTTTATGATAATTTTAAGGAAATGTGATTGGTTGAATACATAAAATAAATGTGATCCGAATGATGGATTGTTAAGGAACTTATTCGGTTAAAATTTAGATTTTTAAAGGAATTTTACTTTGTAGGTTTTTACAAAAATATGTATATTGTTGGTAAAATGTAGGAAATATCATTTGAGGGGAAATCATTTGTCAAGAGGGGAATTTATGATATATAGACTAATGTTCACTACTTTTCTTTCGAATCTTAGTCTAAATCTCAGAAATTTAAAAACTTTATTTGACTGAAATTTCCTTAAATTTCTTTGTGTATGTTTTTGTTGATCCTTTTTAATAACAAATGATCCAAGATATCTAAAATAAATCAATTTTTTTGATAAAATCAATATTATAAAAATAATATAAAAGTAATTATTGATTTCGTAATGATTTAAACAAATTACTAAAAGCATTTTAAAAAAAACATATTTACGGAAAATTAACTGTAACTTCCTTTTTGAATATGTGCAGAAATGAGAAATTTATGAAAATAATTATTTAAACAGTAAAAAGACTTATGGTGAAGGAATTTGTATTAAATAAGTACAAGGCGAGACTTGAGGAGCTTAATTCATTATCAATTAGGCAAGTGATGTAATGAGATATCAGTGCAAAACTAGGTGCTAAACAGCCAGTTTATTTACAATATATAAACGTAATATAGGCTCCGATCGGGTTCTCAATATTGATACAGAATTCTAAACTGAGAAATGAGAATATGCTAGAAATTATTTAAACCAGCGATACTTCTTCACTGAAAAATTGCTTCATTGAATATATTCTCTACTAATTAAAACTCCATTTGTTGACTTGTTATTGACTTGTTATTTTCAATGAAAAATTATTTAATTTTAAATAAATTAAATTACACTCTTCAATAGATTAGCTTATACTCGACAAAAATAAAATAATTTTAGGCTATGTAAATCAATTAGACCTTTTAGGGAAATTTTATGATAATTTTTAGTAATGAAATATCAAGTTTTAGATGATATTTAAAATTTACTATTAAATTTTGAATCATTTTTATTTTGTGAATTTTATGGTTTTCTATTGAATTTTAATGGATTTGGGGTTTATTATATTTTTAATGAAATTATTGAAGAAATGAGGGTAAATCTATAATTTTTGAAACCAATTAATTTCTTGATAATTTAATAGATTTGAATTGATTTTAGGATAATTTTAAATAAAAGTTTATTTTCGGAACAAATTGTTTATGAAACATCTATTTAGCATAATTATTTACCAATTAGAATCCAATTTGACTGATATGTTTTGAATATGATCTATTTAAAAAGTCGATTAAATTAGTTGATTTTTAAAAGTATTTTAGTGAAACTTAGGAAGAATAAAATATCTTTGAGATAAGGGGTCAATTATTTACTTTCGTTTTCCATTTTATTTATTTCATGTTTATCAATCACTAAAGTAGTATAATTTAGAGATTTTTAAAGGGATGTTCGTTGTGGTTATCAGTATACATATAGAAATTATTGAACTATCTCTATGGGTTGACTGGTAATTTTTATTGAATTTATATTTGATTTACTGATTAATTTTAATTATTTGAGCAATATGATATATATTTTTGAGATTTTACAATAATTAAGTGAAATTTAATTTATGTGGGAAACATAGATTTATTTCGATTTTAGTCATTTTTGATAAATTTTTTATTTGCTTAGAATTAGTTGCCAAAATGAAATTGTGATGATTATTGATGGAAAATGTTGGATATCGATAACAATTTTGTAATATTTTAAAGAAAATTTACTTTTATTTGTAAAAGTCATATTTTTATGATAATTTTAAGGAAATGTGATTGGTTGAATACATAAAATAAATGTGATCCGAATGATGGATTGTTAAGGAACTTATTCGGTTAAAATTTAGATTTTTAAAGGAATTTTACTTTGTAGGTTTTTACAAAAATATGTATATTGTTGGTAAAATGTAGGAAATATCATTTGAGGGGAAATCATTTGTCAAGAGGGGAATTTATGATATATAGACTAATGTTCACTACTTTTCTTTCGAATCTTAGTCTAAATCTCAGAAATTTAAAAACTTTATTTGACTGAAATTTCCTTAAATTTCTTTGTGTATGTTTTTGTTGATCCTTTTTAATAACAAATGATCCAAGATATCTAAAATAAATCAATTTTTTTGATAAAATCAATATTATAAAAATAATATAAAAGTAATTATTGATTTCGTAATGATTTAAACAAATTACTAAAAGCATTTTAAAAAAAACATATTTACGGAAAATTAACTGTAACTTCCTTTTTGAATATGTGCAGAAATGAGAAATTTATGAAAATAATTATTTAAACAGTAAAAAGACTTATGGTGAAGGAATTTGTATTAAATAAGTACAAGGCGAGACTTGAGGAGCTTAATTCATTATCAATTAGGCAAGTGATGTAATGAGATATCAGTGCAAAACTAGGTGCTAAACAGCCAGTTTATTTACAATATATAAACGTAATATAGGCTCCGATCGGGTTCTCAATATTGATACAGAATTCTAAACTGAGAAATGAGAATATGCTAGAAATTATTTAAACCAGCGATACTTCTTCACTGAAAAATTGCTTCATTGAATATATTCTCTACTAATTAAAACTCCATTTGTTGACTTGTTATTGACTTGTTATTTTCAATGAAAAATTATTTAATTTTAAATAAATTAAATTACACTCTTCAATAGATTAGCTTATACTCGACAAAAATAAAATAATTTTAGGCTATGTAAATCAATTAGACCTTTTAGGGAAATTTTATGATAATTTTTAGTAATGAAATATCAAGTTTTAGATGATATTTAAAATTTACTATTAAATTTTGAATCATTTTTATTTTGTGAATTTTATGGTTTTCTATTGAATTTTAATGGATTTGGGGTTTATTATATTTTTAATGAAATTATTGAAGAAATGAGGGTAAATCTATAATTTTTGAAACCAATTAATTTCTTGATAATTTAATAGATTTGAATTGATTTTAGGATAATTTTAAATAAAAGTTTATTTTCGGAACAAATTGTTTATGAAACATCTATTTAGCATAATTATTTACCAATTAGAATCCAATTTGACTGATATGTTTTGAATATGATCTATTTAAAAAGTCGATTAAATTAGTTGATTTTTAAAAGTATTTTAGTGAAACTTAGGAAGAATAAAATATCTTTGAGATAAGGGGTCAATTATTTACTTTCGTTTTCCATTTTATTTATTTCATGTTTATCAATCACTAAAGTAGTATAATTTAGAGATTTTTAAAGGGATGTTCGTTGTGGTTATCAGTATACATATAGAAATTATTGAACTATCTCTATGGGTTGACTGGTAATTTTTATTGAATTTATATTTGATTTACTGATTAATTTTAATTATTTGAGCAATATGATATATATTTTGAGATTTTACAATAATTAAGTGAAATTTAATTTATGTGGGAAACATAGATTTATTTCGATTTTAGTCATTTTTGATAAATTTTTTATTTGCTTAGAATTAGTTGCCAAAATGAAATTGTGATGATTATTGATGGAAAATGTTGGATATCGATAACAATTTTGTAATATTTTAAAGAAAATTTACTTTTATTTGTAAAAGTCATATTTTTATGATAATTTTAAGGAAATGTGATTGGTTGAATACATAAAATAAATGTGATCCGAATGATGGATTGTTAAGGAACTTATTCGGTTAAAATTTAGATTTTTAAAGGAATTTTACTTTGTAGGTTTTTACAAAAATATGTATATTGTTGGTAAAATGTAGGAAATATCATTTGAGGGGAAATCATTTGTCAAGAGGGGAATTTATGATATATAGACTAATGTTCACTACTTTTCTTTCGAATCTTAGTCTAAATCTCAGAAATTTAAAAACTTTATTTGACTGAAATTTCCTTAAATTTCTTTGTGTATGTTTTTGTTGATCCTTTTTAATAACAAATGATCCAAGATATCTAAAATAAATCAATTTTTTTGATAAAATCAATATTATAAAAATAATATAAAAGTAATTATTGATTTCGTAATGATTTAAACAAATTACTAAAAGCATTTTAAAAAAAACATATTTACGGAAAATTAACTGTAACTTCCTTTTTGAATATGTGCAGAAATGAGAAATTTATGAAAATAATTATTTAAACAGTAAAAAGACTTATGGTGAAGGAATTTGTATTAAATAAGTACAAGGCGAGACTTGAGGAGCTTAATTCATTATCAATTAGGCAAGTGATGTAATGAGATATCAGTGCAAAACTAGGTGCTAAACAGCCAGTTTATTTACAATATATAAACGTAATATAGGCTCCGATCGGGTTCTCAATATTGATACAGAATTCTAAACTGAGAAATGAGAATATGCTAGAAATTATTTAAACCAGCGATACTTCTTCACTGAAAAATTGCTTCATTGAATATATTCTCTACTAATTAAAACTCCATTTGTTGACTTGTTATTGACTTGTTATTTTCAATGAAAAATTATTTAATTTTAAATAAATTAAATTACACTCTTCAATAGATTAGCTTATACTCGACAAAAATAAAATAATTTTAGGCTATGTAAATCAATTAGACCTTTTAGGGAAATTTTATGATAATTTTTAGTAATGAAATATCAAGTTTTAGATGATATTTAAAATTTACTATTAAATTTTGAATCATTTTTATTTTGTGAATTTTATGGTTTTCTATTGAATTTTAATGGATTTGGGGTTTATTATATTTTTAATGAAATTATTGAAGAAATGAGGGTAAATCTATAATTTTTGAAACCAATTAATTTCTTGATAATTTAATAGATTTGAATTGATTTTAGGATAATTTTAAATAAAAGTTTATTTTCGGAACAAATTGTTTATGAAACATCTATTTAGCATAATTATTTACCAATTAGAATCCAATTTGACTGATATGTTTTGAATATGATCTATTTAAAAAGTCGATTAAATTAGTTGATTTTTAAAAGTATTTTAGTGAAACTTAGGAAGAATAAAATATCTTTGAGATAAGGGGTCAATTATTTACTTTCGTTTTCCATTTTATTTATTTCATGTTTATCAATCACTAAAGTAGTATAATTTAGAGATTTTTAAAGGGATGTTCGTTGTGGTTATCAGTATACATATAGAAATTATTGAACTATCTCTATGGGTTGACTGGTAATTTTTATTGAATTTATATTTGATTTACTGATTAATTTTAATTATTTGAGCAATATGATATATATTTTGAGATTTTACAATAATTAAGTGAAATTTAATTTATGTGGGAAACATAGATTTATTTCGATTTTAGTCATTTTTGATAAATTTTTTATTTGCTTAGAATTAGTTGCCAAAATGAAATTGTGATGATTATTGATGGAAAATGTTGGATATCGATAACAATTTTGTAATATTTTAAAGAAAATTTACTTTTATTTGTAAAAGTCATATTTTTATGATAATTTTAAGGAAATGTGATTGGTTGAATACATAAAATAAATGTGATCCGAATGATGGATTGTTAAGGAACTTATTCGGTTAAAATTTAGATTTTTAAAGGAATTTTACTTTGTAGGTTTTTACAAAAATATGTATATTGTTGGTAAAATGTAGGAAATATCATTTGAGGGGAAATCATTTGTCAAGAGGGGAATTTATGATATATAGACTAATGTTCACTACTTTTCTTTCGAATCTTAGTCTAAATCTCAGAAATTTAAAAACTTTATTTGACTGAAATTTCCTTAAATTTCTTTGTGTATGTTTTTGTTGATCCTTTTTAATAACAAATGATCCAAGATATCTAAAATAAATCAATTTTTTTGATAAAATCAATATTATAAAAATAATATAAAAGTAATTATTGATTTCGTAATGATTTAAACAAATTACTAAAAGCATTTTAAAAAAACATATTTACGGAAAATTAACTGTAACTTCCTTTTTGAATATGTGCAGAAATGAGAAATTTATGAAAATAATTATTTAAACAGTAAAAAGACTTATGGTGAAGGAATTTGTATTAAATAAGTACAAGGCGAGACTTGAGGAGCTTAATTCATTATCAATTAGGCAAGTGATGTAATGAGATATCAGTGCAAAACTAGGTGCTAAACAGCCAGTTTATTTACAATATATAAACGTAATATAGGCTCCGATCGGGTTCTCAATATTGATACAGAATTCTAAACTGAGAAATGAGAATATGCTAGAAATTATTTAAACCAGCGATACTTCTTCACTGAAAAATTGCTTCATTGAATATATTCTCTACTAATTAAAACTCCATTTGTTGACTTGTTATTGACTTGTTATTTTCAATGAAAAATTATTTAATTTTAAATAAATTAAATTACACTCTTCAATAGATTAGCTTATACTCGACAAAAATAAAATAATTTTAGGCTATGTAAATCAATTAGACCTTTTAGGGAAATTTTATGATAATTTTTAGTAATGAAATATCAAGTTTTAGATGATATTTAAAATTTACTATTAAATTTTGAATCATTTTTATTTTGTGAATTTTATGGTTTTCTATTGAATTTTAATGGATTTGGGGTTTATTATATTTTTAATGAAATTATTGAAGAAATGAGGGTAAATCTATAATTTTTGAAACCAATTAATTTCTTGATAATTTAATAGATTTGAATTGATTTTAGGATAATTTTAAATAAAAGTTTATTTTCGGAACAAATTGTTTATGAAACATCTATTTAGCATAATTATTTACCAATTAGAATCCAATTTGACTGATATGTTTTGAATATGATCTATTTAAAAAGTCGATTAAATTAGTTGATTTTTAAAAGTATTTTAGTGAAACTTAGGAAGAATAAAATATCTTTGAGATAAGGGGTCAATTATTTACTTTCGTTTTCCATTTTATTTATTTCATGTTTATCAATCACTAAAGTAGTATAATTTAGAGATTTTTAAAGGGATGTTCGTTGTGGTTATCAGTATACATATAGAAATTATTGAACTATCTCTATGGGTTGACTGGTAATTTTTATTGAATTTATATTTGATTTACTGATTAATTTTAATTATTTGAGCAATATGATATATATTTTGAGATTTTACAATAATTAAGTGAAATTTAATTTATGTGGGAAACATAGATTTATTTCGATTTTAGTCATTTTTGATAAATTTTTTATTTGCTTAGAATTAGTTGCCAAAATGAAATTGTGATGATTATTGATGGAAAATGTTGGATATCGATAACAATTTTGTAATATTTTAAAGAAAATTTACTTTTATTTGTAAAAGTCATATTTTTATGATAATTTTAAGGAAATGTGATTGGTTGAATACATAAAATAAATGTGATCCGAATGATGGATTGTTAAGGAACTTATTCGGTTAAAATTTAGATTTTTAAAGGAATTTTACTTTGTAGGTTTTTACAAAAATATGTATATTGTTGGTAAAATGTAGGAAATATCATTTGAGGGGAAATCATTTGTCAAGAGGGGAATTTATGATATATAGACTAATGTTCACTACTTTTCTTTCGAATCTTAGTCTAAATCTCAGAAATTTTAAAAACTTTATTTGACTGAAATTTCCTTAAATTTCTTTGTGTATGTTTTTGTTGATCCTTTTTAATAACAAATGATCCAAGATATCTAAAATAAATCAATTTTTTTGATAAAATCAATATTATAAAAATAATATAAAAGTAATTATTGATTTCGTAATGATTTAAACAAATTACTAAAAGCATTTTAAAAAAAACATATTTACGGAAAATTAACTGTAACTTCCTTTTTGAATATGTGCAGAAATGAGAAATTTATGAAAATAATTATTTAAACAGTAAAAAGACTTATGGTGAAGGAATTTGTATTAAATAAGTACAAGGCGAGACTTGAGGAGCTTAATTCATTATCAATTAGGCAAGTGATGTAATGAGATATCAGTGCAAAACTAGGTGCTAAACAGCCAGTTTATTTACAATATATAAACGTAATATAGGCTCCGATCGGGTTCTCAATATTGATACAGAATTCTAAACTGAGAAATGAGAATATGCTAGAAATTATTTAAACCAGCGATGCTGTAACAATCTGTCCAATTTCACTCTGTCCGATGGCGCGTAAGCCATGCATTCATTTACTAAGTCAACCAGTTCTTTTGAACATCGAAGAGATTCCTCCATCTGGATGTCATTCGGATTCCGTGAACGATGGAAATAATTATTCAGTTGTATGCAACCGGCGATCATCCTTCCTATACTGAACACTTGACTCGATTTGATGTCATAAACTATATTTTGCAGTGATTCTGGACTGTTATATCCATCAGTTATGATTGGATAATCAAGCGTTTCCATGTCTCCATGAATTACTTCATTGAAATTCAATAGCTTTATTTCTAATCTGTCCTTGTGAACCTTCACATTTGAAGGTTTAATAGAGAGATAATACCAATGACATGATGACAACCGTTGAATGGCTGTAACTAATTGATGGATCACACGTCTGAATTGATCCAATGCCACAGATTTATTAGCAAAGTTCAACAGGTCAATCCATTCATCATTCAGATTGTCAAATGCAAAATATTCATGTAATTCTGTTTTGGATTTTCCAATATTTTCCTATCAAAGGTTTCATTCTTTAGCATTTCCAGTTCATAAATTTCTTTAGAAATATTGAAATTATGGTGATGATAGTTTAGGTTATTAATCACATCTAAAGGCCTGATATTGTGATCTGAGATCTGATTGGTTGAAGACGATATGTTAGATGTTGATTGGTTTGTTGATTCGGAAGCTCGGTTAATTTGATTGGCTTTTGCAATGTTTTTCATCAATTTACTGCTTCGTACAGTTGCCATATCGGACTCTTTCAATGTTAATCAGCGATTTCCGTTTCATTTATATATGAGTAAATGAGTGACAATTGCGTAATATTTCAGAATTACAAAGTGCGGAAATTATTTTGACTAGATTCCTTTACAGATGGAGGAATTCTCAGCTGAGTAAATATTATGAGTAATGTTCATGGCATAAATGATCTTTTCAGCTTGAAAAAGTCCAAAAGCTTCAATTATATTTTAGCTATATCTGCTGAATTACTGATACTATCTTTGACTTTGCGACTCTTCCATTGGTGTAAAAATTCTCTAAATTTTAAAACGACACTATCTCAGATTGCTTGCTCATAAGTGTTGACTTGCAGCTAATTATATAACGTTTATACTATTGATTATATAATATGTAATATGAGTTATAGGAAAGTCGTAGGTAGTTATGACGGTTCAACACTATTATGCAACAGTGTCAAAGTAGACACAAATATTGCACAAATTATAGTTTACAATGAAATTTTCAGTAGTTTTATCAATAAATATTTTATGTTTTTTTAAATATTTTATGTGTTTATACACAATATTTTTAAAGTCGAAATTTTCTATGAATTTATTAACGTTGAAAATCTTCAAAATAATTTAGAGATCACAAAATAAATTAATATGAAATTTTCAAAATTCGAAATAATAATAGTAATAATAATAATAGTAGTAAAAATCTTAATAATAATAGAGTTAACTATAATATTAATTGTAATTACAGTACTTATAATAGTAATAATAATAATTATAATAATAATAGTAATAAATATAATATAAGTAGTAATAATAATTATAATTTTTCAACAACAATTAAGTAAAAAGTTATATGACATCATCATTAATACAATGTACTGAGTAGATACTGAATAAAATTTAATACTGTAAGATTTCTAGATGGTGAAAGTTTTAGACTATATGGTTGCTACCCAGACAACCCCTTAGACAAATAATTTTTGCTTACCACTCGGCACTCGTTGCTCAGCAACGTTGGAGCTGTGTTCGAGTGGGTAGATCGTCCGCAAAATGTGATCGCCATTGTTAATGCTATAATTGCCCGAACGATCGATGGTGTCCAAGTAGCTATCGATATAAGACAGGTGTTCGATTTCTATACTGTCCTGTCTTTCTTTCTAGGTGAAGCCTCACATAAAATACTTTCCCACTTATTATTGAAGTTTCTATATAAAATTTTAAAATCTTTTTAATAAGATGTGCCTTTGCACGTTTTTTTATGCTCAATAATATTACTCACACCTCTCAATCGGCTATGTTTCTGAACTCGTGTGCGAAGATGATGGAAGTATGTCCAATGTATGTGGTATTGCACCGATTGCATGAAAATTTATACACTAGATCAGAAACTAAACCTAGTAGGGTTTGAGATTTATTACTAAACATTTTTATTGATTTTAACGATTTTGAAACTATTTTAAACAAGTTTGAATTATCTATTTATTTTACGACAGACAATTTAAGATTTCTAAAGTTTAAAGTCACAAAGACTATTCAAAGTATTATATGAATTGACTTCTTCTTTCATTTCTTCCATTTTTAGATTTATTAGTCGAAAAAACGGCTAATTGTTTTGAAACCGAAAGACATAGAAAGCCAACAGATACAGGTCTATACAATACTTTGAATAGCTTTTTTAACTTTAAATATAATAGAAATATGATTAAGGATTTGAATTTTAGATCTTGATCATTATCTTCGACATTCAAAAAGTCTAACAAAATATACAAAAGCTGGTTTTTCTGTTGAATAAAAATGATATTCTAAGGCGTTTGTAGAAAACCTTTCTAAGGAAACCATTGATCGCCTTATGATTGCACCTGATGAAAGCAATGACAACCATAGTCCATCTAATGATAGTGAAACTCATAAAATCGCATGTTTTGGTAATTCCATATTCGGAAGGTTTTAAAAATTTTAAATTTTTTGTCACAAAATTATTAGACATTTCAAATTGGTTTAAAATAGTTTCAAAATCGTTTAAATCAATAAATATGTTTAGTAATAAATCTCAAACCCCAATCGGTTTAATAATAAGTATGAAAGAATTTTATGTGAGGCTTTGGTGATTAAATCACGATCTCCTCAAGTAAACGTTCAATCAGCAACAAATTTATTTAGATTATTTAATTAAATCATTAAATCTTAACTATTACATCATTATTATTTCCGTATATAACATTTAACAAACACTATGATGGCAGACTGAAGATGAAGATAATTTCCTCGAAATATGTTTCTTTTATTTGGTGTGTCCGAATTTTAATTGATTTTGATAATTTTGAATCCAGATTTAATAGGAGTAGACACCATAAAAATATTTGGCATGGAGCTTAAGGAAGTTAATAATATTGAAACCACGTTAGTTAACAAGAGATTTACAGATTCCAATCGGTTACAGATTACGTTATTGACACTCAAGTTGGACAAGAATTCGAAGTTGGGCACTTTAAAAACTAGCTTTAAAATCTAGTTTAACACATGAAATAAAGACTTCAAGTCCTCCAATTTTACAAAACCCTAGAAGACAACCCATGCATTTAGAAGGCAAAGTTGAAGAGTCAGTACAGAATTTATTAGAACTGGAGTTGTGAGGAAATGTCAAAGTCCGTGGAACACACCATTAGTGATAGTTGGAAAACTAGATGGCTCTATAAAAATGTGTCTAGATTTCAGGTTATTAAATTCGGTTACAGAAAGGTTTTCATTTCCTATGCCACACATGCAATTATTTTTTGATTGCTTAGGTAAGTCAAAGATATTTTCTTCTATTGACTTAGGACAGGCCTATTATCAAGTAAAGTTGAATGAAAATTCTCAAATCAAGACGGCATTTATTACAAAAAAGGACAGTTCTGTTTCAATAGGTTACCATTTGATTTGTCAATAGCTCCTGGCACTTTTCAGAAACTGGTGCATCAGTTATTGGAAGGAATAGTTTTTTAAGTGGTTGTGTGCCTTGATAATATTTTAATGTATGCTAAAAATCAGGAAACTCATGAAAAACTCCTATTTGAAGTATTCACATGCACTAGGGAAAGTCAATCCAAAGAAATCTGCGTTCAATAAAATTGTATTAAATTTTATTGATCATATAGTGTGTGAAAAACGAATTCAAACAAATAATAGAAAGATTTTAGAAATTGAAAATGCAACTGAGCCAAAGAGTACCACAGAATTGAGATCATTCCTAGGTTTAACAAATTATTATCAACGATTTATCAAGAATTATTCAATGTAGCAGCACTTCTATACGCCGCAACGACAAGTAATGACAAAATGATTGTTTGGACTGAAGAATGTAGGGAAAATTTTATAAATTTAAAGAAACTCTTATGTGAAGCACCAATATTAGAATATCCAAGGGCACATCGACTATTTATCATTGATACGGATGCTAGTTTTGGAGCCATAGGTGCAGTTTTATCTCAAATTAAGGAAGATGGTACTGTGTGACTAGAAAACAGTTGTTGCCTTTTTACAAATTATTTGTACATTTTAGACAATATCTATATGGGAGAAGATTTGTAGCCAGAACGGATCACAAGGCATTGACATTTATGAATACAACAAGAAATAAATAAGCCAACAATTTCAGACTTCAGAATCGAATGGCTGAAGAAGTACAAATAAAATGAAGAGGAGGAGAGTGATGTCCAATAATGAATATTAAAAACATTGTTTTAATATTCAGAATTAAAGATACGTTTTGATTTTAATAAAATTTAGTATAAATTATATTATGATTTTTGAAGAGATTGTAACTATAAGTAATATCAAATTTTTAGTAATCTGTGTGGTAGTATTTGAAATACGCCATCAAAATTCTTATTTATCAAATGTCCCACTGCACCTCTTATTGATTGATAAACTATGAATAGATCAAAATATTAATTCATAAAGTAGACATTAGTTAGTTTATTTCCCTTCAACCAAATCATGAATTTTTATCCTAATTTAATCAATATAATGCTGCAACCTTGATAAATTAAAGGGGTTCCAATTGTAGAAGAATGGTATGATAAAGGGACTTAAGAACAAAACTGAGCATAAACTTTCTATTTGTAGCTTGTTGGGCCTTGGTACTTCCGTTTAATTATAGCATTTGTAATAGCATTCACACTTTGCGGACTACTACCAATTTGGACAAGTATTAGCTCATTTATTTTAACCGTAACACAGACATACACACATATGTCATAATTTGTCTCAGTCATAAAGTAAATGTATTATCTGAAACATTTCTGGGTAAATAAGCCGGATGTAGCTTGTTGGACCTTGGTACGTCCGTTTAATTATAGCATTTACAATAGCATTCACATTTTGCGGACGACCATCAATGTGACCATGTATTATTAATATAAAATTATATATAAATATAAAATTCTGTATTTAAAATTTAGTAATCTAAAATCTTATATAAAATCTTTCTGTAATATTGCGTATATTTATTTATTTGTTTTAATGACATTTTTACTCACACTATTTGAATATAATTGCAAATACATTGGACATTATTTGAAAAAACTAGTTTAATTTGAAATTAAAGCTATCTAAAGAGTTACAAATTCTTACATGTAAGTATTTCTATATTATTTTATATAAAGTTTTTTAATGATGCAATACTATTGTCATTTAATAGGATTTTTGAGATGATTGCATTATGATTGTTTTGATATTTTAGCGATATTGTATTTGTAAAATTAACTCATAAGAAAAAAAAATTAACTTATAAGAATTTTGTAATACAACGATTTTTAATCGAGATGATGTTTTGAAGTGAAATCCATGATGCGACATAAATTATAATTAAGACAATGAAAAATTTGAAAACGTTTGATATATATTGTAACTAAAAACTATTACTATTGAATTTTATGTGGTGTTTCATTTATGTGTCTAAATATTATAAAAGTGAATTATTATTAGTTTGATTTCCTGAATTTAGAAATAAAATTGAAAGCTTTTAAATTTATCTGTGAAGTGTTTTATATTTTCCATACAATACTTATTAATCATGCTTATGTTTTGCATAAATATTGCATGTTTATCACTGTCGTTATGAAAAAACTGTTTTGTTATTCACATTTACGCTTTTAATAATATTGATGATACTTTTAATTCTATTTATTCAATATCAACGATTCAGGAAAAATTATATTTTCTTAATGCAAATTTTAATAGCCAGAAATGTGCTTTCTTCGTCATTCCAAACACGCTTTACACTAGCTCCAGAGCTCTTCAGAGATACTGTACAAGAATTTCTTGAAAAATTATCAAGATGAAAGAAATATTTTAAATAGAATTATTTTTGGATAAAGCGCCTCCATTTTTCTAATCAGGATTCTCATAAGTGTTTTTAAAATTTAAAAAAATACATTATTATTATTATTACAAATTTATGATTTTAACATAGTCAATGCCGTTGCTGCGTTGCTGGCCGCTCAGGTGCAAAAACAATATTGCCGCCCCTATTAATATAATTTTTTAATTAGAATTTGCTGATGTGCGGATCACCCAATGTGGGAATTATTATCTTGTAAAAATTAACCCTTATAGGATTATATACATAATATGAAAACGTAATATATAAATGATTGAAGAAAAAATTTGGAAATCAAAAAATGGTTTTATATTTTATTTCAATAAACACAAAAGAAATTAAAAGTTTCATATAATATAAAACAAAGTATTAAGTGTAAGTTCCTAAAAAAGATTTCACAATTCTAATAAATATCTTTTTCTATCGATAACAAATGTTTGGTCAAGACTAGATTTTTTTAAGTGAATCGAAAATAACAAGCAAATACAACAATGCAAATTTAAAATCAGACCTATTGTTGGTGTACGGAAACTTTCATAGTAAACCGCTAAGCACTACTCGCCGCTAGCATTCCTCATCTCATTCTAGGGTCACCTTTTCGCGCACACCCCATGAGTTTAGTTCACCGCTACGTACCCATGGCCGAAACCATTTACACTGCTTCTAATGCGTGCCGTGATTTAAATTTTTCTCTGTCTAACTATCTCTCGACCTAATATGTTATGGATCATTGACTAGATTTCGCCTACACCAAAGAAAATTTGTGTGATACTTTATCAAGTAATAAACATTATTTTTGTTGAGTTTCTTGAACAGTTTATAAACGATAACAATCTATCTACATTCGTTAACCTATCCGTGCTACCCCTCTTAACATGATTCCGAGGTCATACAAAAATTTTCCTACCGATCGTAAAACGATCGTTCTTATTACCCCTACCTGATGTCGCATTTCCCGCAATTTAGATTTTTCTGCTTGCATCGACCGACGTTTCCATCGGCCGTTGCAAGTTGTTTAACGATATCCTACGGGGAGGGTCCTGTGCCATTTTGCCAGGCCCCGTAGCCGACAGACCGAGATTGTAGACAGGCTCGACCCGCGATCGCAACTAGGAACTTAATCCACCAGCCGGATCGCCGATCTGCCTATCTGCGAGCTATTACAATACTTATTATAAATATGATTTTAAAGGGTACCTCGGTATATAAATATGAATATATCAATGATTTAACATAAAGTATTTTAAGCATTATAATTGTTACAAACATCAATAATAAAAAAAAACTTTTACATTAACATGTAACGAAAATAAAATAACAAGTTCCTTACTTAATTGAATTCGAATAAATACACAGGTGATTGTAAAAACTGATTCGTAAAGATGTAAAAGTGATAGTTTATTGATTTTGCAAAGGTTAAAAATAATGAAATTGATCGCTACTTATATACTATTTTTGTGCTTGTGTGCGACCAATAGGCGATTTTTCGGGGGTTTTAAATTGTTTTAATTATTTCAAATTATTTTTATAATTTTTTATACAATTTTCTTTATTTTTAGATATCTTAATATTTCGTTATTGGGTTTCATTTTTATTATTATTTTCTTACAATATTATTTTTTAACCCCAATATTTTATTTCCTGGTCGCCTCTTCTGCCTATTTTTTCTAAGCCTTATTTTGCAAGGTTTTGGCAGTTTGTTTTATTTTTCATATATTTCTTTCTGCAGCTGTAGGCTTTTCAAGGATTTTAATTAATTCTTTGTTTTATTTTATTTTTGTTGTTTTTAGTTTGTTTTAATTAATGTTATTTATTAATATTTTGATCTCTTCTTGCAGTGCGTGGGTATGTGTAGTGACCATATTTCATTATTTCTTATTTTTGTCTTTTTGTTTTACAGTTTGTTCGTAATAATTTTTTGTTTTAATTTTGGCTCTAAGCCCAACAAACCACTCCCGGGGCCGTTTAAATTGCGCCCCGCAATTTCTAATCAACACATTCTCATTCCATTAACAATACTTTTATACAACACAAAAAAAATTATACAGATGAAATGTCAATTTACAAGGTACAAGCAGTCATCACTTAAGATGATGGGATTTTTTACATAAAAGCAATGCAGTTAATGAGTTTTATTTTCATATACACGATGAGAATATCAGTCGAGTCATGTTGGATTAATGTCTGTAACTTGGACCTGGAACGTCGTCCTGGTTGATTGATTTAGGTTGAGGTTCGATGATTTGGGTTTGATTGATTATTGCAGAGCTATTTTTATATTGAGGGTTTGGGTTGGTCGGCTTTATGAAACGATTGTATGATTATTTTGATCTGTTGCTCTCCAGTGTCGATTAATTTGGGATTTCCGATGTGATTTCGTGGTATGGATGATTTGGCAGATTATTGCGGTGGTGAGAACAACGATTTGGGCGAATCCCAAACAGAATGGTAATTTCGAATTTTTTTGGTTTCGGATTTTCAGGAATTGGGTGAGGTGAGACGGTATCATTATCTGTAAGAACGTGTTTTCGAGTTGAGATATTTGATTTATCTTTTGCAGTAGGTGTAGATTAAGGTTTTTGCATACAGGTTTTCGGAGAAGATATTCTTGCATTCGGATTAGCTCTGATTTGATTGTTTGTATTGACTCAAGGGTTTCTTGAATTTTCTGAGGGCTTAAATTTTTTTTGTTAACAAGGATGATGAATGTTAGGAAAACGATTTGTGGGTACGGATTCATCTTCTATTTACAGATTTTCATTTGGTTTATTGACGTTTATATACAACTTTTGTTTTCGCATTATTTTATTCTGTGTTGGTCTCCTCTTGAACATTTAGGGTTGGGTGGTTCATTAACATCAACTCCGCTTTCATTAGTCTATTTCTCATTTCAGGGATTAGGGTGATGATTTTGTCTTTCTCTTCTATGGCACTTTTTTGGCTCTCATTTGCCTCTTTCAATACTCGTATTTGTTGCTTATTTTGTTGTACTTTTTCGTACTGTTTCATTGCATATTCTTTGAGATTTTTGTATGGTCGGTTTAACCTTTTTGTTTTTTGGTACTTTCTTTGCCTGAGTTTTCCAATGATCTTCTAACACGTGCCTTGTCCATTTCGTTGCTAGTTCAGTTTTTAGTTCTTCTACTCTCTCCTCCCAGCCTTTGTTTACTTCTATTTTTTGTCTCAACCATTCATTTTCGTCCTCTACCTCTCGTTGTTTGTTTAGTAAGCCACATTCCCTTTTTAAGGTTTTTATCAAGTTTCGCGATTGGAACCATTGATTCGTTATACAGTCTTTTTCTTGGATTTGTTGTTGAATCGCTATTTTTATATTTTTTATAATCTCTTCCTGCTCATTACTTTTTACTTCCATTGATTCCTCGATTTTGCATACCATTGGTAATGGGAACTCGTTTTCCACTTCAATTTTTATTGGTTTTATACTTTCATTGACAGTGGTCTCGCCGGACTCTCCTTCTAATGTTGTTAATTCTCTCTGATTATTCATTTTCTACAAATTTTATGTACATAATTTTTTGTTATTTTCGTTTTTCTTTACATTTTTATGATTTTATGCATTTTTTATTCTTTTTATGGGTTTTTATCTGATTTTTACATTTTTATTTTTATTCGTTTTCTGATTTTTCGTTTTATTTACATTAATATTTATTAACACATCTTTACACTTTTTACATTTTCTTTTTCCACTCCTTTTATATCCATGTGCCCCAAACTTTTACAAACCCTTCGTCTATTATGGTTTCTTGTGGTTGTTCCGTTGGTTTGCCCATATTCATAGTTGTGATCAGCATTAGCATCATTTTTATTAATGAGGTCCAAATCATGGGTGGGATATTTAACATCTCGTTTATCCTTTCGCGTAATCCTTGCGATATTCTCATTTCTCTATCCAGCATATATGATAACTGGTTCACTTCTTCCGCGAGGTCTTCTATCTCTCTTTCCAATATTGATGTGTCTCTTTGGGTCTACAACCTCTCTATCTCTGCTCGCATTTCTCTCACTTTTGTATCGAAGACTTCCTTTTCGCTTCCTCTACGCGCTTTCCGTCGGTGAATTGCAATATCTCTTTGTTCGCACATTCATTTATATTTAATCACATCTTGCTTCGGGCATTCCAGTCTGTTTTTCTCTATCTCTGTAAGTCACTTCGTTCCTTCCCTTCGGTGAGTTTTCTCAATCGGCTTTGGGTTTCTGTAAGTTGATTTACCTTAACCGCGGTAAATTTTCTGAGGTTTCCTTCTCTTTTCTATTGAAATTTTAGCTGCACTTGCAAGTTTTCAATTTCTACTTGTTGTTCCTCTACCTGTTCCCACATTTGCAGGTTATCGAGGGGTATCCATTTTTCGGGTAATTCTTTCAGTTTTTTCATTGTCATTTGGTATTTTTGTTTCCACGCCTTGGCTTGTTTTACTAACCCGTTTGTTTTCCTCTCGCTTCTATTTATTGTTTCCGACCATTCGGTCACCTGTAGAATCTGTTCTCTTTTTGTGTGCTCTAATTCTTCTCTCTGATTTGCACACCTCATATTTGTTCAATTTGGGCCTCAAGTTCTTTATTTCTCCTTCCGGCTCCTTCGGTTCGACATTGGTAAAATGCTGTCTTTGCCACTTGACTTAGGTATTTTACTCTCATTTTTTCCAGTTCGTCCATTTTTCGAGCAATACTGAGAAAATAAGGTCACCAATTAGCATCAGATAACACCATAATTACCTTGAAAACATTTAAAGTTTATGATTGAGTATAGGCAATCTTTAACATTCCAAAAATTATCCAAATTATCGCTATTCCAAGGTTCATGTTAAAACGTAGAAAATTACAATCATTGACTGACAGAACAAACAGATAATTTATACCAAATTAAGTCGATAGCAATCTACCGGCAGTAGTAATGAAATCGCAAATGTCAGTGGATTATAAATTTCTCTCACCAAAAAATCATTAAATGCCAGCCAATCCGTAATGTTTAGAGCGAGGTAAAAAAAGATTGTGTCGGATTTTTTTTGACAACTACTTTATTAGTTTGATTTTTTCAAACATGAGACTAACTAGCGCGAAACGTGTGACATTAACCACTTCTAAGACTAACGCTGGAAGACGGGCAAAGACTGCAGAACGGTCGGCTGATGCAAATATTCCACGACCTCCCAAGAAACGGTACGATAACGCAACAGTGATCCCCGAGAAAAGTAAGAACTCCTTAGCTATCATTAACTTAAATAAAACAAGATTATTATACCCTGCTATTTAGATATTTAGTCCCATTAAACAGGGATAGACGTAGGAAAGGCATCATTCGAAAGTTAGGGACGAGAAGTATAGACCGAGAAGTATAGACCTTCTAATTGCAGGTTACTGAACCCAACTGGAGACCGGGTCTTAGCAGTTTTAGAAATAAAGCTCACCTTTGGTGGTCTCAGAACCATTGGTTACATTATCAACGTTGCCCTGCAACGGGTAACCAATGAAACGTTGGAAAGTTTTCATCTTATGGGTTCAAGATCAAACATCCACGAACCCACCACAAAGCAGGATTGGTTAGCCTTTCTTGCGATATCGACAACCTGAGGTAATTTTTTATTAATTTTAATTTAGAAAAACCTTTTCTCAGATGCTAAAGTTACAAAAAATGTTAAAAATATTCTTAACGCTATAGAAAAATTGGGAAATGAGGATATTTAGTCATTTTGCATGATGTAATTCAAAGTCATTACAGGCTTTGCCGCAATGCTATCGCAATGCTATATATTTCCTCAAAACTTAATATTTCGTTAAAATAATTCAAAACCATTCGGGTATTTTTCAATAACTCCTAAACATTTATTTGTAGATCTATTGAATGGAAAGAATACAAAAAACCATATATATTATTACATTGATCTAATAACGTAAATCTTTCCTTTAAAGAATTATTCGCTCTATCTATAATGCGAAAATAAAAATTAATTTTAAAGTTTTGTTTAGGATTTTCTTCAAACTCATCACTTGATTCATATAAAAATTGATGAGTTTTCTTATCCGGGTTTATGGAAATCCATTTTCTACATCAATAACTTGTGCAAGGCTTGTAGCTTCACTTATATTCATTAAAACTGGCATCGTTTCTTTTCTGATTTAAAATCTTTTAAATTACCCAACGCTCTACTACATAATGTCAATGTTGTGGTGGGTTACTGGGTTTTGACGTTTGTTTTTATCTTCCTACTGTTACCCCGGTAACGCCATATAAATACTTTCTAGCTACCACTCGGCACCCGTTGCTAGGCAACGTTGGAAATGTGTTCGAGTGGGTGGATTGTCAGCAAAAAGTGAGCACTATTACTAATACTGTAATTGCCCGGACAACCCTCGGGTTCAACGAGCTGTCGATGGAAGACCTATGCTCGCTTTACAATGTCCCCTGTGTGAGAAGGTTCAAGATCAGACTCATGTTGATGGGTAGCGATGGAATGACATTTCTCCGACGAAGCGCGAATGTTCATGACTTTTCAGCAGCACTTTAACATTAATTAGATTTTATAACACCACTTTTAAATGATTTAACAATAATTATAATTTACATTCAATTCATAAAACAAAACCGAGTAAATTAGACAATATTCGTAAGTTAATTAAATTTGTAATCAATACAGAACACATTAAGTTAGTTTGTTTGCCAGGCGTGCGGCTCTGCGTCGGGCGCGTTCTTTACGCCCCGGCCTGTAATTGTTCGAAGGTATTGCCGATGGAGTCGCCAAGGGTGTTGAGCTGTTGGCTGAATCCCGGTACGCCAATTGAGATGGGGCGAAGATAAGAGGGTAACTCACCGCTTCTCCTTCACGACTGGTGGCCAGGGCAACTTCCAACCCCCTTATCTGCGTCCGGAGGTTCTGATTCAATTGCCGCTCCTCGGCCCAATCCTTTTGAGCAGCTGTGAGACGTTGATGGGTAGATTTGAGTTTCGCTGGGTCCACCGAGGTGGATTTCACCTGTTGAACCTCCTTTGTGAGTTGAATAATCTGCTCATATAGAGCTTTGTTTGATTGCTGGGCGCGGGATAATTCCTTTTGTAGTATTTGAACAGGTTCCATGACTAATAAACAGAATGATTAAGGATGTGAGGTCACTACCAGAACTTATCTATATGAATTATGTTTAAATCAAACAAACAAATGAAAAATCATTTAATATAAATAAAAAAAAAATTAAAAAAATTAAAAATTCTAAACTAATCCTCAAAAACAATTAATTTTATTTATGATTAATCCACAGAATTTATCAAATTGTAGTTCTCAATTGTTTGCTAAGCGATCAGGGAAAACCCTTCGCTACCCATTCTTCGGGTGTATAGCCCGAGATAGACATTGTTGACCTCTTTGTGTTACGGGCTCGGACCGTGGTTGCTTGAGGGGCCTGTGTCGAGGAGACCTGTCGGGGGTGCCAATAATTGTCGGCAATTCGACCCGCCAGCAAGTCCTCTTCGACGTTCGCCAGATACTGGCGAGCTCGGATCACCTGCAGATTCACTTGTTTTTGATGGGCTTCCAGGCTCTCGAGCAGATGCCGAGCATGCCGGCGGATTTCCTCGGTCGGGCTCCATTCTTCGGCCATCTCTTGCCCCAGATTGTCCCTGTTGAGGAACCTTGACGGAGGAAATTCGGGGCATTTCTCTTGTCTGTAACGGGCCCAGGCCCATCTCCACCGGTCTGCGAGAGAAATCGACATGCGATCCGTCGGACTAGCTGCTGAAATGAAAATCGTTAACTATATGTACCAAGACCAAGTAGATGAGTAAAATGATCCTGATTTATTCCTTTATGAAGTTTTAAATCTGTCTCAGCCCGTTATGGAGATCGAGAACAAGACTTATGGGTTCGCAGTTATGCTACTTTAGCCGTTAAATCATTCCCATTTTCTTTGCTGGGGGGTTTTTCACAATGGGAAATTTTTACTTAAATTTTTAAAAATATTAATCTTCATGTTGACTGTTAAAATGACTTGCCTTCATTTAATACCTAAAACCGATAATGGTCTACCACAATTTAGAAATACTAATAAGATTTGCCCACAAATCTCCTAATTCCCAATTAACATCTTAAAGAGCACGATTATATTTTCTTATAGCTAATCAAATAAACTTCCAGCAAAACAGATGGTAATAATTTGTACAAGTTATCCGTTTCACGAAAAATCATATTGAAAAATAATTGATCACTTTACAAGAAGGACTTCTAGTTATTTAAGAAGTTCCAAACATGCGGTGAATTTTCGAGTGACATGTGAACGGATTCAAATTGAAAATCAAGCGGTGATAAAACTGATGATGGGATGGTGCGATGAATGAATTTCATAGAGTGATTGTGACTTTGAGAAATCTAATGGTTAGATCTAATAGGTTGAGGGTAACAATGAATGGTCAATAAAGTGGCTGATTTTATAATCGATAGAGACTTTAAACTAGCACTAATGTAGGAAAATTGTATCAGGGTCATTTGAATATTATAAATAATTTCATACATTTTAGGAAAACGGCGGATTATGAATATTAACATAAGTATTTACACTTATTACCATTTAAATAAAAAAAATCGATTGTAATTTTTACCAGATTATTTAGGTGTATTTATTAAATATAAATTACAAGTTCTTACCCTCTGTGATCATTTCCGATGCTGCGACCACCTCCTCGTCGGGCATGTTGTGTTGGGCCAGAACATGAACGGCCTTGAGAAGTGTTTTAATGGATCAGTAACACACGCAAACATAACACGCAATTTAAATAAACCTATTAAACACCAATTAAACCCTATAAAATATGAGGAAAAAGGGAATTAAAAATAAATTAATAAACATAAAAATAAATTAAAATAATAACAAAACGCACGATACCCACACAAACATAACAAGAAAACAGCAAATTCGACAAAGTTGGAAAAATTAATAAAAGTTCATTAAAGTGAAATTTAAATTGGAAAATTTGGATTAGTAATAATTCAATAAAAATTCTAAATGAAAAATTATAAAAATAAATCAAAAAATAATAAAATTAAAGAACAAAATTTAGTAGAAAATAACAAGGTCGAATTTTGTTTTACTGCATCAAATTTAACATGCGAGGAAAATAGGTATATATACTGATCCATTTTCACATTAAATTTAACCGTTTTTCGAAACAAAAACCATTTTGAAACCAATTTTAGAACTTTTTAAAACTATTTTTCAAAGTATCTGTGAAATTTCATTTTTAGGTGAGAAATGTTCATTTTGGAACCCTCTCTCCACGTCACATCCTTGCAACTCGGTAGAGCTCTGCTTGGACGTCGGCGTGGGGAGAGAGGCATTTATGTTTTATTTTATGATATGCTATTTTATGCAATTGTATGGATTGGTTATGAAGGGTAACTATGTTATTTTTGTTTATAATTAATTAATAAATATTATTAATATACATAAATTGTTTTATATATATTTTCATAAATTGAATTAAACTGTCGAAATTTTTCCGGCCCACAGCCAACACCTAACGCAAGTAAATAAAATCTACACACAAATCAGATTCGTGTCAGTGCGTGGAATATCGCCAATGATCTGTGCCCGTGAAGACCCGGCGTGTGGAACGCAGGGTCGGAACGTCAATACTATCCCGTATAGGAGAAATGAGGGGTAAGGAAGAAGTTTATTGGCAGCTTCCTCGTTCCTCGTTTCTGTAAAATCGACCTAAATTTGTCCTACACACGGCTCAAAATCATCACACCGAGTAGTCCAGTGGGCACTCAGTAAATATAATGTAAACACAATGTGCACTTAAGGCTTATTAAAGGGGAATGGCACGGGGATTAACTTGAATGGAAATCGTTGTTATGACTAATTTAGATTAATATTTCGAACTAAATTAAATTTGCCAGTCAAATAAATTAGTAGAGATCAGTAACAAGTAATTCATTGACTTAATTAAAGTAGTTAATGCTTGAAACTAAAGAAAATGTTGGAGTAACTCCCTGAATTAATGTACTTTAAAGGTAGAGTAAAATAGTTGAGAAAAATTGTTTATAAATTATGGATTACCAGTAAAATAATCATCAAGTAACAACAAACACATCATTGACTAAATTCCAGTAAATAAAATAGTTATTGAGAAAAATCCATGCAACTCCTTGACTGACAAACAAAGTTTTCGTTAATGTAATTAAAGCCAATTAATGTGAATTCGTTGACTAACCGTAAGAGAGTCGTGAGTAAACCATGTGATTCTTCGAATTATAAATCCGGTTGAGTAGAAGTAAAATAATGTATTGATAAAAATCCAACAAACTTGAGTAAAAGAGAGTAAAAGCTTTGATTTATTAATTAAGAAGTAAAGTAATTGATAAAGTTCTATCATCTATTAATTGAATAATCCATCGGCTTGAAAATAGGGTAATTCACCAGTTGAAGTAAAATAAATTACATAAAAATTTTTGAGTTTTATTGATCAAGTTAGCTAATGAATCGAAGACAAAGGCAAACGAGTGAGAAACCCATCGATTAGCGATCACTTCACAACCCGCTAAAATTGACCACAATTAAACGCTATAGCATTATCGCAACGAAAATCGATACCATCATTGCGAAATGGAGAAAAACATTGAGAGGAGCTGTTGAATAATTCATACATGGCAGGGTGTCATTTAAAATCTATTCCCAGTGAATTTCACGACTGAAAACCCAAATCTGACTCCTAAAATACAGCGATTAATATTTAACCGATAAAAAATCAAGCCTATATAAAATGTAAGACGATAAAATAATCAAGACGCCATGAAAAATTGTTATATTGACATCGCACTAAATACCAAAACTATAAGAAAGACTCACCACTGATTTCTCGACCACATTGATGAGACGATCCGAATTTTTCCGGGATACAATGGGAGAATTCCAAAGGCTAAATTCCAAATGATGAACTCCCCAATAGAGCATAAAGCGAAAGCACGATACAGGTAATTTTTCCCCAGAAAACGGGGCTAGAAAATATTCAAATACCACAAAAAACATATAACTCACCGATAAATCCATAATCCTGCGATCTTAAAAGTTCATATACCAAAAATGAATTCACCAAATTCAAGATATAAATATAAACAATCCTTTCGCTTGAAATAAATCCAGTAGATTATATTTATACTACCGGAAACGTCAACGGTTGGATTGTTTATTTTTTAATCTAGTCAATTTATCACTGGCACCCACTTCCTGCTGTCTGATTTTCAAGTAAACAACCTGCATTATAATTATCATCGACAACCGAACCTACGTCATTTTCTCGTCTCATTTATCAAACCATGCATTCGCAAAATAGTTACGATGAGGAGTTAGCACTCGAATCCCCAAATATTACAGAAGATTCATTAGGTAAATTCTAATTGATTATTGCTGTAACAAATTTACGTCGCATTCAAGCTACAGGGACGACCCAAAAACATTAAACCATAATTGACAACATATGTTACTGCCCTTACCCCAGATGAACCCAAAAGTTCGGTCATCCTATCGCAACACACGACAACCAATTTTAGTTACACCCTTCGCCAACCGCGATAGAGTTGCAGTACTGCAAATATTCAATTTGAAATAATTAAGTAAAAATTCGGTTTTAGTCGTATTTGAAACCGTCAACAATTTTTATTTTTTCGTTGAACAAATTACCCAAGTATTTCAATTGGTCAATGAGTCAAACATTACATATGTATCTTGTAGCCTTAGCACGGTTTTGTTTTCAAGTAATTAAACGATAACGGAAAGAATCTCCCTATCTTGCGCAAGTAACAAGTTAGCGTTTTGTAAGAGATAACCCATTAAACTCTGCTAATAAATATCTGAAGAATACTTCATAAAATGTTACTAGCGTACTATTCATTCGTTTTTATTTCATATTCTAAAATATACCTAGTCAAATAAGGGACGCCTATATACTATTCTAGTACTAGCAATAAACCAGTTGTGTGCTAACGTAAACGCGACCACGAATGAATTGCAATGTGATTCTGCAGCCCACCAAAGAGGTTTTTGAATGCACCCTTACAACGCTAGAACGCAGGGAATACCAGTCTCCCTCTCTTCCAGACGCATTACTCGTGAAACACGTCTAACGTCAAGTCCCATGAATTGTAACGCCTTTAAGATCGAGTTAACTAATTTCTTCTCGGGTGACAAGAAATGTTATATCTGTGCGAACCACCACACCACCGTCCCCACCTAGAATGTCAGGAGAGGTACTGAATAAAAACAAATTTTTCCATTCAGGACACACTGGAGCTATGGTTAATCTCCCGGCTCACATCGTGGAACAATGGAGGCAGGCATGGAATCGGGTGTATCGAGAGCGATGCCCTGACGTGCCTGAAGACGATCCGCAAGAGGAAATATTGCCGGAGGAATTTATGAGACAGTTCAGGAGGAAGTCTGACGAACCCAATCCATCGCAAGACATCCTAACGCAAGCCCAAGAGCTCCTGAAAGGCCTTCTACAGTAACAGCGCCAAGTCGAGGCAGAGGTAGCACGGGCCACGGAATACCTGGCCAACGTCGAAGATGATCTGGCGGCCGGACGGCTAGCTAGTAGTTACCCGCCCTCGCCAAGACCAATCCGGAATCTCAAGCGACCAGTATTCGTGATCCCTGGGTACTCCCCTGAAGAAGGGATCAAACGTTTCCTCGCAGACGAATAATCCTCAATGATTTGAACATTTTAACATTTGACATAATATTAATATGATAGATTTTGAAAAAATTTTTTTCTCTTCTTTTCATTATTATTGCAGTTTTCGCTTCATCCATATGTTTATGTTAAGTATACTCACCTTTGTAATAGTCATCATCAAATTCAACCCTCACTATTTTAGAAATGGATCCCGTGAAATTACTCCAAACCGAGTTGACCCAAGCGAGACAGGCCAATAAGAAACTCCACGACCAGCTCGTCCAGATAGTCCGAGAAACACAACAAGTTAAAGCAACGTGGATCGAGCCCACGAGAATCAAACGATTGTACCAAAAACTAACTGCGGCCCAGAAGGGGTGGGCAGAAGAGAAGCAGTTAGTCCAAGGCCTAAAAACTCAAATCAGGGGGCTAGAGGTAGCGTTATCCGCCTGTCAAGACGGAGCAGCGGTAACCTACCCTTTAGTCTTTGAGCTTTGTAATTCACATTTCTTTTCTTTCGTATCACATCATATGGGAATCTAGAAATTATTTCTGCAAGTGGACGTTTCCCTTCATATCCTGGCGGTAAATGTTTCGGGTCATGTAATGTTCCCTGTGAGTAATGCAAATGATACCACATATTGGTATAAAAATTGACGTATCTATGCAAATCGCCTGGTTTCCCTACATCAGGCCCCCAATGCCTTTCATATTGATTAATTAATCCCAGAAAATTCTGATTTTTAAAATTTTTACTATTCTCTATCAATTGTTCGAATAAACCTACATTGTCATCTAATAATCTCTTCATTTCATCATCGTTTTTAATCAACTCATATATCCCATCACCAATTTCGTCACCTTCTTTTTCATGATTTAACAGAGCGTTTTCCAACATTTTTATTCCATTATATATAGATATTTCTGCTACTTGTTTATCAAACAAATTTATTAAATCTTTAAACTCCTTTTGCCTATTTGGCTGATAAATTTCTTCAAAGTCTTTCTCTTTAAACAATTTAAATTCATCTAATTTTATGTCGTGAAGGAAAATATTTGTTATGTCTACATAACCATCGTGATTTGAAATTTCATCAAATGCTTTTAATACATATTCGCTGGTATATGGTCTTAGATGATCCTTAACTAATAATTCCAACGGTTCTGCATAGAAGCTTCTTATATAAGCGCTGATATAGAAGCCTATTGTGAATCCTGCTACCGCAGCTAAATCATTAATATTTTGTTTGACACCACCAATTTTCTTCATAAAACCTTTCATACCCGGTCGTAATATATTACGTACAGTATAATTTAATATGTTATTTTTAAACGTTTGGTTTAACTTTAACGGCTTGAATAAATCACTGCTCAATGACTTTAAGGAATTTGATAATAATAATTGTTGATAAGGAGTAGATTTAAAATTAACTTTCATTTTAGCCTGTCTTAAAACTCCTTGTACTTTCCCAAACGTTGTTGTTGCGAAGACATTAAAAAGTTGGGCTGTTGCATTTATAGCGTTTAACCTGTCCCTTTCTGCTAGACCGGCATATTGTTGGTTTTCAAAATGAACTTTCATATACAATCGTAAGTCTTGTGCAACCTTTATATTCTCTGAGAATCGTTTAATCAATTCTACATCTGTAATGTTTAACTTAATTTCTTTATTTTGAATATTAATATTTTTTATTAGCCCTGCCATCACTTCGAAATTAGATTTCAGTCTAAACACAAATTATTAATTTTCTTACTATTTTGTCTTGTTTAGACATATCATCTGTTTTCATAGTTTCTAACGCCTTTATCAGACGTAAATCAGATTGGTATCTTACAAGTCGTGACTTGCTACCATAATCAATATCATGAGCCACGCAGAGCTCATCTATTTTATTTATCGGTAAACTGGATTGAACAGGTTTGTGGTTACTATCTAATCTGAGGTCTGTGCGTGTACCCGGCCCACAGAAGTTATAACCAGGTACATGCATCTCACCTTTGTATTTAATAGCAGCCATCTAAACGAAAAATCATTATGATTGCAACACTCCGACCAGACAGTTATTTTCAAGAACAATACCGAAACTGCGAAAATTAAAAAAATTACCTTATCTCTCCATTGACGATACAAAACGATTTTAAGTTAAACAATTTCTTTATTATTAGAGACAATATAGAGACTTGTGAACCAGTTTATTACTTAGCTGGTTTATTTTCAGCTTATAAATCACAATTAGACAAGTTCAACCCATTAATGATTGGGCAGCACGCCAACCAATTATTTGTAATTTTGGACAAAATTGATAGTAAGTTGAATTTAATTTATTAAATATCTGTTTAACTTTACCTAACTAGCTATTTTAGTAGAACAAGATAAATCTGACCTATGGCTTTACTTCCTGAAGAACCCCATTTACTCGATGAATTTAATGAACTTGACGCCTCAGTTTCGACAGTTCATCGGAGGTGCAGAAATTCAAGTGTTGCTGGAGGAAATCGAGAATCTGTATCGGACAGGAATGCGTGCACAAACCACGATATTTGCCACAAAAGAGGCTCAAACGAGGATTGTACCGATGTGTTTTCGACACATATGCCCAATATGCGAATTGGTGCACAGGGTGAATGCATACGTAAAAGCCCTCCATTGGATGGCGGGCAGTTATCGATTCATACTGCAGGAATATCAAGACGTAATTCTCCTAATGGAGATAGTTCGTTGTCTGCAACGGACAATATTCAATGCAAAGAGCGTCAATATGATGAGAAGCTCAATTATAGCGGAGCAAGAAGATTTAACAGTTTCAGCTTCAACATATCTGTTGGCAAATATAGACAATTGGAGAGTACTCTACAGAAAACATTCAATGACTCTTCCTTCACCCGTTTCGTGGTGGGACAGGAAGAGAAGGGTGATGCCGGATTCCACCATGTGCAGGTCTATCTCGAAGTAATTTTCATTTAATTATTATTAAGTTTATCTAACTTTAAGGTTTATGCAAACATGTCAGTTTATGCCATTAGGCATAAACTCGATGTCCCATTTATTTCAGGAGTCAGCGGGGCTGACAGACCACACGCAATCCAATATGCGACAAAGTCCGAATCACGAGTCGATGGAGGAATCCGAATCAGAATCGGAACCCCAAGTAAATTTGCTATAAAAAAAAATAATAAGAAATCAGATTTCTTTTCACTCGCTTTAAATGCACCAAACATTCAACAAGCTATAAAAATACTCGAAACTAATGAACCCTTTCATTTTGTCACGAAGAAAAAAACAATTATTAAAAGTTTAATTCAAAAATTCGGAATAAATACGAAGCCGAATTTCGATAATTTCATTATTCCAAAAATTAATTTATATGACTGGAAATCTCACGTCTTCGTTGGCGAAAGTGGCATCGGAAAAAAAAACTTCGCTCTTTCACATTTTAAAAATCCTGTTTATGTGAAGCATCTACAAATGCTCAATAGAGTAACATCGAATCCAGAAAGCTGCGATGGAATAGTGTTCGACGATTTATATTTTAATAAAACGAAGTTTGAAGAATTCCTTTGTATGATTGATTGCGCATTCGAAAATGCCGTGAATATAAAATATTCTGTCGCAATGATCCCAAGAGGTGTACCTCGAATTTTTTGTATAAACGACATCAGCTTGTTTTATCCTGAATGCATATCAGATAATTGTATGGACGCAGTGAAAAGACGTTTGAAAATCCATTACTTTCATAATAAGCTTTTTAGTAAATATATTGCTGAAAAAGTATTCAAATTAATTATATATATATATATATTAATTATTGTATTTTACTTTAGACGATGATGCATCCATACCAAGCAACGGATGTCTGATTAATTCACGCGCTAAAACAGTGTTTACTAATTTAACATGTTCAACATGTAACAGTTCTATCCGTGTGTATCTTGGTGTCTGTCGTAAATTGTAGTTAATAATAAATGTTTTAACTAGTCATGTTGAATTTAGTAATAATAATATTAATAATAATAATAATAATAATCAGAAAAACTTCAACAATTTATTAAAAAAATCAAACTTAACATCATTTAAAATTTTTACATTAGAAAATACGTCTAAATTACTATTAAACACATAAGGTTTGTCAACCTTTATATATAAAGATCGATTTCGTAATGCAAGTTCGTGTTCACTGGCATATTTCCATATTGGATGGTTGTTGGAGATGATGCAAGGACATCTCGGTAGAGCGGATTTACTATCATTTTTCCTTGACACCTTGAAAAATATATTACCTTCACACATCAACTTTATTAAATTCACATTTTTGAAGTCACAATAGATTTCTTCGCCGATGATAATCTCTTTACCAATACAATCATCAAAACAAAACTCAGAGTTAGACTGAGCACCAGTAAAAAAGCCATGGTTCTATGTACCGCGACATATTGCTGTAAACAGTGTTTTTCCAGCATTTGAAGTTCCTTCTAAAATAATGGTTTTGGTCTTTCCTGCCCTCTGAGATAGCACAGTATAAATTGCGAGACAATTTTGAATATATTCTTTGTCGTTATCAGGAATTTTACCAGTATACTTAGACAGAATTGAATCAATTTTTCCCCGATGATCACTATTAATATAGATAGTAGAATTACGAATGAAACTCTCAAAAAAGATGGATAATTCATTGTAAAGTTGTAATTGGTCCATAAAAAATAAATGGGGAGAAAATTTATTGATTATTTATTCTAACTGTATGACTCATTTTAAATATTATTATATACACAGTTGCAGTTAACTGCGACTATATCCTCTTGGTAAGAAGCAACTGCGACTATCTATATTAAAATGTTTAAAATGAGTAAGTTCGTCCCTCGAAGAATATGGTGTGGCCCGTGAGCTTTGAAATTAGACTTGGGAAAGGGGGGTATAGGGGGGGTCTTATATAATATAGCCATGGCTATATAAGACCCCCCCCCTATACCCCCCTTTCCCAAGTCTAGTTTCAAAGCTCACGGGCCACACTCCAATAGCCCCACCAACGACTGGTCGATGACCTGGACGCAAGGAGCGGGCTAAGCGCCGAGCCACTCGAATCGCTAATCAGTGTATTTAATAGACAAATAAAGTATCATTTCGATATTATAGTTCCGCATATCTCTTACTGCATTTATATCATCTCAAGATTTAGAAACTAACACAATAGAAGGGTAAAAATAAAAACACCACCCCTTTTGTTCTTTCCAAACTAGCGACAGCGAAACAGTTAAACAGACGATAGAAATTTAGACGCAAGGGGACCAAATAATTTAAAGCGAGCGTAGGTCTTCTATCGACAGCTCGTGAACCCGAGGATTGTCCGAGAAATTACAGTATTAGCAATAGCACTCACTTTTTGCGGGCAATCCACCACTTGAACACATTACCAACGTTGCCTAGCAACGGGTGCCAAGTGGCAGTTAGCATCATTTTGTATGGCGTTACTGGGTAACCATAGGTTAACGACGAATCCCCGTAACCCACCAGTTGGGTATTAATTCCATGTTATTTATCATAGTAAAAAAAAATTTATCCAAATGGTTTAGATGATCCGTATTTAATATCTGCTGATTTTGCGTGGGCGTCGGTATCCGGTTGGGGCGAATTCTGTATGTCACTGAATGGTGATTGATTAGATGGAATTTGGTTAGTCGCCGTTCAGATGGATAAACAATTTCGATATCCGTTCGAATTATTGAACTGTTAATTGTTAAAATTTTGAAATGGAGGTCGAAATTCGACGATGGAAATTGGTAAGTCTTTATTTCTTTGGATAATAACGGCGGAGAACTCGCTCGTGTCATTGCCAACTTCACGATGCCACGGCGGGTGTTCCCACGTTAATTCCAATTTACTTCAAAGCTATCGGATTCTTAATTTAATTTTTTTTATATTTAATGTATTTAGTTAAAATTGCAAGAGTTCCCCGCATAAAAATCATGAGAATCTTCTTGTTCATCAATGTTGGAATTTTATTAATTACCGGATTGTGTTCCTATTCACTGGATTTTACAATGTTGGGTTGTCATTTTTAATTTTTAATTGATTTTTCAGAAAGCGTCGAGTCGTTAGTGTTTACAATGGGTAATTTAAATTACTGGCTATCGTAGTTGGTTTTGCATTGGTGATGGGGGATCGGTTATGAATCCAGAACTTGTTGGATATTTGAATCAAAATTGACTGTCATATTTTATGAGAATGGCTATCAATGTGGATGAACCTATTCCGTGAATTTATTCATTGATGATACAGTGATATAACGGTGGATAAAACAGATGGGCCGGTTAATTAACTGTTCAAGTGGGTTAGGGAATCTGCGTTATAATACAATTTATTCTATCAAGGTGCATATTATTAATTTTGGCTGATTCAGTTTTAAATGGGGTCGAATTCAATTTATGGCTGACTTCTAGAAAATCAAAGGTGTCTAGCAGTTGTACTGATGGATTTGGATCGGAATAAATTCTCGGTTTTGTTAGAAAGTGGGGTAGATAATTTAATAATAATAATTTAGAAGTTTTTATTTAAAGATTCATTTGAATTGAATTTATTAATTTGTTTCAGAGCAGTGATTTCGTATTAATTTTCATTCCCCGTAGCCTTCCCCTTTAATAAGCCTTAGGCGCATATTATGTTTATATTATATTTAATGAGTGCCCACTAGACTACTCGGTGTGGTGATTTTGAGCCGTGTGTAAAATAATTTAAGTCGAATTTAAAGAAAACTAGAAACGAGGAAAAAGCCAAAAGACCCCTTCCTTATTTTTCCTTTCTTCTATACGGAATAATATTGACGTTCCAACCCCTGCATTCCGCACGCCGGGTCTTCACGGGCACAGATCATCAGCGATATTCCACGCACTTACACGAATCTGGGTAGTATGTTATTTTACTGACTTGTGATGTGTTTTGGCTGTGGGCCGGAAAAATTTCGACAATTAAAATGATTAATTTTATGAAAAACAAGTTAATTTTATGCATTATAAATATTTATTAATATATTAAACAATGTAACAAATTACTTGACCAAATATCATCATACCAAAATACAAATGCATCTATCCCCACGCCGACATCCAAGCAGAGCTCTACCGAGGTTGCGAGGGTGGGACGTGGAGAGAGTTTCCAAATAAAACTTCTGCTCATCTAAAAATAGATTTTTTTTTAAACAAAAGGTTCAAGTTAAAAACTGATTAATGATTTTCAAAAGTGGTTCAAAAATGGTTAAATTTTATGTGAAAATGCGTCGGTATTTATACCTATTTTCTGTCCCTAACCTCGCGTGTTATTTTTGATTTGGTAAAACAAAATTCGACCTTGATTTTTTCTAGTGTATTCTAATCTTTATTTTTATTATTTTCTAATTTATTTTGATAATTTTTTATTTGAAATATTTTATTGAATTATTTCTAATTCAAATTCTTTGATTTAAATTTCATTTTCATGAACTTTTTGATTTATCAAATTTCGGTCGAATTTGTTGGGTTTTCATGTTATGTTTGTATTTGTATCGTGCGGATCTTGTTGCATTTTGTTATTATTTTAATTTATTTTTGTTTATTATTTTATATGTAATTATCTTTTTCTCATATTTTGTTAGGTTTAATTGATGTTTACATAGCTTTGAATTTAAAACTGCATGTTATATTTGCATGTGTGTTACCGATTCATTTAAACATTTTTCAAGGCCGTTTGTGTTCTGGCCCAACAGTTGGAATATTGTAGCATTTTTCTAACTACGTCAATTTTTGAGAGTATATATTGCCAGATAATTAACAAGCATAAAAATTTAAATGGCTTTAATTTTTCAAATAACAAATTTGCCATATTTCTTGTGCTTATATCTTTATTTTGATCATCTCTTAAATTAATTAAACTTTCAGGAATTTCTTTAATATTTTGCTCAAAGGGTCTTATAGCCTTAATACGACTTAACCACCTAAGTTTTAGTTAAATTTTTAATTTTGATTTTTAAAATATTCCATTTATATGGAGAGGCAGAAATAGAATGAAATAATTCCTGAACAATATCGAAAAATCCAACGGTTTCATTATTAATGTTAAAAGCTTCATTAAGTACTAAATTTAGGTTATATACTGCACATGATATAAATGTTACTCTGGGGTTAATATATAAAATTCTTTTTTAAAGTCCTATATGCTTACCTCTCATGTTAGATCCATTATTATAGCCTTGACCACGAACATTTTGTACATCCAAGCTAAATTTAGGCAAAAATTCGACAGTAAGGAAGTTAATTAAACCTTCACCAGTCATCAACTATTGGAGTAAAACCAAGAAAATATTCTTCGACTGTTGCTTTATTTTGCGTCAAATTCACACTTCGAACAACAAACGTGAATTGTTTGCCGTGCAATCAAGTATACTAGAAAATTATTTTGAATTGTTATAATGGTTGTTATTTTCTTTGTTACAGCTGCTGCTGATAATTCAATTATTTGGTTTTGAAAATAGATTCAAAAATAATGTGTCATGAATTTTTTTTGATTTGATGTTTGTACGTTTCTTACATGCTCTGTTATTATCTGATCAAATTTAGCTAACATTTCTACAGCTTTCATGAAATTTCCATTGTCTGGATGGTATAACTCTGTCGGTCTACCGCGAAATGCTAAGCACTGACCAAATAAAATAGAACAATAGCTATCATTATTTCAATACTACCACGCCATCGTTTTGTTTCTATTTCATAATATGTTTGAAGCTCTTTATCTATTGTGCAGTTATTTTGCATCCACAAATTTAATTCACATTAACGACACTTTTCACAGGCAGTAAAAAATCCCACTGCAATTAAACATTTGAACTAGAATTAAATCAACAGTGGTTGAATGAGATTACAACAGGTGGTGTCTAATACCCACGTGACAGTGATTGGATTGTAAATAATGAACAACTCAATAAAATACAGAAAATTAATACAATTAAAACGTCATAGAACACCCACCGAAAATTTCAGATGTGAAAATTAAATAAATTCGATCGAAATTAACTGGGGGATAAGCAAGTCAACCGGCGATTTGTTCGTACGCTACCGCTATATATACATAGACATAAATGAAAAATATTCAGTTATAGATTCAATAACTATACTAAATAAATCATCCACAAACAATACCTGTAGGAGAGGAGATCTGATTAGGGATCGACCCAAACGTCACAGGCCTACTACCAAGGTGGATCTGGATTTCGATGTGACCAAACGGGGTCAAGATAAACAGATTTTTTTTCTCTAAAATCTTAATCAACAAACACGTGAAAAGCACGCATTTAACACACAAACATTTATGCATTTTATTTTTAATTTAAATGGTGGTATAACGTTCATTTGGTCATCATTTAGAGCACATAAATGTAGAGGAAGGATGAATTGACGAATCTGCGGGCTGATACCGCCAAGCACTTTGGGACCAGGGGTATTTATTAGCCACTTGCGGAAACGAAGACTGGCAATAAGTCAAGACGACGAGATAGATCTACCTAGTGTAACTATCTTGCGGACGTCAGGCAGAAATCCGGCACGAGATTCGACAAAATGCTGAATTTATCTTATCGCCTTCAGAACCTCGAGGAAAAATTCAGATGGCGGGAAAATATGGCTAGGAGATAACTAGCTCGCATAAACGCAGATATTACGAGTGTGGGGTTTTTGTAGGGTGATGTCATTAACCTTGACCCCATATGAAAATTATTGTCTCTCCCCCAATGGTTACCCGTTGCCAAGCAACGTTGGTAATGCAACCACTGGTTATGGAATCGCCAAAGGTGACCGCCATATAGGAACTGCTAAGGCGCGATCCCATAGCGGGTTAAAAGCACCACCGATAGAAGGTATGTGTACGATTTCTATTTCCGGTCCCCTTCACTTGCAAGTATAAATCGTCGTCTCTTTCTCTGGCTTAACCTTTATTGTTTCGCGTAGAACATTTATAAATCTTAACAAATGCACAAACATTTCAACTAAAAAAAAACATTATGATAACAATTTTTCATTTTTTCTGCTCTCATCCTCATTGCTCGTCGTCTCACCTGCTCGATCTTTCCTGGACGCCGTTGAGGTGGTTTTGTCGCCGGTTTAGATGTGCTGGTGTCGTTACGATACGCCAGCTGGGTCGGTGCAAAGACTAAGGGTACGTGACGGCTTGGCCTTCTTGGCAGGCCGCTAGCGCCACTTCTAGTCCGCGAATCTGCGTCTTCATGGCCTGCGTCAACCGCGTCTCTTCAGCCCATCCACGCTGGGCGGTGGTTATTCGTTAGTATAGAACGTTCGCCTTGGATGGTTCTATCCACGTTGACTTTATGCGGTGTATTTCTCGAGTTAATTCCAACATCTGTCGGTTGAGATCTGTATTCTCCCTTCGGGCAATTTTGAAAGCCGTATTTAATATTTCACCAGAATTCATTTCTATAAAAAATAGTTCATTAATAGATTTCTCTGGTTATTTTACAATTAATTTATCATTAGTTTAGTATTTCTAATGCGTTAAAAATTATTTGCGGGTAGTATGAAAGACGAAAACAATAACTCCAAAATAATTTATTTTATCAAACTCAATGGTAACGAGATTGTGAATAACGGCGTTTCAAGTTTGGTCTGTCCGCTCTTAGCGCGTAGGAATGATCCAACTCCGGTTCTCGCTCTCTTAATTCTGATCTCATCTCCCTCGGAAGAACTTTCTTCGGCATGGACACGGTCATAGGCCTGATTGGTTGGTTTACTCGCGGATCATCGAGCTCAAATAAGATGCCGTAGGAGGGGGCATACCCATCTGTGCTCGGAATTAGTCCAGCTGCAATGTCTTCGTTTATCTGGTTTAGATGCTGACGGGCTCAAGCTACTTCCTTGTTAGTTTTCCTTTGATGAGCCTCAAGCCGAGCGAGTATGTCTTCCGCTTGTCCTCGGAGTTCACGAGCTGGGTTTCGACCAGGTTCTCGTTTTATGGCCACATAAGGCAGTTCTACATCCTCCGCTTCTCTTTGCTTTCCGGCCCTTGACTCTCTGACGGGAGAGATTGAGTATCCCGCATCCCACATCGCCTGTCTGCATTTTGCTGCGGCGTGAGATGGTTATTCGGGACTCGTCTATCCATGAGTCTGTCAAAATGAATATTATTAATGCAAAATATGGAAAAATTGTAACACTATATAAACGAAATTGTGCGTAAGCCTAGAATGCTATTTTCGGTGATAACGAAAACGTCGGATTAGTCCTTAACTTCACGTAGTGGATATTCTTGACGGGTGCGGGGGTTTGTGGGGGTCATCGTGTGGGGTGACGAATAGACAGTGTAAATGAATGGAGTATTGAAGTTATCTTAGTGTAAAAATGAGGTCGACCTGGTCATCGTTCGTAAGATTCTTTCTGCGTATATGGCGTTGACATTTTTATTCAATTCTAGTACTTCTTGGAGACGGTTTTTGTGTCGATGAGAATAAAATTTAGGCTCTGGTTGTTCATTCTGGCCGAGGATACAGCTGGTGGCTGTTAGAATGAGGCACTATGGAGTTATCGCATTTTGTTTATCTGGGTTTAAGATTCAGTGAATGTCTCAATTGATGTTTCTACTACCATTCATAATTCGAACTTTTACAATTTTATTCTTTGAATTAATGCTCTACGATATATGCGCTTGCCCCGAGGTGCTCATTTAACGTTATGCGAAAATGTAATTCAATTAAATTCAACAATTCTAGAGATTTTTATTTGGATCATTATCAATATGATTAAAATCCTCTGGATTGACACAATCTTCCCCTGCTTTAGAGATAGTTTGAGTCTGTCTGAAATGGTATCTTTGCATGGAATATGTCGGACGATTGTTGTGATGGACCAGAAGTTATGAATATTTATGATGATTAAAAATGTTATTACGTAAATAATAATTTTACTTTTTTGGGTGCCCGTTCGACGATCCATTGTGATCTCCTCGTCGTCATGGTGATGGAAAGCATGGCCTTGAACTCTGGCGTAACCTTGTCTGTTAAAATTATTCTTACTATTCATAGTGGCTGACTGAAAATGTCTACATTAGTCGTTTACCGTGCATGTATGTTCGTGTTGGTGATCGGGAGTGTGCACATTATACTTATTTTGATCGGTAATTTCCTATTGAAGTGGAATTTCTTGGTCAGGAATTAAATGATTTAGTTTCTAGCCACATGTCTCATTCAGTTATTACATGTCGTTGTTTCAACCGACGATTAATTTCTATTGTTAGTTAGCCACGTCACCTATGTGATTTCCCATATTTCTCCTTATTGATCCGGAATTTATTTCGTTATTAGTTAAACACATTTCATGTGTGGATTTTGGTGGATTGTTACATTGGCCTAATCACTGGAATTATTTCTAAAACATTCAATTGGCCATATTCAGTAATTTCTGATCTCATCATTTACGGCAATTCAAGTGACTGATTTTATTAACTTCTCCTAAATGATTATTTCAGATTTCAGCTCCTCACCGTTTAACTACCAACTCTTACAAGGGTTCTTTACATCGCATGATTTTGTAGATTTCGCTATTTGTCGTGGCGTCGGTCATGAATAATTCGTGGCCTATTCGTGATGCATGTTTCGTGTTATTTATTCTCGATTTATTGTTGTATCCATGTGGGTGAAAACAGATGTTGACTATGCAAATCCTGGATGTATCATGATTCTTATTTTGTTAAAGTAATTTAGGTCTCATTTAAGTATCCTAATTATTTGGTTGATAAACACTCTGACTCTATTTACGACAACCTAAGTTCATGGTTTTTTCTATTTTCTGGTGATGGGTTATAATTGATTTAATAAACTCAAAGTGGGTGAATTTTTTAGGGGTAAATTTGTTTTACGTTCAGCTAAGTTAAATTTTCTTTATTACTAAATTATGATCAAGTACAATATTTTTGGGGTGGATTATTACTTGGAGACAAAACGTTTAGGGTTTGAAAAAAGTCTTAATTTACAGAGGGTAGTTATCAAGTGGTCATAAAGATGTTGTCGAGAGTATTATTACTAATTACGCCGTGATTTTTGCAAGTTTAGTTGGTAGTGATTTTTTAATACAAAAACAAACATAACCTTATCATTTTTCGTTCATATTTTATCTCCTTGTTATTTCGCTACAGCTGCGGTTTGAATTTCTTCAGTTAAATATTTGGTAGTTAGTTCGATTTACAATTTATTTTGGTTCTAGACATTTAAAAGACAGCGATTTCAGATTTCTTTTCCCCACTTCTTGCCCTTTAATTTGATCTTAGGATGATTATGTTTATATTAGATTTTAAGAGTGCTCACCGAGCTACTCGATGTTTTTGATTTTGGCCGATATGTAAAATCAAAATTTAGGTCACAATTATAGAAAACTGGGTGGAGGAGTAGCCAAAAGACTACTTCCCCTCCTCCCAATTTCCCCTATAACGGTTATGATTTGACGTTTGGGCCCTGCTTTATTCACGCCGGAACCTTCACGAGCACAGGCTATTGGCAGATAAACTGCTCTTACACAGCCTGAATTGTATGTATATTTTATTGACTTGCGGTGCGTGAGTGGCCGGAAAAATTTCGACAAAAAGGATTTGTTATAATCATTTATTTTATATAATCGTCATAATACAGTGGGGTTCTTATGGTCTTTTACAACCTTGACCCCAGATAAAAAGTATGTTTCGTGCCCAATGGCTACCCGTTGCTAGGCAACGTTGGATATGTAACCATGGGTTTTGAGGTCGCTGTATTTCCTTTGTTAGCGACACGATTTGTTCGTAGAAACTTTTGTTAATTCTGCGTGCGTGTTCTAACTCTTGTTGTAGGACTTTCAGTGGTTCCATATCCTTAAAAGGGTTTGATTAAATCGGATTAATTCGTTTAATTTAGCTAAGTAATCATAATAATCAGTTAAGGGGTCCTACAGGCATTATTGTCAAATAAAAAGAATTTTAGAACAAACAAATATTCGAAAATAACTAAAACATTTTATTTCAAACTCGCCTAACTAAGCATTCATAATCAGTTAATATGTTCTATTGACAACCACTAGTAGTAATGATGATTTCGGCGCTGCTTATGGGCATCCCTTTCCGGGGCCGGCCGAGCGTAAGGATGTTCACGATGTTCTCCGGCTGGCTCCTCAGTCCTCCTCATATGTTGGGGAAGGATCTTCTGGGGAACGACCACGTTGATGGCCGTAGATCGGATATTTAACCTTTCGTCGTCGAGATTGTACGACGTATTGTACGGTGGGGCGTACCCGTCCGTACTTGCGATCCGGCCCGCGGCAATGTCGTCGTTTACATTGACGAGGTAGCGTCTTGCACGATCCACTTGCTCATTTGTCTGTCATTGATGTTCCTCAAGACGCGTGAGGAGGAACTCAGCTTGGACACGGATCTCCCTGGCCGGATTTCAACCCGGCTCCCGCTTTATCGCAACGAACGGGAGCTCGACATCTTCCGCTTGTTGTAGGCTACCGGCTCTGGCCTCTCTGACTGGGGATATGGTGAATCCCGCATCCCACATTGCCTGACGGCAACGGTTGACCGCATGCGCAGGAAAACGCACTGTGATCCGGGATTCATCAATCCACGAATCGTCTAAAAGGGACTAATTTTAAAGGTTATAATACTCTATACGTACACTCGAAGGAGGGGACGTTATTTCCTATTCGCTACAATTTCGTCGAAAAGGTTGATACGTTGACCCAAAAGAATCAAAAACTTTGTAGGTTTTTTCAAATATGTGATTATTTTCCTGGCATTAATTTTTAGTACGATATTTGTAATTTAATTCATTTTCGGACACCTCTAAGTATAACTAATTTAAAATAAATAACTAAATTAACAATGTAATTATGAATTAACTTAATTAAAATCAAACTAGAACTAAATGGTAATCTCGTGGGATGATGTTTAGTATGTTTTTCTCTGGGCTAATAAATGTAAGATTCTTTGCATTAAACCTCTTCAGTTTTGTTTAAATTAACTAGTTAGTTAGTTTTCCATATCCTAAGTAACGAAGTTACTGTCACAAAAGCTGAGAAAAATTCAACCCTATCATTAGTTACTTGGTAATTAATCTTTATTGATATTACTAATCGTAAGTAATATTAAGTATATTTTATACATTTAATTATCATATCACTTCCTAGTTATATTTCATTTAGAATGTATTTTTATCGTGTACGGGAACGGAACTTCTCCTGTTAATATTAGAGGACTTATTTCAACTTGATAATGATATTCCATTTTAAAATTATCTATATTCTTTAGTATTCTTTAGTATTACGAAATAAGAATTTGGCTACTTACGTTGACTTGACACGGGTATTTTATTTATTAAATTATTTTATTTACAATTATTCTACAACCCTACTACTTAATATTACCTACATATATAAAGTTAAAAATATACCTATTTGTATTTGATAATGATATCGATTTATCAATACTTATGTGACCTTATTTACCGGATAGGGTCTAAAGTACGTTATGGCCATCTGTCATTAACACAGAACTTATTAAATAAAAATAAATTAAATCAAAATTACTTCTATCAAATACATAATATTCACAAAAAAATAAATCGAGTTATTCAATATATTTTAGTTATTAAATTTAGCGATAACCTGAAATTTGGGCACAAACATCAAAAACATCAAAAACAACGGAATACTTCATCATTTGAAATTGGTAGGTTTTCGGCATCTCAATTAATTATATCCATGGGAAAAATATTTTTTAAAATCGTCTTAACATTCGGATAGTCTCTCCTTGGTTAACGGATAACGTGAAATCTATATGTCCCCTTGTAATTTTTGGAATATGGGCTATGGTAGTCGGAAACGGATATGGCCTCATTTATTCTCTTGAACGGGTACTAGTGTGCATAATCTTTACTGATTGGGGTTTTGGCATAAAAATGATCAAGATAAAACACCGGTCTTTCCAGTATTGTATTTTATAATTTTTTAAATCGTTTTTTGTTATTGGCATTTCTAGTTCAAAAATTAGCATTGGGGCTGGTACTGCGAGATCTCTATCTAGGGCTTGTACAGATTAACAATGAAATTCGTAGAAATAAAATTTACCTGAAGGTCGAGCTCTTGGGTTTAGAACTATGTCATCATACGGAATCCTGGCCGTTGTGTCGTCGTTTGTTGGGTTCGATTGGCGATACATTTGAATTTTCCGAAATTTAACTGTTAGCCCCGACCCATCGATATTTCTTATATAGCTCGGGGTGTCAATCGAAGAAGCGGAAATGCGTGTGACTACCAGCTTTGCTAAATGGAATCGGCGGACACAGTGAGTGGGTGTGTTGTATGGGTCACATCGACTGTTATATGGATCACTGTGCTGAAATTGCATGTGGGACACTTGTAAATTGGTGCACTTATCGCATCCTGGATTGTCGTTAGTGTATGCAAAAGGAAAAGCACCAATATCGATCGGCCGAGACATAAATATCAAATCGACAGTTTATATACAGAATACTATTTGGTTTGTGTCATTCGCCTTCTTGATTTTTCCGGCTATCCTTAGGTTGATTGATACTCGTGGATCGTAATTACTTTCATAACAGGTATTTGGTATGATTTTTCTCTTTTGAATTATTGATTTTTTTGGGCTTTTAGGGCGTTATTTTCTGGGCGATTATGTCAAAATGGGATTCTCCGTAGCAAGCTTACAATTGTGATTATAATATATTTTGTTTAATAAAAAAATTTCTCCGAAACATTGTTTGTTATTGGGTTTAGAAAGGGAGTAAACTGGGGTTAAATGACTGGTTAATCCGAATACTCACTTGAGGTGGAAGTTAGTTGTAGTGATGAGTATTAATAGAGACCGGGGTCTATCTGTTAGTGTCTCTCTGTGTCGATGAACATTATTACTTAACCAATGACAGACTCGATGTTTGGCGTGCCACCTTTCCTTAGGTATAGATTTTTATTGATCCTTATCTATTGACCTATCGCTACGTTTTCCCGATTTTTACTAACCCTCACTCTATGGTCATTCATTAATTATTGGAGTTTAGGTTGTAAGAAATTTTCTATTGCGGTTGTTACGGATACGGTTCAAGTTTATTTGTTACTTAATACCACAATAAAATCTTTACCATTATAGTATTTATCTGGAATTTTAATTTATAAACAAGAATAAATGTAAGTCCTTCCTCCCTTGTTGATTTTCCGATTTTTATTCCAGGAAAAATAATTCTAACCCGAGGTGATTTAGTGGGACTCCTATCATTATTCATTCTTTACTTTCCCCAAGTTTTATCGACTACAGGTGCCGCATCGGCAAACTATAATGTTCACATTATTTATTTATTACTATTATGGACTTTTATCATCATTTTTGGAGTCTAGCTTAATTAAATCAACTAATTTTTCTCTAATAATTTTATTGACCTTAAGCTATTCGATTAATTTTTTTCAAACGATAAATCGAGAGTTCGAGCTATTAATTTCCTTCTACCTTTTTCCTTTGCATCTCTATTAAATTTCAAACATTATTGGAAATTACAACAATTACCACAATTAATTTAAGATATTTTATTGCCTTTAAAACATTTTATCCGAAGTTTACAATAACTACATTACTTTATTCTTTACTTTAAGTGATTATATTGACTTTAGACATTATATTGGAAGTTTATAAAAACGATTTCATTTTATTAGTTCCCCGTGACCTTCTGTTTGAATTGACTTTAGGCGCATTGTGTTCATATTATAATTAATGAGTGTCCACTGGACTACTCGTGTGATAATTTTGAGCCGTATGTTAATATAATTTAGGTCGTTTTTATGTGAACTTGGAGACGACGAAACAGCCAAAAGACTCTTTCCCTTCACCCTTTTCCCCTATACGAAATGATATTGAAGTTCCAGCTTCTGCGTTCTCACACCGGAGCCTTCACGGGCACGAATCATTGGCGATAATACACGCACTTACACGATTGCGAATTGTGTGTTTGATTTTACTATCTTGCAGTATGTTTCGGCTGTGGACCGGAAAAATTTCGACAAAACAAAAATTTTGTGATTCTATTTAAAATAATTTATTGTAATATAAGTTACCCAATAATTACATTCATCATAATAAGAACACAACGCTCTCCCCACGCCGACATCCAAGCAGAGCTCAATCGAGGTTGCGAGGATGCGACGTGGAGAGTTTCGAACAATACCCTCACTCACATTGTAAATTTATACTTGTTAAAACTGGTTCCAAGTTTAAAAGAAAACTGATTCTGGTTAAAAACCGATTAGACGATTAAAAATTATGTAAAAATGAATCGGTATATATACCTATTGTACGACACTAACCTTGAGTGTTTTTTGATTTAGTAAAACAAATTTTGACCTTGTGATTTTCTGGTATATTCTAATCTTTAATTTTTATTATGAAATTTTATTTGACAATTTTTCTTTTGAATTTTTAATTGAATTATTTCTAATTCAAATTATTTGATTTTTATTAGATTTTCATGAAATTTTGTATTTTTCGATAAATTGTCAAATTTCGTTCAAGTTGTTGGTTTTTCGTCTTATGTTTATGTTTATTTCGTGCGGATCTTGTTGAACTTTGTTATTATTTTAATTTACTTTTGTGTTTATAATTTTATATTTAATTGTTCTCTTTCTCGCATTTTGGTAGGGTTAATTGGTGTTTTTATAGGTTTGAGTTTAAATCTGCATGTTATATTTGCATGTGTGTTACCGATTCATTTAAAAATTTTCAAGGCCGTTTGTGTTCTGGCCCAACAATACATATTCGTAACTGCATTCATCGCATAAAATCTTTCTCCACGCCCACACTTCAAACAGAGCTCACACGAAGTTGTTTGGGCGCGACGTGGAGAAAGTCATTGAACCTTTCTTCGCTCGCATCAAGTAATAAAATTGCTTCAAGATGATTAGAACTGCTTCAGGTTAAAAACCGATTTCAAGTTTAATTTTGTGTCAATATATAATGGGAGCCTCAAGATCCAAAGGAATCAAATAAGTCAATCGAAAATAATGAACAACAGCTAGCAAATACCAAATTACTTCAGGATTGATGACAGAAAATGAATGTATACATTTTCAAATTAATCAGAAGATCGTGAATTAGGTTAGAGGAGGAAATTACCATGAGAAACGATGAAGAATATCACCTCCACATAGTGAAAGGAAAATTGGCAATGTTGGACATTTATGGAAATATATGGAGCGAAATAGACAAACTAAACTCTTGGAAAATTGGAAAAGAAATAATGGCTAAAGGTTTAAAGAGCAGCCAATGATGAAGTATTAATTGCCGTAGAATCGAGAAGATCAAACTCGGAAGAAGTCACATGTGCATATTCAGCGGAAGATTCAAATTCAAGACTACTCCAAATTTCTGAAGAAATGCGCAAGAAAATTTCGTTTATCCGAAAACGGCTAACTATTGATAAAATTCAAGAAAATATTGTTTATGGACGTAGAATATGGGATCTCAGAAGCACATCTGATGATACCATTGTCCGTAGCAATAATGGATTATCACGGAAGAATAATTAAGGATGTTTATATCACACCAATAACGAAACTGCAGTATTTTAATGCAAACATCCACGGCATTACTAAGCACAACATCATGAATAAACAAGATTAATATGAAGAAATGAAAAGTATTCAAAATCTTACCAGAGGAAAAATATGGATTAGACACGATTTACAGGCTGAACGAAAATATCTAAAATCTGGGTTAACCATCTATATGTTATAAGGGATTTTGCTGCGGCTCAGATGTTTAAATCATTTGGAATAACACTCAATAAAGAGTGGTACAAACTAAAAACGTTGGTACAAAAAATACGCGGAGAAGAAATGCAACAAGGTATCCACTCATCCTTAAATAATGTAAAAGGAATCTGGAAAGTGTATCTTAAGGTGGAACAGCAATGGATCGATGATCTAGAGTGGAAAACAACTAACTCATCGAGTAAATACTAGCTACGTGAGTATAAAATAATGAGAGCCTCCACAAGCAAGGACCCAGAAAGAGAGGGAGAATGAGAAATCACAGAAATGCCAATGGAAGTGAATCAAACAATCCCAGAATTAAAATGGGCAACAGAAAAAACAATTGAAATACCACAAGAAGGCTTTGGTGAAATAAAACTACAAATAACATTAGAATATCGTCCTATGTTAAAGGAAAAACATTAGAAAAATGAAGATTATTTCAAAGATTGGAGAAGACACCATGGTCTTCAATGAAAAAATATTCGATAAAGAAGAAACCGTGCATCGTTACAAATGTGAAAATGAACGGTTCGAGATAATAAAACTTGATTAAAAAATATGATTATTTATAAATAAATTTTTAAAAAATAACTTGTCTTTTGAATTATAATAAAAAAATATGTAGTAATGTCTCGTCTTTTGAAGTAGTGCGATACCCTTTAAGTACTCTGAATGAAATATTTTATAGTATTATTATTAAATAATAACTCCTTTAACTTGCAGATCCTGAATTTCTAGATCGGAGAGCAAAAGGACCCCGACCCCGATCATCTGCAGCAGTAGCGTAACCAATGATCGGGAAGGGCGAAAAAATTTTTAAATGACTATAATGACTATAAACATTCAAAATTTAAATCGTATTAATTATTGTTATTATTTATAGCCATTATATTATTATCACCATTATTGTTAGTAATGTTACATTGTTATTTCCGACATCTACCAAGATGAATATAACACCCTGTTCTGTAATATATGCACAATCTAAATGAATTATATCCCATTTAGCTGAGATGAGCCATTTGTCAGGACTGCTTATTGATTTACATTTGTAAAATTGACATATTTTACAGTTATAAGCATTGGAATATTTGTTCGCATTGAAGGCTACCATTAATTCACACATAACTTGTTTGTTGTCAGATTTAGTCTAGTATGTGTTTCGACAAAGGTGTCCACAATAAAGACGGTTTGAAGACGGTCTTGTCCCGGTTGTCCGTAAAGATTTGATGATTTAACTATAAAAAAGGTTTAATGGTATATTTAACCTCAAAATAAAATCTGAAATAATAGAACTGTCATAATAAAATGCATTATGGTAAATATAAATGATGGGAAGCTATATCGGCTGTCAGACGGAACATAGATAATGAATTTTTTTGAATTTTTTTCTCAATTGCATAAGCAAAGATTATCTTTAAAATGATTTGTTTTCAATTTTTTTATTAAACAATATCAAACGTTTCCAATAGACATAAGATTTATCTTTTCTGATGAACCGATCTGCTAAAATAATAATGTTAAGAGGTCTAAAATATTCGTTCAAAAAAAAATTTTTTTAATAAAAAATAAGGATTAGTTTACCCATTTTAAGAAAAAAGGAAACAAAAAAAGATACAGCCAATGAGACAGCAGAAAATAGAGTCGTCTCATTAACTGGTCAGCGAGATTGTTGGTGCGACTGCTTCCGCTAAAAACTTGCGGGATAAATCAAAAAAAAGAAATTTAATTATACAGTTTGCTTAGAGACCAAAATTGAATTATCTCCAGCACAAACTGGAAATCAAATATAAATTCTCCCACTAATGGAAATTTTATTAAATTTGGAAAAAAATTTCTGAAGGGAAATATTATCGAGCTAATAATAAATTCATCTTCTCCCAGCTTTGGGATTTAGGAATTATTATTATTATTATTATTATCATTGTAACTGTTATTACTTTTATTGAATATGATGATTAGAAAGAGTTTTTGAAATTTCCTCTCAAAATGTTATAATTGTTGGTGTACGGGGAAAACTTAATCAATAAATTAGCGTTCCTGGTTGGCTATTTTCCTATTCACCATCTAGGGCTTATTTCCCGCGCATGCCCCACGATCATCGCCTATTGCTACGCACCCATGATCGAAAGCATGTTGGTACTGTGCGTAACAGCCGAATTCCATTCGAGCGGGTGAGCATTGTTTCCAATACTACTCCTCGAACAACCTTCGTTCCCAGTTCCCTGCTGCCGCTAGAAGGTCTTACACTTCTCGAATTGGTCGTAATGCCTCTGAGGTGAACCCGATTTTATGACATTTTGGGAGTGTGAATTGTGAAGAGTTTTATCCTATGTAGCTTTGTTAACTACTGTCGAATCAGTTGTTTAATCATTAATTAAGTATTGTAAGGAAAATGATTGAGAGAAAATTTTATTTTATTTTTAAGTGGGTTAAGTTGGTTGAACATCGGTGTCGAAAGGCTAAATATTATTTAAATATGGAATTTTAATGAATAAGATACTCTATTATACAATGCTTAGTATGTATATAGTGAGCTGTACAGTACTCAGTTATTTGTATATAGTACCTAGTGATTGTTGTTCAGTTATTAATCAGTGGATTGTTCAATGTGTATGGGTTATCAGTATTCAGAAGTTTATACCAAGTAAGTGCAATTTTTATGTTTTATGAATTTATTATTATTATTATTAAGATTATTATTATTATTTTTTATTATTATTTTATTATTAATGGCTGTGTTGCTGCAGAGTGGAGAAGATGAGTTGCTCTTGCGAATGACTACTACCTCCCCTAGGCATTACTATGTAACACTGAAACTCACAAATTTCATTTAATAAAATTCTTTGAAAATATATTTTGAACAATTTCTTTGAAAATTTGAACGTTATCAACATGTATAAAAAATTCATTGTAAAAAATTATACATAAAAAATTTCATTGTAAAGTGATATAAAATTTCATTGTAAGATTACATTAAAACTTTTATCAAATAAAAACATGTATAAAAATTTCATCTTTAAAATTCATCGATAAAATAATACTAAAAATTCTATTTAAAAATCATGTATAAAAAATTTCATTGTAAAATTAAAAATATGCGCTTGGCACTGATGGATCCTTAAAATAGTTTGAACTGCCTAAGGGTTACTATCCCCAACCAGCGCCTGCACAAGAATTTTGAACCGCTAGTCACCCGTCAAAATTGACGTTGGTACTGTGAACTAGTGGGTGGAAGGTTAGCAAAAGGTGAGCTCCTTCTCAAGAACTGCTAATGCCCTAACCTCCCTCGGGTTCATGAGCTGTGATAGAAGACTTCATGCTCTACCTAATCGTCCCCTTCTCATCTATCTATCTATTTACTTCATAATTTACTTACTCATTCGATCACTCAGTTTCCCCATATTCAACAACTTCAATCCCATCCAGACATCCATAGCAACTTCAATATTAAAGTTAACATTAATAGATTATATTTAAGATAAATAAACAATTAACATTTATAAATCATAGTCAAATTAAATGGTTCTGTGACCGTCAAAGGTGAGCTTTGTTTCCAAAACTGCTAAGACCCTGTCTAGAGCTGGTTCAGCGAGCTACCGATAGAAGGTTTATTTGTCTTTATTTTTCTAGGCCCCTTACTCCTTCAACTCCACATCACTTTATTTTCATTCCTTATAAACCTGTATAATAAGTGCATATAGAAAGATAAAAACGACAACAAGATTTTATTTACGAATTTATTTCATTATCAAGTTGAATTTTGTCTTAGTTGTGATCTACATTCCTTTTGTCTCCTCTCCACGCGTCCTAACCTTGCGCGAGACTTTGGCCTGAATGATGGTGGAGCCGGATTAGCCGTGTTCTGGTAAGCTACCTGGGCTGGCGCGAACATCAACGGGTAAGTAACGGCCTGTCCCTCCTGACTTGCGGCTACGGCTGCCTCTAACCCCCGTATCTGTACTTTCTGGGCTTGATTCAAGGCTCTTTCTTCTTGCCAGCCCTTCTGTGCCGCATCGAGCTTCTGGTAGAGTTTCTTTACTCTGGCCGGCTCTGACCACGTGGCTCTTTCTCTCTGCATCTCACGACTGAGATAAAGGCATTGTTGATGTAGGCTTGAGTTTTCTTTACTTAATTTGTCTATTATAGTATTGATTATTAGTCACGATAAAAACAAAGGTGCAAACGCAAAAATTAAACCATATAATTGATAACTACAATTCTAATAATACAAATGAAATAATAATATAACGCGTTTCGGAAAAGACAAGTACAATTACAAGGAAAGTTCAAGGAAAATTAGCAGCTGAATCAACACTCAAATCACGTCAGTTGGGATTACCATTTCGGGTTGGGATTCAGTTGCCTGTATCTATGTCGACAGGCAGGTGTCGACGTTTTGGTGGTCGACGAGCTGGAATTAGGGTCGGTTGACTATGCTCTTCCTGAGTCGATGTCGACGGTTCTACCGCAGAGTGGGGGTGCTCGACGGTACTCGCCCACTCAGAACGGCCATCTCCTCCGGTGTAAGTTGTAAACGCTCCAAGGTACAGTGTAGAGTAAGGAGCTCGTCCCCTTCCTCCTCCAGATCGATGTAGATTGAGGGCGGCGGAGAGTGGAACGTCATTGATGGCTCGTAGACCACGTCCGATCTAGGTCGGGGAATTCGAATTCCTCATAGGCGGGAGGCGGGTCAGCTACTCCAGCTTGTTCTCCCATCGTGACATTTGCTCGTAGGAGGCTGGCTTCGGCCGGTCGCCTCTCGCGACATCGGCGATTTCTATTCGGCCGTCGCCTCTGCGTTCCGGTTCCAGTTACGATTGTCCCACTCGGGGGAGGTGCATTTGTCTGCGGAGGCATTGGATGAAGAGGAAGGTGTCGGGCGGGAATCATATTTATCTCTTGAGACCAACTATGACTCAGTAAGCGAGTCCGGACCTCGTTTTCTGTGAATATTTGTCGGAGTGCAGCGCTCTGTTCCGATATTGTGAGTCGCTGACCTTGGTTCTCAATTATCAAATCGTCCCTAGTCCGAGACAGGCGGGAAATCTTTTGGTGCAAGTCGTGGGTAGTTTCCGGTGAATTCCACATGCCTTTGACCTTCTGATTTTTTGCCTGTAAGGTGGCGAAGTTCCTTTCCATTTATCGAGTTTTTGCAGGGCAGCTGTAATAGAGGGGTTAACTCGTGGAATGCGGGGTAAGTCGCTTAATGACGGCATTATCCGAATTACTGGCAGAAGTCTTTAGATGAGTTGATGGATTCTTCAACACTTTCTAGATGGATGAGTGAATGATTCGTGTGGATTGAGGTTGACAATATGTGGTGAGTTTCTATAGTTATTGATTTTCGGAGAGGATGCACTAAAAGAGAAGAGGAGAATATATTATACTTAAGTTATAATTAGGAAAACAAAGAAAAACGGGTCGAAGTAGTATCGGCACAGTAATTATGAATATTTACCCTAGTCGTAACGTGGCCAATAATTATTGCCCCTTTAATATCAATAATAATAATAATAATTCCCATGATAAATATTAGATTAAGAAATTTTATACTAAATTACGGATGATAGTTTAAAATAAGGGTTATATTACTAGATTTTATGATAGATGTTCGACGTTTAGAGGTGCGATCGATGGGGTCGAGTGATGTAACCAAGCTAGTGGGTTCAGAACGGTCGTCGTAATCAGGAACCCAGCTTTCACACTACCTATTAATGGCGTGACGAACAATCCACGAGTTCGGTTGGTTTGTCGTGTAATTCAATGTTGATAGTGAACGCCTTATTGGTCATAACTACTAATATCGGCAATGTTGTTTCTAACAATAATACTGTAGAGTAATGGTCAATGACGATATGACTAAATTGTTCATGGGGAATCATTTAACTGCTGCAATGGCATTAGTTTACACTTGGAGATAATGTTACATATGGGTCTATGGTGATTTTACTGATAGTTGTTTACGGAAGTCGCCAGTATAATTTTATCTAAATCCGCGAAATTGCCAATTGATTGGTTATGACGGTTACTATTTATGGTCGACGATTTTACTAAATCCGATGGTTGAACTTTGTTTAGTTCGGTAGAGATTGTAAGTTAATTCAAAATGATAGTGATTCGCGAGCGGATATGAAGAAAACCAATTTATTGGGAATGCATTATGTGGAATATTTAACTTATTTCTTACCGGGGAATCTGTGTACGTTGTCATGGTCTGGGGATGTTAGTCTTCTAACTCGCAGTGTGGATATTTTCTTTAAATTTTTGGTCATTAAAATAGTGGTTTGAGTGTCTGACACTTCCCAGAAAATTTTCAGATACCTTATGTCATAATAACGAAACTCGTAACGTCGTTTCCTATCCCTGCTACCAGGTCATAGAGTGAATTTCGAGGTATAGACAAGAAAAATTTTCCTAATGATCGACTATCGATCATCCCTAGTGCTCCTACCTGATAACGCCCTTCCCATAATTTATTATTCCTGCTCGCCTCGACCGACGTTTCCATCAGCCGTTGTGAGTTGTTTAACGATGCCCTACGGGTAGGGTCCTGTGTCTTTCGACCAGGTCCCGTCGCGGACAACCGAGATTTCAAGAGGGCTCAGCCCGCGATCTCTACTAGGGAACTTAATCCACCAGCCGGATCACCGACCTGCCTACTTGATGACTATTGCAATACATAATATAAATATAATTTAAGGGACCTCGATATATATATATATATATAAATATGTTATTCATTAAATCATTTAAAATAAAATATCATAGAGACAAACTTAGAATTACATGAAAAATAAAATATCCTTACTTAAAAATCGATTGAAGTAAATTTTCAAAATTACACAAGTGATTATAAAGACTTTGTGAAAGTTGTAAAAGTGATGATTATAATGAAATTTTTCACTGCTTATATAGTATTTTTGTGTCTGTGTGCGACCAATAGGCAATTTTTCGCCATTTTAAGGGTTTTTAATTATTTTATTAACTTCTAATTATTTTTATAATTTTTTATATATTTTTTCTTATTTTTTGATATCTTAATTTTTATGTTATTGGATTTTATTTTCATTATTATTTTCTTATGATATTCTTTTTACCCTTAATATTTTATTTCTTGGTCGCCACTTCTGCCTATGTTTTTTCTAAACCTTGTTTTGCAAGGTTTTGGCAGTTTATTTTATTTCACGTATGTTTCTTTCTGCATCTGTAGGGTTTTTCAAGGATTTTAATTAATATTTGTTTTAATTAATTTTGTTATATTTTTATTTTGTTTTATTTAATATGTTTTTATTTTAGTTTTGATCTCTGCTTGCGGTGCGTGTGTATATGCTGTGACCATATTCCTTATTTTTATTTTTTATCTTTTGTTTTTGTAATTTTATTTTAATTTTGGCTCTAAGCCCAACATAATGATAACTATTATTATTATTATTATTATTATTATTATTATTATTATTTTTATTATTTTTAATGTTGTTGTTATTAGAAATAATTCTTTTTTCGTCTAAAAATTTCCTATAAAAATTTTTTTTAAAACACTTTAAATTGAAAAGCTAGTTGGTCATATTAGTAGGTTTCATATATTATAATTATTGATAATAATTATTATATTAATAGATCAACCAGCAAACATACAGATTCGAGGGCGAATCTCAATTAAAGGGGGAGATATGTTGGGGTTAGGTGATTTTCAAAAAAATCATAATAAATAAAAAAAAATTAAAAATAATCAAAAAATTAAAATCAATATTTTCCGGGGGAATTGGGTATGTGCCAATGCCAATTGACGAAATTACTACGAAAATAATAATATAAAAATAATTTGGGACCTTTAGAACAAGTTATTAAGAAAATACCGCCCTCCTACCTTAATAGAGTTTATAAAATTATTTCCATTGGTAATTTGAATAAAAGGAGATATGAAAATTTAAAAGGTTAGTACTGCGATGGGTACCGGCACTCGTTTTAAGGAATACTGTTGGAGGGACTTGAGAATATGATATCAAGTCAAGGTTCGGAAATTTTTGGGTCAGAATAACAATAATTGGAAGATGGACATACTTTAGCTGATTATAATATGCAAAATAATCTACACTCCTTTTGGTTTTACAATTAGGAAGTAGTATGCAAATATTCGTGAAAACTCTGACTGGGGAAACAATTACACTTGATGGTGATTCGAGTGACACTATTAAAGCTGTAAAAGAAAAGATTAGAGACAAAGAAGGAATTCATCTTGTGCAGCAAAGGCTAATTTATGCTGGCAGACAATTAGAACCAGAAAAAAATCCAAATTATAAATTTTTATTGAAAATCTTATTTTACATTATAAATTACCAAATCATTCATAAAATTTTAAATCTTACAAAACACTAACATACCATTTGACGCACATAAACAAACTCTATTTTTAACCAAATTTTGTAATTTAATTTTTTAAATAAGCTTAATATGAAATTAACCATCCTTCCTTTTAACACCCTCGTGTTAATTCCTGGCTTTCATTATTCCAACCTTTCTCTATTGTTGGTACTGGGCACACTTTGCTAATTGCTCTTATCATTTCCTTTCTTTCATACAATATCTAAGCTACTCTGCTTTGACCATCTGTCCTGGTTATCATTTTAATAACTTTCGCTTATGGCCATTTTCATTATTAGTTCCTCTTGTCGTGTATCCATACCACCATTCGTTCAATTAATTCCTCTTCTATTCAATTCCACTTTTCATGAGATCTCCATTGGGAAATCACTTCTTTCATCCATCTAGACCAAAATTGTTTATTTAATTCCTGCGTTCTCTTCCATCGCACGTAAGAACACCTTTTTCATTCAGCTCTATGACTGTTTCAGCTTTCCACTTGGTTCTTAATAAATGATTTGGTGTAATAACCGCATCTTTGCTGTCGTCACATTGAATTAAGAGTGGTCTAGAATTCAGCAATATTTCCGCTTTTGTTAACACGGTGGATAATTGATCGTCATTGATTTCTGCGTTTGATAGAACAGCTCGTTTTGCCCACTTTATCAGTGCCTCAAAAACTCCTCCGAAGTGGAGAGCAGAAGGTGAATTGAATACCAAACTGTATTGTTTTCTGCCAGTTCTTTGGAGACTTGATAATTTATTGTAACTCCTTTCTTTTTAAGCAGTAATTAATCGCTAACTGCAACGAGTGTGCAAAACATAGGATTCCTTCAAAAGATAAATTTTCTGTTTCCTTGCATATATTTTCAGCGTTATCATGTACAATGGCAACGCATTTATTTTGCAAATTCCAGTTATTTATAATGTCATTAATTTTCAATATAAGATTTTCATGTGTGTGCTTTTCGAGAAAACTTGACATATCGTGCAAACAGTTATAGACAAAGGTACTATCTGTCATAATAAAATGCGCAGTGATTGTTGAAATAGATGTACAAGTATCGGCGGTGAAGCTAACAAAAATTGCTTTGCTTAAAAATGTTTTAAGTTGAGTCTTTGCTTGTTGATATAGGAGTGATAGAGTTGTAGAGATAAATTTCCATCAATTTGGAATTTTAAAGATTGAATTTAATGATTCAGTATATGCAATGAAGTTTTTGTTTCCTAGAAATGAAACAGGTAAACTGTTTTCACATATTAGTGAATAAACATAATATTCTACTTTTTTAAAATTTATTTCTTGGTTGTTTTCATTCATTTCATTATTTGCGTGAAATAATCTCACGTATTGTAACATGTTGTTTGTTGCGCCAGACAGTGGATTTAAAATCCATTTTATTGAATAAATTCCACACTATGCTAGTTCTTTTAATTTTTTTGCTGATGGCTGAAGTACCGAACTGAATACCGATTTCATCTATAACCTCGGTTGTTACTTCTTTTGCTAATACGGACAATTCTTGTATAGAATTTATTGATATTGTTCGAACTTCAAACGCGTTGTATGATGAATCGACAATAAGTGCTTGGTCGTTGTTAATCATAAATTAATCATAAATAAAATGTAGGTTTGGCAGAAAAGTTATGTATAAAATAAGCTTATTTTGCGCCCAAATGTCCCACGCAGCAAAATCAGGGTGCCAATAAAAAACTAGCAATAGAAAATTTCTGTTTATTAAATGTTACCAGTCATTTTAAAATCACTAATTTGATTGGGTCTTTATGACCTCAAACTCAGTATGAATGTTAATCATAATGTTCACTGCAGATTATTTTTTAATATCTTTAATTAATGTAGATTTATTGTTCTTAAAATTTTCATTGAATTTATGTATAGTAATACTTTTCAAAACTTCACATTAAAATTTTTGTTATGTAAAAATTCATTTTTAAATTATATAAGAAATTTTCGTATTTGGTTTTTGAGTGCCGTCACAAATAAAAAGCTGGGAACTACTGCTCTTACATATGAATAAATATCCATTCCATTTACTGTATCATTTTATTTGTGTTTATCAAAATTTATTGATTTTAAGGTAATTTTTAAAATTAGAAATTAATGATTTATCACTACATTGTATAATTTATTAATAAGTAATGTCGCTTAGGCAAAGGTTATCTGTTACCATATTCGAAAAATTAAATTGTTTTAACTTTTCAGCCATTTTATTAAATTATGATAATTTTATTTGAATTCAGCTTATGGAGTCAATTTCAAATAATTATTGATTTTTTCACATTTTCAAGCAATTCAATTTTATAAGCACCTTACAAATTTTATTTTTGCCTTTGAATTCCAATTATTTGCACCAATCTGAATTCTGTATCTCCAAAAAACTGACTTCATAAATCTTGTATTGAAATTGACATACTGACATCTTTCGATTGAAAATTACATATAATTCATATGTTGTATTTGTAATTATCTTGATTTTTTGGTAAATAATGTTAATGATAGCGGAAAAAACAACGTTTCGATTTCAAGCCAAGCTAGCCTTTTTTCTTCAGCGTTATCAATTTTTAAATATAGGAAACATGTGGGAAACATATATTAAATGTAACATGTCCCTGTCTAATGGTTTCTATCAAAGTTTATCAAAATTAAGATTACACTACTTATATATTTTTCGTATACACTTGGATCACTTGGATCAACGAAATAAGGGGAGTGATTAATTGTATGATGCGGGTTAACATATCTCAAATTTTCAATTGTCTATTGAACTGTAATCATCGTCGTACCAAACATCATGTTGTTTCTTATAATGTTGGTCATTGTTTCTGCATTCCTATCTGGCACCGGTATTATGAAACAATTACTCGAGTTACGTTCGATGCCAATAACATACACAGCTGATCTAGCATTCGGCCTCAGTTGTATTTATATATTCAAAAACATTATTTTCTTAAAAACATGGTATTTTCCTCACATATCTCTTTTTCAAATGAAATTAGAACGCCATCTGTGCCAATTCTTTAAAACTCACGGCCCGGATCAATATTAATTTAATATTTATTTGATTATTAATTTATGGTCTTAGCTCAAAATTTTTCACCGAAAGTGTTCAGTACACTCTTTCAGAAATATTTTTTTAAAAAAGATATTGTTTATTAGCTCACTTCAAAAACTAAACCACCAATTACCTCGAAAGTTAGAAACAGTACAAGTGTTTCAAATCATTGATATATAAATATTTAACTTTTGCAAAACGTGTTTAAATATCACTTACAAAGATTAGTTTCCTAAACTTCTTTCAACAAAAAGTCAAATAGTTAATCGGCATCAACTTGCATAGAATCACAATTTTTGTCTCATTATTCTAAAAAATTAAATTATGTTATCCTCCAATAAAATTAATTTAAAATTTAATATTTCTATGCTTCAATTAGCTTAAGTAAATTTCACATTTAAAAAATGTATTAAGTGTCGTAAATTGATGTTAAATATAAAACAAAATATTGATTGTCTTAAAGTGAAGTGAAAAAGAAATTCGCATATAAAAATACACATCATATAAATTTTTACAGTCACAAATGGATTTCACACAATTTTTTACATTTAAAATCATATACTTAAAAGTACAGTAAACCCTCCAACTGCGCGGTTTTTCATTGCGCGATTTCGCAATTGCGCGGCCAAACCTTTAATACCAAAATTTCGTAGCTGCGCGGTTTTTTTTGTTTTTGTCTATTTTAACAAGAAAAATCATGTCAATTTAATTTTTTATGGTGAATCCCGTAAAACTACGAATACATATGGTAGTGAAAATAGTGATTCATCGTATTTCGATGCACTGTATTTTTTATATAAAAATAATAAAGGCAGTTTCATTTTCTACTGATGTGGTTAGGATTAGGATGTAAAATTACATAGTTTTAATTAATAGATATTTATACAAGTGTTTATTTAATTAAAAATATATTAGTATTAAATTCAAAAAAATCTTATTCGTGTGCATTAGATATAACCGTAATAAAAAATTATTACATCCAAATAAAGAGTGTTATAAAGTAAGTATAAATAAAATTTTTGATTTTTGATTTAATACTCATTTTGATTTAATAGGTTTTTAATAATTTCTACACTTTATATATAATAATGGAAAAAGCTGGCAAAATCTGACAGCAGCTTTAGCACCATATGCTGAAATTTATAAAGAAAAACAAAAAGCTGGTAAGCAATCAGTGTTAACAAGCTTTTTTCCAAAAAATATACAATCACAGCCAATAGAATCAAGCTCATCAGCATGTATCAGTGATTAATATAACGTTACTTATGTTAATTTTTATTTTTGTTTAGTCGTTGAATTGAGACTGTTTTTTAGTTCTTGTATTGTTTTTTATAATTTTTATTTATGTTAAATTTTTATTAATTTTTATAATAGTAATATTAATTATGTAAAAGCAATGAATTGAGACTGTTTTTATTAGTTTTTATGTTTATATAAATGTAAATATGTATATTAGTCGTTGAATAAAGACTTTTTATTATATTTTTTAATATTTTTGTAATATCTGGAACCTAACCCCATAATTACATATAAAATCGGGTTCACAGTGCGCGGTTTCGGTTTGCGCGTTGTTTTTGTGGAACGTATCTACCGCGCAGTTGGAGGGTTTACTGTATAACCAACATCAAAATAAGATATTGTGAAGACTTATATCTAATTTAATGTTATATTTGCATGTTAGCTAACTTATGAAACTGTTGTGTGTTTGGTACTGCTTTTAGTGATGAAATTGATATAAAAGTAAAATAAACTTTATCAATTACTGAAGATAAAATACACTGGATGTGTTGTTTACAAAAATGTTTACAATTAAAAATTATGAGTTTTGATATTATTTTGCATCCCTTAAAACTAAATTATTAAAATAAAATTCATATAATAAATGTAGATCATGTTAGCAAAAAAAATGCAGTAAATTTTAAATATGTAAAACGAGGCTACTAATAGGTAATGAAAATAAATGATTAACGAGTGAGTTTCAAAACAACAATTTACTTGTATTCTTTGGTCAGTATAACTTTGTAAGTGTTATTGCAACTATGGTTGCCGTGACAAATTTATTTGTCTGTAAATTTTACTGACTTTATCATTTAAGCAAACTGTTGGCGTACTGGGTAGGATTAATTTTGTTTTAATCTGCTCTCACTTATTTTCATCTACTTCTTCAGTCAACTCTTGCCTTTGCTAGGGTAATTCCTATCTCACCCAGACGCCCCACAATTTTAACCTTACCACTGTATACCCATGAGCGAGCCCATATTGGTACTGTATACAGCAGCCGAGAGTCCACAAGCAGGTGAGCCCCGTTTCCAGGACTACTCCTTGTGATAATCTCGTTATCGGGTTCCTGACGGCCGATAGAAAGACTTACGTCTGATTCCTTTGACGTTAATGCACACATCTCTAAATTTTTACCGCCGATCTTAGGTACGCGTTCGGAATAACGTTTTCCCACGGTCTTTTAGTCCATCGCTAAATATTACTACAAATTTATCGCCGGAAACATACTCGTTTGAGACTTGGCTACTTGTTTAACCTTTGCTAATTTTAATTTAGCTAACATAAATTTTAACTATTTAATCAAATGAAATTGAACTACGGTAAATTAGAAATTTTTCGAAGGGAAATTTGGATTAATAACTTTTGAAAACGCAGATCCTTAAATTATCTAAAAAATTTTAATTAAACTCCCAAATCAATTACTAGAAAACGCAATAATATTCTTAACCTAGAATTTTGTTTTAAATTTATAAAGATTTCTCTTAATGTAACAAGTAGCAATTTAAAACTTCATATACATTATTAAATTTACGGCTAGGTCAGCTGTTTTTCAGGTTAATATAATTTTCTGTTTAATTTTTAGGGAAAATAAAATCACCTAAACTTCCATACTTCATCTTTCATGCACAATCATTCTTTTATTATGAAAAAAACATCCATTACAAAAGGTTAAATCGATTATACCACAATTACGCTTACTTCGTTTTCGGCTTTCTGAGTTAAGTAAACTTGCTAATCATACTCCATACATACATAAAGCTTTATCCATATCGTACTATATTCATACCAAACTTCAAACATTCATTCATGATTTATTTAATTAGGAAAATCAAAAGGGGTTAAAATCAATAAGAATTACAAAGATTTCACTTTTATTAAAATGATTTACAAAACGAAATTAAATGAAATATAATCGCTACATAAATTTGTAAATAGTGTTATGAGGATGGGGTCAGTTTTTATTACCAATGGATGGTTACTCGTCGATATCGACAGGGAATTTTCGTTTATTCCGGAGGGGTTGAAATTGGGTGGTTCCGAACTGGGGGACGGAGTGGCATAATTCATCTCCGAAATCGTCCATCCAGTAACTTGCGAGAGTCGGCGATTTCTCTTTCATCATAGTTGTGGGATTGGTTACGGGCGAGATGTTCATGTGCATTTGCATCTCGTCCGATTCGTCAGTACTGATTTGCGGAATGGGTTTTTCCGTTTTTTCTGGATCTGCTATAATTTCGTCTCTTTTTACAAACTCGGGATGCTGCTCGGCGACCAGTGCTGCGGCTTCTTCGAGCACATGTGCCGCGTTGCTTAACAGCGTTAGTCCCTCGGCTCGGCGTCGTTCACGGCGGCGACGATTTTTGCTGGGGTGATGTTTCTTGCTGGTCCGGGGTGTTTGAGCTGGACCAACTTGACTTGTTTCAGGGAGATGATTTGCGGGAATCAGATTCAATTTCACCGCCAGATCACGACCCGCTATCCGTTTTTTCAGCTCTACTTCAGTGAACGAAGCCACTAGGATGGCGCTCTGATCGTTAATGACGATCCGTTGAGCCCGGTTTTCTACTATTAACTCTTCTCGGCATCTAGACAGCCGGTGTATCTTGTCTTGAAGGACTTTTACCGCTTCGGGAGCGAACCACGTGCCGAGCGTGCGTTCGTGCTCCGCGAACAGTTTGTTGTATTTCTGTTGGCAAAAGCTATGGTCCAGCTGGGTATTTATGGCATTCGGTTTTGAAGATAACTTAGGTATCTTATATCCTGGCTGCATTTCGATAAGTTTTCAGAAATTTTTGGAGAATTTTGAAGAGAAGAATTGGCTGGGTGATTTTCTCAAGATTACAATCAGCTAAATGACGAAGAGTTTCTTATCATAAACATGGAATAATAGTAATAATTTAAGTATAATAGAGATTTATGAATATAATAAAATTAATAATTAAAACGATTCTCAAACATTCTCATTCCTCACTTATCCATAAATTAATATTAATTACTGCGATGTCTTGTTAAACGTTAAACTGGTCGAAAACAAAATCCGTTGGAGAAAATAAAAAATCCTGATGCCCCGGTCACTTATTCGTTTAAAATTTAGTTTAGGTGCGTATTATAGATTGCTTTTTATAAAATATCATTCATTCGATTTAGTCACAACACAAAAAAAAACTAATTTCACTGGTTCCTTTCTCGTTTCCTATGCTTAACCCTACAGTCTTCCGCCGAACATAGCTTTTTATTTCGGTTTTTAAATTTTTTGCATTTTTTTTTCGTTTAGAACGCCTAGGCACTATATTTGAAACAAAAGATTTTTTTATGAAATTAAGTTTTATTAATAAAAAAAAAATATACACATAAATATACATATTATTTTAGGATTATTAACGACTATATGTGTGTATATTAAATAAAAATAAAAATATTAAATATAGGAACATAAACATTACTTAAACCACATAAATATATAAATATATATATACCACATAAATATATAAATATATACCACATAAATATATAAATATATATATGTAATCTAATAAAATTAAGTAAATATAAAGAGACTATGCTTTTAAATTTAAAGAAAAAAATTTTTCGTTTCTGACTAACAGAATAGATCTTGTTGGAGACTCTAGATAATACGTAAAGTTTTCAACTTGAACACAATTTTTGTCCACTTCTACTACTTTTATGCACCATTTTTCCTTTAAGGCAGTAGCATAAATTTCGGCATATGAAGAAGAATTTTCGCCACGACTTATAAGTTTTTCGTCATGCTCATCTAAAATGTCAGATGTATCTGGATTACTTTTTATATATGAAATTATTTGTGGCATGTAATTATTCAGAAAAACTGAAAAAGAACTGTTTTTATCTTTTATCTGATGAACACCTAAAAAAACTTGTTGACACTTCCTCTGGATAAAATTAATCTTCACAATCTTCATTGTCAAAAAAATTCGAATTTTCAGCAATTAAATCTTAATTTTCATGAATCCAATCATCGTAATTAAAAGTAGGTTGCAAAATTTGTTGTAAAGTAGTATGGAGTGAATCAATATTAAAATCTATTTTAGGTACAATTCCGCAATATTTAAATGCTTTTACTATAAAGCTAGAATCCTTTGTCGATATATAGTCCACAACCCAGTCGCTAACTATTTTATAGTTAGGAATTTTAGGATTTCCTTGTCGAGTTTGCATTTCAGGATTTTTGAGTGCTTCTGATATATATTCATCATACCGTGTATTATAATATGCTTGAAAACTACGATTTACTCCTACGTTTAATGGTTGCAGGAGACTTGTCAAATTCGAAGGCACTAACACAACAAAAATATTGAATTTTTCCAGATATTTAGATTCATGTAATTTTACATGGCTTCCGTAAGAATCCATTATTAGCAATACTGGATCACGAGCTAAACTGGTTTGTGGCCTACACAAAATAATTTCTTTAATATATTGTTTCAAGATGTCATCGTTAAACATTCCAGTTCTATTCACATTTACAAGGCACTTTTTGTTTACAATTGGTTTTTTTTTAAATTCAAGAACAGAACGTGTGGTTGTCAAACGTTTATGTGAGGTACCAGATTTTCTCATTAAAACTTCTCTGCATCCCTTCTGGGTTATAGTCGTTTTTGGTTCGGATTCGAAATAGCGTGGTACTTGGTCGAAATTAATGATATTGCACATTTTTATTTGTTTTTCCTTAATTTTGTATGAATTATTTTTAAAAAATTGCTTACAATAGCATTAACATTTTCAGGGGTTTTTTTTGTTGTAGTTTGACGTCGAGATACTAACTCATGGCGATTTTTAAATCGTTTACACCAATCTGATGAATGTTTGAAATTAATCCACTTGAAATTTTTTTCAGTATCTATTATTTTCAGACGTTCACAAACTTCTTGTGATTTTAATTGAATGTACTTATCTTTAACCCTTAAGCCCTTAGAATTTCTATCAAGTATCTATTGCAATACTTCATTTTCAATTTCAGGAAATTCCAATTTTCGTCCACCCCCAGGTAATCTTCGTGCAACTTTTATTTGAACGGGTTGATTGTTTAAAGTTTGAAGAAGTTGTGCTTTTTGATTGTGCCATCCCCTAAGAATTGATGTACCAATGTTGTATTTTTTTGACAATGCCATCCAGCCACTGCCTTTCACACCGGCATTGTATTCATTTAAAATTTTTAGTTTATGTTTAATTGAATAATTTTTTCTTTTTAGGTTATTTGACATTCTATGGCTATGGCTGAAATCATAAAATTTAAAATAAATGAAATGATCTTTGCATTTATTAAAATTAAAAAGTCTACCTTTACGAAATAGCGTGCTAAAAACATCCACTTTTGTTAATTTGTAAAAGGAGTATTAATTTCTATAATTTTTTAATATAAACAATATCTTCTCAATATTTTTTAATTCATGATAAAAAAGTCTAAGTATTTTTTCTCAATTATGTTGGATGTACGGGAAATTTTAATTGCTGACTAACTCGCCTTCCTGGTTGGTAATCATTCGAGAGGAACTCTAGGGTTGACTTTTCCGCGTTCCCCCATGACTTTGTCTTACTGTTACGTACCCATGATCGAAATAATGTTGGTGCTGTACGTTACAGCCGAATACCATTCGAGCAGGTGAGCGCTATCACTAACATTACTCCTCGAATGACTGTCTGCGTGCGACCAATAGGCGATTTTTCTCCATTTTTGAGGCTTTTTTTATTATTTTATTTTTTTCGAATTATTTTTATAAATTTTTATACATTTTTCTTTATTTTTTGATATATGAATATTTGTTTCATATTTTATTATTATTTTCTTACAATATTATTCTTTAACCCCAAAATTTTGTTTTCTGGTCGCCTCTTCTGACTGTGTTTTTTCTAAACCTTATTTCGCAAGGTTTTGGCAGTTTATTTCTTTTCTCGTATGTTTCTGTCTGCTGCTCTAGGCTTTTTACGAATTTTAATTAATTATTTGTTTTTATTTAATTTTGTTATATTTTTAATTTGTTTTAATTAATGTTTTAATTTATTTTTAGTCTCTTCTTGCGGTGCATGTGTATGTGCAGTGACCATTTTCCTTATTCTTATTTTTTGTTTTAATCTATTGGTACTTTTGTTTTAATTTTGGCTCTAGGCCCAACAATTAAAAAGCCTAAAAAATAAAAATTTGCCTTAATCGCCTATGATTGGTTGTTTATTTAATGAAATTATATTGCGAAAACCATTTAGACATCGATGACACCATAAACTTTGAACTCTAGTATCAGTAAAAGAATGATTCCAATGTATTTAAATAAAATTTATTTAACTTTATTCGTCCTAGTTTTTTATTTTTTATCATATTATTTTGAATTTATTGAGTTTAAATTAATAAAATGTTAATATTAAATTTAATTCAAATATAATAATTTATCATTTTATAATTATGATATGATAGTAAAAATTTAATAGTACTTACATTTTACTGTTTTACTTTTGCGACTCAGAGTTTTAACATTATTGTTGATAATTTTTATTAATGATTTTAAATCTTGAATTATATTATTGATGGATTCCATTTTCTAAAAATAATTAAAAATATGATAAAAATCTTACTAAAGTTTGGTATTTGATAAAAGTGAATTTTTTAAAAAATGCATTTAGTTATATATTAAAAAACATGTAAGTGGTTACATGATCGACCAATTAAAATTTAGTTTATAAAACACACTTAATTACATAACATCAAAAACATTTAAATACATATAATCCTCTTTAAAAGTAATACGTATTACATAATTCATCTTTAATTACATTTATAATTAAAAAACAATTTTGAAAAGAAACTTTATTCGATAAATTCATTTATTTTTCATTGTTTTTAACCAAGCTAAGCAATGCTGTCCACATGTTTTTGTCATCGGATTTTGATAACGATTGAGTATTTACAATCAAAGCTTTGTTAAAATCGATATATGGAATTTTATCCAGAGGGAAAACTCCAAGAAATTCTTTTCCCAATAATTATTTACCAATAGAATCAATCTGAATAGAACTAATAATAATTAAAAAATATATAATTAATAAAATTTCTTACTTCATACTTGACAATTAAAAAATCTCAATCTGGTTTATAGTTCAAACTAATACTCTTCGATTGGAAGTAATTTGAATTTCCTTTTCAAAAACTCCATATATAATTACAGTAACATTCAGTTAAGGGTGATCCAAACTTTATATCTAATCTTAAATTTCCACTTTGTGGTAACTGACTTTATTAAGATCGAAATCTGGCGCCAATATGAATGTAAAGAATGGATACTTATTTCTAAAATCTGACATACTGATACCACAATTCAAATTTTTATTAAGATATCCCATATTCCTAACAATACTTTGCATATAATTTGTACTATAATTATCATTTTCAAAATCTTGACTATATTTTTCACGATAATCACTTCCTTTACTTAAAGTTATTGACTTAACGTTAAAGTGATCAAACATAGTAAATATATCTAAAAACGAACCACTAAATCTTTTATTTACCTGGAAAGTTACAAGGATAAAATTAGGTAATCGTCTATCACCAAATATTTGTTCCTTATAAAAAGAAGAAGATCCAATAGGTAAAGAAAATTCAACAACTTTGCTTCGCATTGGATAAATTGCATTTCTTGTAGCAAGACCTATTTGATGACCCGCTAAAACAGAAGGTTCAACACGAACTCTTCTAACCATTAATTTTGCATCTAGCAATACTATTTTAGGTACAAATTTAGTACATGTCAGACTTTTTTCTGGATTTGTTCTTGTTAATTTAATTTGGACACTAATACTTGGTAACAAATATTTCGGTTGATCAAAGAAATCAAATTGAAGTGGCGAACATAATGAAAATGCTTTTGATTTTGCAATCCATGTTTTTCGCATCAGATCATGTTCAGTGTAACCCATTCCCCTAAAGATGTATGTTTAGCATCTTGATTATAATTTATAATAGTTTCAATTAGGGCTTTGTGTGCAATACTATAATTTGCTTTTTCAATTTTAGTAGAATTATAAACTAATTCAGCGTCTTTAAAAAGAGTTTGAAAAAAGAAATTGTTTGCTGTTACGTCAGCTTATTGTGTAATATTTTCACCTAAGCTATTTACAACTTTCAACTGAATATATAACAAAGTATCGTTCAAATCTAAATATTCTGTTTGTGATCCGTTAATGTAAAATTGAATCGAAGAGGTACCAGCATCAGTTATTGAATTCATTGGGAAAATATCTTCAAATGAACCATGTTCAATTACAGCTTGAATGGATGGTCTATCAAAAAGACATAATTCAGATTTTGCACTAATCATTTTTCAAATATATTTCCGAATCCTCTCATTCTTTTGTTTATATGTTTCTTCATAATCTTTCTACGTTTAAGTGTCCCTCCTTTTTGTTCATTTTCATGATTAAATACATCACTTACTTTATTAGTAACACTAGGTAAAGTTTGCATAACACTAGGTAAAGATTCTTTAATTTCAGATATTGCATTTGATTTTAAAGCAGGTAAAAAATAAGAATTATTATTTATTACGTTATTTGCCGTTTTCATACCGAAATTGCCTATACTTCTAAGAATAGGTAATGCAAATCTACCTATTGTTTTCAAGCAACCGGTTCCATATTGTTTACCTATAAAATATGGTAATTCTCCACCAGATTGACTACTACTATAAAAATTTACAATGTCAGGATTGCTCATTTATTTTACGAAAATGTAATGTAAGAAAAGTTTTATCCTCTTTACCAAATATATATTTTCCACTATCGTCACGAATATTGATTTCTATATTGTTTATATATGTTGACGATACAGACAAATACATTGGGTTTTTCTCTATAATTTGAACTAGATCATCCTTTTTATGTTTTTCAATCCATACACATTTCAATAGAGGTATGAAAACATCACTAACAAGAATAGGTTCACTGATGTTTGTATAGATCATCATTTGTTGATTACTTTGCAAAATTTCTGGTAAACGTAATCCAACAATAACTTTTTCTGAATATGATTCTTCACTTAATCCTAAACTTTGAGCCAAGAATTTACTAAATTTAACTTTACTGACATCATCTTCCAATTCAATTTTGACTAATCTTACTTGTTTAATTTCGCAAGATTTAAATGGATGCGGATAAAAAGTCATTAATTGATCATTTATTTGTGATAAATTAGTAATGATTAAATTTTATTCAAATTTATCTGTATACTCGACATAATAAAAATAATTTATAGTTAATTGAATTGTATCAAACTTTATTTTACGATTATTTGAAGGAATTTTAATTTGATTCAAGTTTTCAACAAAATTTATTTCTTTTTTATTAAATCCTAATTTTTGAGCTTCTGCAATACTGTCAAATGAAATTTTAAATGGAAAACATTTACAATTAATAATTAAAGTATTTCTATCAATGTATACTAGATAAAATATAGAGTCGTGACTAATTGTATATTCATTCTTTGCATCGTTATAGTAAAAATATTCATAACTTGTATGTAATGTGCTCTTACTATATTTAATATTCGAGTTGTTATAAAATGGAAAATTATTGAATACAAAAGTGAATTCGGTCAGAGCAACTTGCCATTCACCTTCAAATAAATTGGATTTTGAAATTCAGCATTAAATTTATCAGCTTTATTATTTGGATGAGTAAGAAGACAACTATTACTCGGTAGATTTATGTAAAAATCTTTATTCATTTATTTTTCTAAAATGTATTGATAAATGTGTTTTGGTATCTTTACTAAATTTAATTAATTTTCCACTATCATCGCGAATATTAATGTCAATGTTGTTTATAGTTGAAGTTGAAATTGGTAAATACATTCGATTCTTCATTTCTAATTGTACAATTTTCCCTTTTTCATAGTTTAGATTTTAATAGAGGAACTCTAACATCTCCAACAGCTATTGGTTCAATAATATTCGAATAAATGAACATTTATTGATGATGATGTAATAATCTTGGAACTTTATTACCAACGATGTCTTTATCACTAAAAGTTTGTTTATTTAATCCTAAGGTTTTGATTAAATTGTTGTCAAAATATATTTTTGAAATGTTATCTGCAAGCTTTACTTTAACCAATTCATTGTTTTCGATTTTTAGTTCTTTCAACGGAGACGGAATAAATGACATTAAATGTCTTTGTAATTCAGATAATGTGTTTATGAGTAAATTATCTTCAAAATATTTTTCAAATATTGTTTTTCTTCATAACTTATAATTATCCCGAATTGTTCCATAACACCATCATCTTTAAATTTTGGTAATTTTAATCGGCAGTGATCATCTTTATTAATGACGGATATAGATTTTAATCCAAAACTAAACGCTTGTTTAATGTCAGGGAATGTTACTTTAAATGGAACATGTGGACAGACATTAACCAAGTTCTCATATTTTTCAATAAAAACATCAACATCAGGGGTGCGTTTAGTATTTATTCATCCGTAAGTTTTATTTTGATTAGTGATTTTCAAATATTTTATTTCTGTAACATTCTTCATCGTTTCATAACTTAGGTAAGAATTACTATTAAACGGAAATGTTTTATACACAAAAGTAAAATCAATCAAAGCAACTTCCCACTCACCATTCAAGTAAATAGGACTTTGAAATTCGACATTAAAATTACTAGCTTCATTATTAGGAAAAATAAGAGGACAACTATTACTAGGTAAAATCATATAAAAATGGTTTTCTTTCATAATATTTATTTAATTAATTGATTTTCAGATATCCAAGTTGGATTTTCATATCCATGCCATTTAACATAGTATTGTTTATATTTACCAACATTCTTGGTTTTTAATATCTTTTGAATTCTGAATACAGTAGGGGCTTCTATAACTTGGAGTTCCTGTTCGTAGAATTTTCCACTAACTTGATTGTTTTCCTCATATTTGATAAAGTACATTACAGGATTCTGATTCGTATCAGTTTCTGAGATTTGAAATACTTCATCGCTCCAATTGTTGTCGAAATTCTTGATGAAAGGAGAAGCACTGATTTTACTTATTCTAACATGGTTACCCACTTTATATTTAGGCTTTTTAATGATAGAATCAGATTGTTGTGATATCCAATTATCCATATTATTCGTTGAATAAACATCAATTGGTCGCATTCCATTTAAACCCCTATGTGGCGAATAATTGTAGCTATAAATTGCTTTCTGTAAAACATTTATCCAGGTTTTATTTCCTTTATATACGAAATATTTTTTCAAGCGATCTCTTAGAGTTCGATTAAATCTTTCCACGTGGGCAGCTTTAAATTGAGAAAATACAGAGTAATGATTTATTCCTTTGATAATTTCTTTAACGTTACTATTATAAAATTCTTTACCTAAAGAATAAATTTAATTTAATTTATTTATTTAATTACATACCCAAATCAGTTTGTAAATTACGAGGCTTGCCATCAATAAATAATTCCTTGATTGCTTCAGCCATTTCATTGGCCGATTTGGTTTTTGTTGGAATTGCACGAGCGAATTGACTAAATATATCAACACATGTCAAAATATATTTGTATCCTTTATTAATTTTAGAGAATGGTATTATTTTCATCAAATCCATTTACCATAAATCATCAACTCCCATTGTTTTATAACTACGGATTTTGAATTTCTTCAACATTGGTTTATTTAAACTGTACGCTATTTGCCCAGATAACCAATTCTGAGTTTCTTTCTTTGAATTAACTTCTTCCTTCGCCAGTTTTCTTACACCACCAAAACCAGCGGGATGTTTTGGATCTGTCCATACTTTTTCGATCTTTTTCACTGTGTTTCGATTTTTGGTTAATGTTTCCTTCATTATTAAAAGTTGTCAAAATATTTAAATCTAAATTATGTTTATCCGGTAATGAATTCTTGGTACCCATTAAGAAGTTAATGATGAAATTGCGCTTATTGCAGATAATACTATTGGAATTAATGCCCCCAAAAATCCACCATTTTGTTTATATATTATTTTTCGCATCATACGACGATTTTTAGTGTTTACTAAAGATAAAAGTGATATTTTATGCTTTTGTAATACAAGTTTTTTAACTTTAGTAATGTTTACATTACCACGAACTACATTAACAATAACTTCAACTAGATCATCTATAACAAATGAAGGAAAATTCTGTAAAATATTCATTCTTTTATTATTAGGAGCCTTCATCAAGGCATTAAAGTATGGTAAACTACGTTCAACTTTCATATTAAATACATTTTTTCATCTAGTTGTTTTGTTTATATTTTAATCCACTTTTTATCTTTTACAATCTTTTTACTCGTTTTTATTATTTTACGTTTAGTAACCCTTTTCTTTGTAACTTTTTTCTTTGTTGATTTTTCACTTTGAACAATAACTTTTTTAAACGTCATTTCAAGTAATTATTTTCAGATTTCAATTTTGTTTATAAATCGTAACACCTTTGTCATTGAAAATATCAGTTCTAATAAGTAATTCATCAGGACATTGTTGTGTAAAGTCAAAGAACAAATATCCGTGGGGAACCTTTGTTGCATCTTGAAACGAATCAATTAAAAATTTTCTATCATTGGAATAAGCTTGTCTAGCAAGAAAATCTATAAGGGTTGCATCTCGAGGGTTTTTAAAAATAACCAAGTATTGTACATTTAAATTATGAGTTCTATGACCGCCTCCTTGATGAAACAAGTTTTGAGTAATGAAAATAACAGTAACTCCAATATGTCGAGCAATTTTTGTTAATAAATTATTAAAATCCTTTTCTTTATTAGCTTCCTGGTATAGATCATCGATAATAATAACATCGCCTTGATGTAATCTAGATGACCAATTTTTATCAGATCCTTTAATTATTGTCATTTTCAATTTACAGAATTGATTTTGAGTAAGCCAATGTTTTTCGTCAGCTCCTGTATGCCAATATATTTTGTTGAATTTTGATTTGAACAAGTTTGATTGTAATAAATTGCATACAAATAAAGTCTTTCCACAACCACTTGGTCCAACTACTTGATATACAGCATCATTTCTTAATTCCATTTTATTATTAATTATTTATTTAATTGTTTATATTTGTTTTAATTTTTAGAATTACTTGAATTGAAATTATTTGAAAATGTTGAGTAACATAAATTACAAAGGAAGATATTCTATACCTGATATGAAATTCCCATTTGGAAAACCACAGCAAGTTGTAGATCGATCAGGTAAGCATCCGATAATATATTTCAGATCGGGGAAATGTCGGGTAATGGGATGTAAGCAACCTCTAAAAACTGGGGATTTGAAATATAATATACATGATTTACAAATCCAATCAATCACTGTAACAATCGATATTGGAAAATTATAAATCTGTATGAATTACAAAGAAAGGTTAATTGTATATTTGAATCAGAAATATTTCCAGCATTACGTCTTCAAAAATATAATCCATCATGTATCAATATATTTTCAAGTGGGAAAGTAGTAATACTCGGAATAAAATCCTTGGATTATAATGATTATGTGGAAAATATTAAATCAGAAATAACTATGTTAATAAATTAATAAATATTTTGTTTGAATTTGTTTCATATATTAAGTATTTAAAAAATGTCAAAAGGTAAATCATGCATATTTAAATATGTATTTTATTTTATTATTTAGTTTATCTCTTTGAAGTAATTTTAAAGAAAATTCAGGAACTTTATCCAAGAATTAAAAATACGTTGGATTATTGCGCACCAGAGTTTCTCGCAACAAAAATTTACCATTTCACAGGGATTAACATTGAAGAACTTCTCGAGATTCACTATGACAACGTTCAGGGATCTGGTGACCGATGTGTTGCAAATTACATTGTTTGTAAAGATAGTATGAAAGTAACATGTTCAAATGGATGTCCATGTTGCCACGATTTCAAACGTGACCAAACAATCCATATATTGTTGGCCGAAATGCGTAAAGCATATTACTCGGATATTTTTGATTTGAAATAAAAATTAATCTTTTTTATTTAATCTTGTCAATAAAAATATTTGTATTGATTGAAAGTTTGTTATTTTTACAATTCAAAATTTATCGATGATTTATCTTTTTTACAATGAAAAATTATTCTTAGACTTGGAATTAAATTTTAAAAATAAAAATAAAAAAATGTTAATAATAATAAAATAATAATAATATTAAATAAATGATTAAATGAAAATAAAAAATAATTATTTAATTCACTTCATTAAAACAAACAATTTAATAATAATATAATTTAAAAATAAATAAAATAATTGATTTGATTAAAATTAATAATAATATAATTAAAATATAAATAAATAATATTATTCACTTAACAAATAAAGTAAATAAAAATAAAAAAAAATTCATGATTTTTATTCGACAGGCGATTTAGTCCAATTTTATTTTTTAGGCTTTTTAAGTATGAAAAAAAATATTTAGGCTTTTTATTCGAAAATACTCATCAGTACGACCAATCATAGGCGATTTAAGCGAATTTTTATTTTTTAGGTTTTTTAATCGAGAAAAAGTACTTAGACTTTTTTATCATGAATTAAAAATTTTTTTAAAATTTTAAATTTGAACATTTAAACAAATAATAAAAAAAATGTTCGTTCATTAAAACAAATAATTAAAAAAAATTACCCCACCTCCCTTCCTCTAAAAAATTTTTTAGGGGGGGTCTCGGTTTTTTTTTCAAGCCAAATATCCACGGGGCATAGTCCTCATATGTCACTACTATTTAAACATTTATTTCATTTATTTATTTATAATATTATTTTGTATTAAAATAGGATTTTAAAAAACTCAATGTGCCTAAACTTTCGTCTCCCAACCTAGACCTTATTTTCGTGCAAATTAATCTTGCATCTGAAAACACCCTATTGGGCTCTATACTAGTAGGACGAGTGGTTTTTAAATATTGGTAAACCATTTCTAAATGTTTATCACGAATGTTTTCTTCGTAAAAAGTTTTCATTTCTTTGAATCGTAGTTTGTAAATTCGAGCTTTTATTTACTTTTTCATTTCACATATTAAAATGACATTTTTGCAAATAATTAATATTAATGTCGTTGCCTTTATCTGGGATTATTTGTGCAAAACAATTAATTCAATTCCACTCATTCCAATTTCGACTTTACTTATTGAATCTGTTTAGTTGGATGCAGGTCGTCCTTTATGAGCTTTGCATTGACGATTATTATATTTCCATGCAAACTTGTCCGTTTATCTATTTGAGCTAACAAATGCACAATATCTATCACATCACAAACATAGTTTTTCAGAAGCAATATAATTGCTGGATTTAAGCCAATTAATCATTTCTTGTTGAGTTGCTTGTATTACAAATAATTCGATTTCATCTATCGATTCCATCGTATTAAATTCAGATATTTTTTGTAAGTGGAAATTTTTTACATGATCCGAAGATTTTGATACATGTTTTTATATATTTTTTTTCTTTAAATGAGCAAAAACAGTTATCACTCGGTAATTCTTCAGGTAAAATATCATATAAATTTGGGATTTTTATCATCGTCATTTGCATTTTCCTTTTCATATAAATTTAATTTCTCTATAAATTCTATTATTAATTTGGCTATCGTTATTTTCGAAGGTAATTTAAATATGCTGTGACGATTGTGATTTTGTTCAGGGTTTTGTAGAAATTCTAAAACATTTGAATAAATTGTTCTTCTTGTATTCTGTAAACAAGTAACTTTTTAATTTTATTCTTAATGCGCGTTCAATATAGTTAATTAACATGAATTTTAATACAACATCTGTAGTAAGTAAATCAATAGCTTTAAGCTCATGAAATCTTCAATATTTTCTTCGTCTTTAACTTCAGTTTCGACGAATTCTGTAGGTTTATCTTTTTTATATAAAATTTGAACAACTGCTAATTGTATACCGTGAGCCATACATAATTGGTGACTAATATTTAAACTAGATCCAAATTTACGCACTAATGATGCACCATCTGTTGTGCAGCTGACGATATCTTTTAAAGATATGTTAAAATTTGATTGACTTATGTTTTCTGAACAGTAATTCATCTCTTACCTCTTTCTTGAAATCTCCTTTCTTGAAAATTACAGGCTAAATGTCCGAATAAAATTTCAAAAAGAGAGTATAACTGATAAGATTTTTAGAAATTGGATTAAGAGAGTACATAGTAGATTTTTAAAAATGTACTGAAATTTGTCTTCTCAGTACTGCCTTATATACCACCATTGTTTGTGTGGGTGTTTTGATACGGTAAAATGAGGAATTTTCCAGAATATTCCAAAATTAAAATTTTTTAATTCCTTTTGATTTAAAATTAAAATTTTACATTTTTTTGTATAAAAATTTTATTTAATTTTTATTAATTTTCTTTACATTTTCCATTTTTTTCTAAATTTAAGTTTTCCACTCAAAAACACAGTCGTTTCCATGCTGGTCAAACAAATATGGGCTTAATCAGTTTTTGCCCAACAAGTTTAAGAAGATGCTTTAGATACAAGATAGGAACTGAAATATAAACCGTCCAATCATATTGCGTGAAAACACCTATGTGTTGGCGAATGGGGTTGATTTTTATTTATTTTTTCTAGGGTTTTTGTGTATCTACCCCCTAAACGCCAGCAAAATTATTCTTCTATCCCTCCTATGTACCCATGGTGATTGCCATGTTGGTAATGTACATAAGGGTTGAAAATTCATGAGCAGGTGAGCTCCATTTCTAGAACTACTCCTCACGATATTTTCACTTTCGGGTTCTGGACTGCCGATGGAAGGTCTTACGTCTTTCTTTTTCTATATCCTGGTCCTTACTCGTCTATTCCTACAATTTCCATACTTATTTATCATCTTTACCCATTATTTATAAAGGTATCCTTCAAAAATTTGGGCAGCGTTCCTCCCTTATTTTTTGGTAAATTTCCTGTTTCATTTGTTTAATCCCGGTATCGACTACATTTGTCCTAGTTTACCTTTATCTTTCCCTATATTAAAAATTTGATCAACAATTCCTTAATTCCCGGTACGTTTCCCATGATTTTAAGTAATTACAACCCTCTGCGATCACTTCAATAAACGCTACTCTCTTCTGTCAGATTATATCATTCAACTTTGGAAAATTTCTTTCAACTTTACATTCCTAAACTATCCTATCCTTTCCTACTTGATGTTTCATTAATTTTCCGTAAATATTTTAAATTTCCCCTACAAAACTTTATTCCCGCCTAACTAAAGTCGCACTTCCCGAATTTTATTTTCTACTCGTTCCGGCCACTTTTCAGCAGTCGCTTCGAGTTATACAACGGCGCCCTTCGTGGAGGTCCTGTGCGTATTGCCAGACCCTACTGCGGACTGCCGAGGTTTCAATGGAACACAACCCACGAGCACAACTAGGGAACTTAATCCACCAGCCGGCACGCGATCCGTCCCATCGAAAGCTATTTTGATACATATATATAAATAAGATTTTAGGGGGACTTGTCAGTGGCATTAAAAGATTCCACGACCACCCAGAATAAAATCAAAACTTTAACTCCGAAACATATATTTACACAAAAAATAACAGTACTTACAATCCACAGTCATGCAACCAGATTTGAAAAATTGGCATAAATTGGCATATAAATTTTGACTACAAGTGATTCACTGTTTGTCTAAAAATGTCTAAAAATTTTTCTAGTAGTCACCTGACTGAAAAAATGTCTAAAATTCTGTAAGTCTGTCTAAAAATTGTGAAAATGACTGCCGTATATATAGTATTTTTGTGCCTGTGTGCGACCAATGGGCGATTTTTCGCGATTTTTAGGGTTTTTTAATTATTTTATTTATTTCGAAATATTTTTGTAATTTTTTATATATTTTTCTTTATTTTTTGATATATTAATATTTTATTGTTGGATTTTATTTTTATTATTATTTTCTTACAATATTATTTTTTTAACCCCAATATTTTGTTTTCTGGTAGCCTCTTCTGCCTGTGTTTTTTCTAAACCTTATTTTGAAAGGTTTTGGCAGTTTATTTTATTTTTCGTATGTTTCTTTCTGCAGCTGTAGGCTTTTTAATGATTTTAATTAATTATTTGTTTTTATTTAATTTTGTTATATTTTTAATTTGTTTTAATTAATATGTTTTTATTTTATTTTTGATATCTTCTTGCGGTGCGTGCTTATGTTACAGCAGACATATTGACAATTTCCAAACGACATTAATTATTTTGTTTTAATTTATACCATTTTAAACTTTTTGTTTAAATTGGTTTTGTAATTTTTGTTTTAAATTTGGCTCTGAGCCCAACATATGCCATATGTGAAATCTATTTTTATAATGTATTTTAGTTGCTTACATTGAAAAATATCTCTTAAAAAATTGCCTCAAAAATATATCTTATAAAAACACTATTGGGTATAATAATAAAGTTGATATGGAAGAAGCAAGTATGGGTTTAAAAACACTTTCAATTTTTGCTTTGAAATTAGTTTGTTTACCTTGAGTTTTATATTACCTTGAATCTTAAAACTTCATTTTTATATTATTAAAATAATTATTACATTGAGAACATTATTTAAGTTGAAATGACAAATGAAGGTGGGAAATCCTTAAAAATGGATCAATCTACAAAATAAATCTAGAAAAATACAAAAAATAAATAAAAACATTTAAAATGAATTTAAAAACAATAAAAACTAGCAAAATTAACCAATTTCATCAAAGTTCGAATGAGATTCACTCTCAGCAATACCAAATTTCATACCCGAAAAATGAAAACAAATTTTTGTTCTATTATTATTATTACTCAGAAATAAATAGTCTTGTTGTGAATTATCTAATATATAGAAATAAGAATGATCTTAAGTTAAATTAAATAATATTGCAATAAATAATTTAATAAGAAAAGTGAATTATGAAAAGTAAATAACTTTTATTTTTGATCATTTCAAAAAGTCAAATTTAATAACAATTAAGAATACTTCAACAAGAGTAGGTTTAAAATAGTTCCGACCGAAAATCCAATGATATAACGTTTTTTTAAATAAATTCATAAAGGAAAATCCCCAAATCACTTAAATTGGAATTCCATAACAAATAAAAAATCGATTGAATATCTGTAGATCTAAAATTTAAAAAACGATCGATAAAGCCATGAGTAGAAATTAAATTATCTCACCCTGAGTTTTGCATGTGGAATTGTGAAATTCCGTACTAAAAATAGAACGGAATTTCTTGTTTTAATAAAATTTCAAACTCGAAATTTAAACTTTTGAAGGGTAAGGATTACGAAATTAATATTTTGGATCTGGAAAAAAATTCCATATTGTGATCTGGTAAAATTTTCCGCCATAAAAAAACAAAATAAATATAATTTGAAAAGTTAAAGTTTTATTAAACTTAAAATAGTTGTTCCATTTCCAAATAAATTCAGATAAAAACTCCTCCCTATTAGCCGTAGCAATTCTTTTTTTAATTTCACACTGTAGTAGATATTTTTTATAAAATCTTTGATTAAAATAACATTACATTACCTTTAACATTACCTTTTAAATGTTATTTGACTGAAATATTTGCAAAATAAATAAAATAAACAAAAACCCATTAAAATTGATGAAGCTCTATCATCATTTCACGATTCAGTATATTTTCATAATGATATATTTTATTGCCTCGAATAGGTTCAATAAAACTCATCATCATAAATGTTCCAAAGCCGATTATGAAACTAAGACTGTGGATGCGGAAAAGTTCCGAAGAGATGTCGCCCACTACCACAACGAGGCTATGAAGCAAAGTCAGCAAGCCGAATCGATGATTAGACGATTTCGCCAGATGGAGGAGACTTAGACACGGCCGGAACAAGCAAAGAAGCTTATTTAACACAACGATTTATTGAAAGCGCAACACGCGGAAATGGCAGCAGAAACGGAAAAGCTGAAGAGAGAAAATCAGCAATTAAAACAGAAAAAAACGATCAGGAATACTCTAAAAATTATTTCCCCATCTTTTGGAGGACGAATAAAAAACTCCATTACCCATAAACTTCTTTTTCTTTTTATTTTAAAATTTTAATTCAATAACCATTTTCTAATAATAAAAATGGCTTTGGTGAAACATGTGATGGTTGTGAAGATTTCCAATCAAAAATAAAATCTATTTTTGATTCCAATAAACCTAAATCTAATAAATTCAAAAGGAAAAAAGCCTATGTTACAAAATAAAAAATTTAGAATCCAAACAAGGAAGAATTCTTCCACCAGTTGCTTTATTACTAATGATTTTCGGAGGTATAACTGCGACTGCAGGAACTTCTGCTGGAATTGGAGGTACGGTCAAAGATGCTAAAGAATCTAAAGAGCTGAAGCGGAAACAGAGAAAGCTAAAGCAGAAGTTGAATTCATCAAGGCTCAATCAACTCAAATTGGCACAGTTATTGTTTTACATCAAACATAATCGAAAGTACTCACAAAATATTTACCTAGTGTTTCAGGAGAAAATGAAATTTTAAAAAAGTTTATGAAAAATAAGGTTGAAATGATAACTACCGGAAAGTGATTCCTTCGTATAAATCGCATATTTGCTTTTCCCTTTGGTTTCGATGCTCTTTTCTATGGCTATCCATTTGTCTATGATTCCGCAGAATTCACACTTTTCGTCTCTCATGGTGCATAATTTTTCGTGCTCTTTTTCGTTCCTTTTCGTTATCTTGGTTGAGGACTTTTCGCATGCTATCTCGTTGTATTCGCATTCTTTTATGTGGTTTTCTTCTTCCGTCATAAGGCCTTTCACCCGCATTCCTTTATTCGGCATTGAACTGTTAAATTGGTTATTTCTTTGTCTGTGGCTTTATCTAACGTTGTTGTATCATCTTCTCCTTCCAATATTTCGTCGCATCCGGGGCATATTATTAATTTGGTTTTCTAATTATTCCACTGTACAATCCGTGTATATTCTACATCCACACCTCGTCTGTCTTGTTTCGATCAATAGTCCTTTGCATTTACAACATTTCATCCTCTCCTCTATATTGTCTAATATTTTGACTCTTTCTTTCATTATTTGTCTCATGACTTCTGATGGATTTCGCTTCCTCTAATCCACTCGATAATTCGCTTTATTTTATTCCTCTGTCGAGTCCGGCTCTGGTTCGAGCTCGGGCATCATTTATATCCATTCTACCTAGCTTCCATGCTCTGTACTTTGTTGGTTAGTTCGCAATCTTCTAAATTCTTCAGCTTGCCATCTGACTTGGTTAGTTAATTGCTCATTGATTCTTTGTAGTTGCAATATGGTTTTCTGTTGGTCTTCTATTCTAGCTGCTTGGTTCAATCCTCGGTTTACGCTTTCCTTTAGTACCATATGGGTATTTGTCTACTGTGCTTTGGGCATTATTTGTGTCATCAATTCGCATCTATGCCTCCATATTGCTTCGACTCGTTGATCTTGGTACGTTCCTATTTCTATTAGTATATTCACGGTTGTTGGCTGCTGTATTGTTTCTATGAATGGTGATATCTGGGCTTGATATTGTCTGTTACTGTTATTTGGGTTCATCTCCTAATTACAATACTTTCTTAATTTACATGAGCTCACTTTTGACTAGTTATTCAATTTTTATGTAGTTTATACACTATTTATACACTATTATACATAATACTACTACTACTATACAATATTTTTACATTATATACACCATCTCTTTCTTTCCTCATATCCTTATCTCCGAGGGCTCTATACGTATGTTCGTATATCGCCATATCTCTCATTTGTTATTTTGTATACGTCGATTTCGTTTGGCCATTTTGGTAATGTCTCGATAATGGGTGTTTCTTTCATCCAGCGTGTGCTTGTGTTTGCATTTTTTATGATTTTGTATTCGTTTGATCTTTCAGCGTCGTATTTTTCCATTGCGATGTCGTAGTTAACTTTTTCTATTGCTGGCCATAACGTCTTTCCTTTTGGTTTTCGTTTACATTTCTTAGTTGTTTTTACCAGTTTGATTATTATCAACATTAGTACAATGCTCGTTACTGCGCTTGTTATTCCAATCATTTTTATCATTTGGTTTCGTTAGTTTTTGTTGTTGTTATTTCTGTTGTGGTAGTTGTTTTTATTACCTTTCCCATTTGTTGTGCTTTCTTAAGGGATTTTTGAAGTAGTAGTGCTTCCTGGATTGATAGTTGGCGGTCGTCCATGTTTAGTTCTTTTCTTGTTTTTATCATTTGCTATTTAGATTTGGTTACTTCTCTTTCTTGTTGGTTTGTCGTGATTAGTTTTGATGGTTTTCTTGTTACTGTTCTCCAGTGGATGTTTTTCTTTTTTGGATGTGCACTTCATATTTCTTAGATTCTCTTTTTGTTAGTATGCGATATTTTTGGTTCTTCTCGTCTTTATTTGTTTCACATTGAATTTGTTTATTTACTATTCCATCTTCTTTAACTTCGTACACACAGACTTTTGTAATGGGATCTTTGTCTAGGTTTTCGATTATTACCTCTTCTTATTTTGCTATGTTTAGTTCTACTTTTATTATTATTGCTTCCATCTCTGACACTCGTCGTTTATATGGATTTTCCTTTGGTATTGTTCTTGTTATAACTGGAGTTGTTATTGGTTTCCTCGTTGTTTTTTCTCTTAGTGTTTAGTTACTGTACTGGCTATTGTTCTGTTGTTTCCTGCACATACGATATACTCTGTATTACTTTCTAAATGTTCCCATAGACATTTCTGCCTTTTCTTTAAGTTTGTTTTCCAGCATTTCGTGACCAAGTTTCGTATACATAGTTGTTGGATCTTTTTGGTTCCCGTATTCACTATTTGTAGGTTGTTTATTCCTGGGTTTACTTGAATTCTTGTTCCTCTGTCCCCTTTTCCCATATCCCAACATATTTCTCTTGTAAGCCATCATGTTGATGGATCTCCTGGTTGTATATCTATTCCACCTGGTTTTCCTATTAATCCAAAATAATAACTTATAATTGCATCTATCAGTTAAAAGCACATTCCCTTGCTTGGAAATCCCTCGTGATCTATCGTTCGCAACATGAATGATTTCATCCATTTTTGGTCATCTTTATTGGCTTCTGTTCATTTTATTGACGTGATCACTATCATTAGTTTATGTAGTAGGGATGGTCGGTTTTGATTTTCCTTTGATTGTTGTAAGCTTCTTTCATGTAGTGGTATTCCTCGTTTTCGCTTTCCTTCGCTGTTGTTATTATCTCCTGTTTCTTTCTTATTTTCCGGTTCTTGGTTTTTGCTCTTATTTTGATTATCCATTGGCTCTCTTTTCTTTTCTTGCGTAGGTTTATTCATATACTGCCCGTTATCTTGATCTTCCCTGTCTCCATTATTATTTCCTTGTTTGCGGGGTCTTCTTTAAAATGTCGTCCTCGACATTTATTGTTTCGAGTATCTCCTCGTATGTCTTTATTATCTTGATTTTTATGCCGTCTATTTCCTTTATTTATTGTTTGTTCCTTTGAAACCTTATTTTTTTCGATGTCATTCATGTATCATTGTTAATAGTTGCTCTTTTCTACCGCCGATTCGCATTGTTTCTAATGGATTGCTTATGAATATTAGTCATTCCCATTTTAACATTGTTTTTATTGTCTTTGGAAACGGATAGTAAGCATATATTGTCTCTTAACAGGATGTTCCTATTTCGTGCCATATGATTCAGGTCGAATACTCTTATTGGTGAACTTTCATATGTCCATTTCATTAGACTGGCTGTTGCTTCATCTTGTTTGGTGCCGAAATCTTCCCAGAGCGTTTGAATGGTTTTGCCCATCGTTTCCCATTTATAGTCGCGTTATTGATGATGAACTTCACCGCACTGGCCTGTCGTGATTTTAGTACGTATTGAATTACATTGTTTTCTCCGTTATCTCTTTCCTTAAATGTTGATCCAGTTCTCAGTAATTCTCTTAAAATGGTTGTTGTGGCATCTGCTGCTGCTGCTAACATTAATGGGGTTTGTCCTTCTTCGTTTTTTACATTTGATGCTTGTCCACATTCTTGCATAAATTGGATTATGTCTAGTGTTCTTTTTGTATTCCTGTGTTGTTCTGCCAGTATAATGGTACGTTTCCTTATATGTCTGTCATTGTGAATATTATGGGTATCTCTTTCTTTATGAGATTCATTTCTGGTGGGCTTCTGGCTCCTTTGGCATAATCTATTGCGATTCTTCCTACTTTATTGATTGTTCTCATCCATCCCTTTCCTACAACCCATTCTGATATTATTTCTCTTATTGCTTTAACTATTGTGTCCATCTTATCTACATTATCCTTTGTTGAATCTAAGGCTATCTTTGGTTCGTCTGGTTGTGGGTTTTCTTCGACTCGCGGATTATTTGTTACCGTTTCTGTTTGCCGCTTATCATTAGTCCATTTATGTTTAGTTGTTGAGTTTGTGATCTGGTTTTTATACCTCGATTTTCTGGTTCCCTTGTAATTGTCTTAGGTATTGCTTTGTATCGGCTTACGTTTACGCATATGGGTCTGGTGAGTGGGTTGTTTACCAATTTAACTTTGCGTTGTTTTTGTTTGCATACAATATCTCTTATGGTCTTTTGCCACTTCTTTGTAGTTTTCTGGCTACGCCTGGAATGATTTCTGGTGTTGCTATTATTACCCAAACTCCAACTTGAAAGTTGTGTTCACGTACATCTCATTTTTATAGTGTAATTCTTTATAACTCTCTTGATTAAACCGGATATTCACGCCTGCTGTTTTCCACACTTCTTGCATTCGTTCTTTGAAGCCTGTTACATAATCTTCAATCTACATATATTGCGATATAGGCGGTTGGTACCCTAAATCTACCGGCATGTTAATGTCTCGGCCGTACATCAGTTTGCAGGGGCTTATTTTTGTTGTTGAGTGTGTCGACATTCGATACGCCATGAGACATAAATTTATATATCTATCCCAATCCTTCTGGTGCTAACTTACGTAATTTGACATCATTTCTATTAGTATACCATTGAATCTCTCTGTTTGCCTGTTTGTTTGTGGGTGGTATGGCGAAGTCTTTAATTTCGCAATTCTGAAGTAATTCGTTACTTCTTCTATGATTTCACTCATGAAGTTTGTTCCTTGGTCCGTTAGGATTTGTTTTGGTGTTCCATATAAACAGCATATTACTAGTATCCTTGCTATTGTCCTGGCTTTTTTATCTGGGATAGCGAATGCTTGTGGGAATTTAGTTAAGTAATCGGTTATAACTAATATATATATATATATATATATATATATATATATATATATATATGTGTGTGTGTGTCTGTGTGTTTCCGTCATTTGTTTCTGGTAATGACTCTACTACGTCCATTGCGATCATTGTCATTGGTTCGGATGGAATTGGCATTGGTTTTAGTGGTGCCTTCAATTTGCTTCCTGTGGTCTTTCTGGCTGCGCATGTCAAACAATTTTTTATCCATCCTTTTACATCTTCACCAAAGTTTGGCCAATAATATTTTTGACGTAGTCTTGCTTTTGTCTTTTAAGCGGACATGTGTCCTCCTAGTTTTCCATCATTATATTGTATTAGCACTTCTTTTTATCTGCTTTCTGGTAGACACATGAGTCGTTTTTCGCCATCCATTAATAGTAGCCACCATTTTTTCATAGTATATCTACTTCGATGTTTTTCCAGGTGTTTTTTCAACTTACTATTGTTGTCGAAGATTTTCATGTCGTTACTCTTCATAAAATTGATTATTGATCTCAGCTCGTCATCTTCTTTCTGCTAGTTTCTTAGCTTCGTAAAATCGATGTCTTCTGCAATTATCATACAGATTCGTCTTACATCAAGGTTCATCAGTTCTTAGAACATAAATCTTGACATGCAGTCTGAGTTAGCGTTGGCCTTTTCTGATTTGAATTTGGTGTACGGTGAGTATTCTTGGAATTGCATTTCCCCTTTCTTTAATCGACTTGAAGCTTCCTTATGTTGGCCTAACCATACCAGTGGTTGATGGTCCGTTGTAATGTATCTTTCGTGACCCCATAATAAGTATTTAAAGTGTTTAATTGCCTGAATTATTGCTAATGCTTCTCTTTCTGTTACAGAGTTATTCTTCTCGTGTTTCTTAAATGTTCTACTGTAGTATCCGATTACTCGTTCTCTTTTTTCTACGTGCCATTGTCTTAGAACTGCTCCTGATGCATATCTACTTGTGTCGGTTGCTAGTAAGAACGGTTTCTTAAAATCTGGATGAACTAGCATTCGTGTCGATATCAATTTATCTCTGAGTGTTTTGAATGCTGTTTGATGCTCTTTTTCCATATGAATGGGGTTTCTTTCTTCGCCAGTTCTTGTATTGGTTTTGCGATTGTTGCATAGTTCTTGATAAATTTGCGATAATATCCACATAAGCCTAAGAATTCTTGCACTTGCATGACAGTTTTTGGTACTGGACAATTCTTTATCTTTTCAATATTCCTTTTGTCTGGCTTCTTGCCTTTTTCCAATACAATATGCCCTGAAAAAGTGTCTTTTTCCTTAGCCCAATCACATTTTGATGGCTTTAGTTTTAGTTTCCATTGTCACAGTCGAATTAACACGTTTTGTATGTCCTTTAGGTGTTGTTAGAAGATGCTAGAATAAATCAACACATCGTCATACCATACATTGTTTAATGCCGTGTATTACGAAACTCATACAACTCTGGAAAGAAGCTGGTACGTTGGTTAATCCAAAAGGCATTTTCTTAAACTGGTACAAATCTTTGATTATTGTAAATGCAGTTTTCTCTCGGTCTTCCTCTTTGATCTTTATCTGCCAGTAACCACGTTTTAAATCTAATGACGTGAAATAGGCTGCTCTGTGCAACGTTTGTAGCATTCCGTTTATATCTGGCAGTGGATATGTATGTCTTTTGGTTACTGCGTTTAGTCGTCGATTATCTATGGAGAATCTCTGCGTTATATCCTTCTTCTTTACCATTATCACTGGAAAGTGCCATGTTGAGCAACTTGGTTCAATTACTCCTGCGTCTAGCATCTTTTGTACTACTGTTTCTGCGACTGATTTCTGGGCTTCTGCTAGTCGATATGGTCGTAATGTTATTGGAGTGTCGTCCGTTAATTGTATGGTGTACTGTGTTACATCACTCGTGCCTAGGTCTAAGTCGGATGCTACAAATGTATCTTTTAATTCCATTTGTAGTTTCTGCAGCTGTTCTTTTTCTTTTTCGTTTAATATCTTGCTGTTGATTACCCATAATTCCTTTTCTTCAGTTTCTTTGGTTTTTGTTGTTGGAAGTTCAATATTCATCATAGGAGTTAGTTTTTCTAGCCTTTCGTTTGCATAAATTACTTTGTCTTCCTCGTCGAAATTTGTGATATTGATTCTGATTTCCTTGTTGTCGTTTACATAAACTATTTCTCTTGCTAGTGGTAGCTCTCTTCTTTTCTCAAATTTGTAATTAGGTTCGAAGATCATCTCGCCTTTGGTTTCCTCATTTACTTTTACATAGAAAATCATTTGTGTGCGTCCTGGTACCACTATTTTCTCTGAACATCTTACTTCCGACTTCAAGGTGCATATCCTTCCAGTTTTATCACTTAGTTCCATTGATCCTAGGTCAATTATTATTTCTTTTAATAGATCAGGCATAAGGTCAGTTCCAATTATGCAGTCTACGCTTAGCTTCCTGATGACTGGTAGTTAAGTGTTGATTTTGACATTTTTGTATTTTATTATCGACCAGATTTTCCGGATGACTGATATTGATTCCTTACTACAGGTTATTACATTCATATTTGTTTCTTTGATACATGGCCATAGTCTCCCATTTTTATTACTGAAATGTTTACTCCGGTAGAAGTGGAATTTGTCACATGCAGCACATGTCAAATCCAGCACACTATCCCTCCTCCCCCTACCGGTAGAATATTTTTCTAAGTCCAAAAGTACAAATTTTCTGATGCAAAGACTATGACTCATTCGAGGTCATTGAAACAAAGGAAATGACTTTTCAAAGTCATTGGATGACTCATAATAATTTCTCAAAGCCATTCAAACAAAGACTATGACTCATTCAAGGCCATTGTAGGAGTCATAATAATTTCTCAAAGTAATTCAAAATTTTCTCAAGGTCATTTGATGACTCATCATATTTTTTCAAGGTCACTCCAAATTTCTCAAGGTCATATTATTTTTAAATTTAAAATTACTACTTATTTTTATAAGTAGTGTTTTAATTATTAATATTTTTTTAAATTTAAATTTTATTTATTAAAAGTTTCATTTATTATTATTATTATCATAATTTTATAAACCAAATAATTCTTACAAAACCTATATAAAATATCTAATAAAAATAAAAAATTTATATAATTACAAAACCTATATAATATTTGTATGCTCACTGCAAATTTTTATTAATATTATATCCCAAATAATTATTATATAATATCTGAATGCTCACTGCAAACTATTATATTAAAAAATAAATCTAAAAAATTATAACAAATAAATCTAAAAATATTAATAAAATAGTAAACTAAGACAAATTATTTTCAAATATTTTTTATTTTTCAAATATAAATTTGTCAATAAATATCAATGATATTCTCAAATATTTTCTCAAGTTGTTTATTGCGAACTGCAGAATCGGCTTCAGGCACTATTATATTGCCGCCAACATCAAGACATAAACCCCTCTATAATGACCATATGCAAAACTTGAGTTTTTCCCTACCCAAGCTCTCTTATCGTCATGATTATTAAATGCGATTTTTGAATTTTTAAAAGTAAAAAGCTGGTGATTTCGGGTCTCTATCCTAGTTTGAGGTACCGACATAATAGTATTGTTATTATAACAATGTAAATACAATTAGTGTTTAATGTCGGTACCCGGTAATTTTACACCCTTAGCTCGCATTGTTGATTTATTTCCTAGCAGGCTATAACATTTAGGGCGCACGAAAACCCACTCACTATATCCTAACCCTTTACTCTCATCCTTGAACTTGCCTATAACTGAGTCAAGTCGCCTAGAATATAAATAATGAGAAGGATCATAATTTGAGGTGTCTAATATGTCATCTGAAATCATCGCTGGTAAATCATATCTAATTTTAAATTTTTTATTTCTAAAAAGAAACTATCGGTATCACCCGCTACTAAATTTATATCACAGTTATAAATATCACGATATTTTTGTAATTCAATATACTGTACCTGGTACATCCGTAGTTTGTATAGATCTAGAACTGATTGACCGATATAACTAGGTCTATCCAAACATATTGAGTCCTTATTAAGATTAGCGGCAAAAAGATCATCAGTAATCTCTATAGTTTTTCTAAATGCCGGTTTTGACGAATATGTAATTAACATTTCTGCTGAATGCAATCAAGACCATAAAAGTATGAATACGATTTTGTGTTGGTGTAATTATTAATTATTAAAGGCCTGCTGCAATAGGCATATGAATTTGATGATGTCTATCATCAGGAGGTAAAACCGATTCAAAATCAGCATAAATCACAAAAGGTGGGGTTATATGTTTAGAGTAATTTAGGAATTCTAAATTTTTATTTTCGGGTAATGTAAAAAGGGTTGTGCCAGTCTGATTTTTGGCGCAAAATGCAACATGTATATTGAATGCACTATCTAATCTAAACCCATTAAGGCAATGTGGACACCAACGACATCTAATTTGATGTTACAGTCAGGAGTTTGATGGCAATTCATTAACCAGTTAATATTGGTCACTGCGGTATAATGATATCTCTCCTTATTTCCAAGCAATAAAAAATAAATAAGGTTTCCGTTAGTGACTTTGGTTCTATGTATTAAACTTAAATGAGGATGGTGAAAGACATAATTATCTGGTACCTCATCAATTATCACAGTTGGTGTGTACGAAAACACATTTATTGCTAAGTTTAAATTAGAATTTTTTTTTCAAACTTTGGGATGTTGCAAAGTTTCATAGGACAATCCGTGACCTTATCATATTCTAATTCCTCTAAAAACTCTGTATATTTAGAAACTCTTTGGGGATTTTCATCAATTATATCTTTCTTTAATAAATAAAGAATGGACTAAAGGAAGCATTTGTTGTCATTACTTTTTATATTTACTATAGCTCCTTTATTTTTCAATGCAGAAGGGGTTTTAATATATTTATGTCCGGACAGACGATTAATAGGATCATATTTAGTTAAAATAAAGTGTATTTCCATAATATTACTAACACGCCACCCACTGCCTAAATGGGTGAATTGTTCTATTTTTTCGTTAAGTTTATTAACCCTTTCGCTTAAAAGGTTGTCCGAAAATGTCTTCGCATTTTTCGAAAAATAATTGTCACCGATCTCACCATGTTTTCAAATTTAATTAATATCGCGAATTGAATTTTAACGCTCCCCATTTTATTTATTTCAAAATGTAATTTATTACTGATTTGCTCAGTTAAAGTTATTTTAATTAGTTGGGTGTTAGATATATCAAAACGTAAAGTTTTGATAGCGCCATTTAAATTTACTGAAATGTTCGGCTCATTCTCTAATACAGAACCTCCAAATTGTATAATATCATTATTTATAACAGGTATAATATCATTATTTATAATAGGTATAATATCATTATTTATAATAGGTATATTATTATTATTTATGATAGGTATAATATTATTATTTGTAATAATATCATTACTTACATTATTTCTAATATTTTCATTATTTATAATAGGTATAATATCATTATTTATAATAGGTATAATATTATTATTTATAATAATATCATTATTTTCATTATTTATAATATTTTCATTGTTTATAAAGGTATAATATTTACATTATTTATAATATTTTCATTATTTTCATTATTTACATTATTGATAATATTAGAGTAATCATCATCACTGATTTCGATGACTTCTTTTTTAATTATTTTATTAGGAATATTAATTTTAATATTTTCTGCAGGCCTTTTATTCGTTTTATTTGATTTAGCTTTTGGTTTATTTTGAATTATATTCAAAATATTTATATTATTTTTTATTAATTTTCTTAAAAAGTTTATTTGACTTTAAAGAATTTAAATAAATCGCATGTTCCCTATAAAATTCTTTATATTTAACGCTTTGGGAAGTTCGATGCTATTAAATCTACGGCGGTAATATTTTTTCATGTCTTTATGAAATCTTTCACTATGTTGTAAGGATGAGATGCAATATCTCGGATAAAAAGTGCCTATTAAAAATAATAAACTATAAATTAAAATAAATAATTCCTATATAAAGTATCTAATAATAAATCTAAAAATGGAAACTATTATATTAAAACTTTTATATATTCCTTTTATTAATTCCTATAAAACCTATATAAATATCTAATAAAAATAAAATTTAACTTTTTCATCACTGATAATAATAATTTCACTATCTTCATTTTCATCATAATCTTCGATTGTAATAACTTCGGTATCTTCAATAACAATAACGTCATTTTCTAAAATAATTATTAAATAAACCAAAAATTAATGTAAAATTTACCTATTTCATCCTCGATAACTTCATCTAGTTTGTTCTGTAATTCGGTTATTAAAAACCAATCTAAAATAATAAATCATATAATAAAAATAAAATAAAAAATCCTCACCGGTTTCACACGTTAAAAGGTTTCTTAAAATATTATTCATTTTGCATATTGTTCATTTGCATTATTCATTTTTGAATATTGCGAATTTTTGAAATAATTGTGAAAAATTTGGAATTTGTCAATGTTTACAAAGACAATCAAACTTTCAGGATTTAGCCAATCAAATTTTTTGCAATACACACATATAGGTGAGAGATTTTTACGCATGCAGCTTATATTATGTAGGCATGTGTTCTTTGTAAATCACATAAAAACAAAAGTATGTATATAATTTCTTTGTAAATTACATACAGTCTTGAGTGTGTATGCATGTTACTAATCACACACTTATCATGCACTGGCTTTGTAATTCATGTCATGATCATGCAGTGTCTTTGTAAATCACGCACTTATCACGCACTGTCTTTGTTACCATTAATTAAATATTAATTAAACACATAATAATAATAATAATAATAATAATAATAATAATAATAATATAATAATAATAATAAAACAACAATAATAATAAAACATAACAATAATAATAAAACATTTATTAAACATCAAGTCGCTTGGATAATAACAAAGCTAAACAATATTGACCACATGTTAAGGTCCGTGGTTTTTGAAACAAAGTTTTATTATACACAATAGGTTTACCCATTCTTTGCAGTTTCGAAACCATTTAGGCCGGATAATAGAACCCCATAGAATCAAATACAAATATCTTGCTAGATTTCATATATATTGCTAAACAATGTTCTCCATGGAGATGAGACGATTGAGTATTGACGATTACGGCTTGATTTTTACGTAAATATGGAATTTTATCAAAAGGAAATACCCCTAAAAATTCATGTCCTAGTATTTGTTTTCCAATTCGATAGACCTGAACAGAACTACATCAATAATATTAATAATAAATTAAAAAACTTATCATATGTTATCTATACATTTATACCAACATTTTCAAATCAACAATGTTCGTTCAAACCAACACGGTTCTGTTTGCAGTTATTTGAACCTCATTTTCAAATACTCCATATATTACAACATGTACCGGTTTAGTTGTAGCTTTATAAAACTATACCTAATTGTAAATTTCCATTTTGAGGTAATTGACTCTGATTTAAATCAAAATCGGGTGCCAAAACAAATGTAAAGAATGGATATTTGTTTTTACAATCATCAAGAGTTATACCACAATTAAGGGTTTTATCCAAATAACCCATATTTCTCACTATACTCTGCATAAATTTAGCACAATAATTATCATTATCGAAATCTTGAGTATATGTTTCTCTATAATCACTATTTATCGATAAAGTTAACGATGTTACACCAAAATATTTGAAATTTGAGCTCGATGTTAAGTAGGATCCATTATATTGAGATTCACTTTGAAATGTTACCAATATAAAGTTGGGCATTCTTCTATCTCCAAATATTTGTTCCTTATAGAAAGAAGCTGAACCTTTAGCAATAGCAATAAAACAATTTCCTTTGTTTTCAATGGATATATTGCATGCTTAGAATTAAGCCCCATTTGATGACCGGCTAATACAGAAAGCTCAACACGAACTCTTCTCACTAATAATTTTGCATCAACTAATTGAAGAATTGGTGTTGTGGTAGCACTTGTTAGTGATAATGCAGACTCTGATCTTTTCAATCTAATGTGTACATTAACACCTGGGAGTAAATATTTCGGTTACTTCATAAAATTGAGTTGTAATGATGAGCACATGGTAAATAATTTTGAACTCTTAATCCACTTTTTCCTATCGTCATCACTACCATAACCCATAGAAGTTAAACATGTATTTTTAGTATCGCTATTGTAATTTATAATAGTTTCTATTAGAGCTTTGTGAATATATGTACTGTTACCGCCCTCAATCTTGATATTATTAAATCTGAGAACTGCATCTTTAAAAAGTGTATGAAACAAGAAATTGTTTGGTATAACATCACTAGGTTCACCCAACGGTTTTCTATCTTTATCTACAACTTTGATCTGAACAGTTAACAATGTATCGTTCAAATCAAAATATTCAGTTTGGGAACCATTAATATAAAATTCAATATCAGTTCTACTATCCATAATAAAATTCATCAGGAATACTTCTTCAAAAACCCCCCATTTCAATTACCGCTTGGGAAGACGGTCTATCAAATAAATACAATTCTGATTTACCGCAAATCATTTTTGAAATATAGTTCCATGTCCTTTCATTCGTTTGTTTATATGTTTATGATGTCTTTTACGTTTTTGAGCTGGTGTTGGTGCCGGTACCTATTTTTGAAATATACCCGCAACACCCGGTAGATTTTTCCCTAACTCAGATAATGCATTTGAGTTCAAAGATGGTAATATTTTCTGCTCATTCATTATCACATCTTTAGCGGTTTTCATACCAAAACTACCAAGGCGTTTAAGAATAATAAGTGCAAATCTACCAAGAGTTCTTAAGCATCCTGATCCGTACTGTTTACCAATAAAATATGGTAATTCGCCACCTCTTTGGCTTCCACTATACATACTAATGATATCGTTATTGGCCATCTAATTTACGAAAATGTAATGTTAAATGAGTTTTTTTATCTTTACTAAATTCAATAAATTTACCGCTATCATCACGAATATTTATTTATATATTGTTTATACATGATGTTGATAGTGGTAAGTACATGGGTTTATCACTATTTATATTGAAAACTTCATCCTGGTCATTTTTATCAACCCAAACAAATTTCAATAGAGGAACCAAAGAATCACCAACAATTATAGGATCGATGATGTTAGTATATATAAACATTTGTCTATGAATTTTTATTATTTTTGGTTTGTGTACACCAAAAGCACTTGCCCGATATGTTTGCTTATCTAATCTCAATGTATTAGCCAAATTTTTATCAAATGTAACTTCACAAATGTTATTATTCAGACTGAATTTACATAATCCATCTTTAACAAATTCTCTCGCTGGGACACTCTCAATGATAGATATCAAGGACATTGATACGGTGTTCAAGAAGATCAATTCGAATTTAAAATCCAATGAAAATGCATTCTTCACCAGTTAATATACCAGATATTATGATGCATTTACAGAAATAGGTTTCAAAGAGCAGGAAAACTGGTATTTAACAATAACAATTCAAGGATATAAAGCTGATCAAAATGATATACTTTCTCCAATCTGGAAAATTGTTACTGCTAGACTTTCACAATTATTTTAATGTATATTTTAGTGTTTAATGTTAATAAATGTATTTAAACAGATTTTGTTTTCTTTACAACATATTCTATAAACAAAATTATAATTAGTTTTAAAATTGTTTAAAAATGATGTCTGAAAACGTTAAAATATACAATAATTAATCAATTTTCGTTTAGAATATTTAATAAACTTTTTGTTTGATAAACTCGAAGAAATAACCGGTGTAAAAATTAGAGATATGTTGACTCTAGTTGAAGGATTTGGTAAAGAAGATTCATGTTGTGATTCAGAATGTCAGACTGGTGATGAAGAAATTATTAATAAGGAAGATACTGAAGTTATTAATGAAGAAGATACTGAAATTATTAACGATGAAGAAACCCATAGTGAAAATTTAGTTGAGCCTAACGAATTTAAGACTCGTGTTGACCATGTCATAGAAAATATAATGATAGAATATTGTGGTGATGAAGCATGTACATGTAATAATCAATAAATCTTTAAAAATGTAGTTTTTTATTAATAATTCAGTAAATAACAAAGAATAATACATTTATTAAAATTATGGTAAACTTTATTACAGATATATACAACCGATGCTCCAGTTAATAGTTTTAATAAAAATTTGGAATTTGAAATATAAATATCTGAACGTTTGACTTCTGCAGCAACTTGAATAATTGTTACCCATCCACCGTTTGCTTCTACCCATAAATCAATTTTTGTTTCTATTACCTAAATAATGATAAATTAATAATAATATAAAGTAATATACTTCTATAGACCATTGGAAATAATTTTCATAGTTGGATCCGGATTTTAATATCATATGTTTCATACACATTAATCCTACTATTATTTGCATCCATTTATTATTTTCATCAAACATATAACTAAATATTGATTGGAATGAAGTTTTCTTTCTCTCCAATGTTAACAAATCGAGAATGGGCTCAAATGGGATATCTTCTAAGATTTTTTCGGTACGGTTGACCATGAATTTTATGTTTTTAATGTTATCATCATCATCTCGATTGTTAACAACCATCTCATTCAAAAAAGTGATAAAAAAGTTAGTTTCTGGCATTTATAAAAATTTTTGGAAGTGTAAGCTTATTTATGCTATATTCTAAAATCAAAATCATGCATGGATATTGAGAAGCTGCAAGGTCTTTATTTAAGAAAATCGGTAAAAATGTATAATGGATATGTGAATATTGATTATTTGTTGCCACTGTTAACTGGTTGTATTGGCTGTTAAACTTCTTTCATTATACGATTGAATTGATCAGTTGTTTTATTAGAATAAACTTTTATACTATATTGAACTTGATTTATCATTTTTTCATTAAGTTTGCGATTTTCATTCAATTCGAATATTGGTTTTCTTAATTCATTTTTGATAATACCTATGGTCTGATTTAGATATAGAAGTTCATAATATATTGCATTCCGAGCTCTTTTTAAAGTCTCATATGTCAGTTCAAATCGGATTTCTAAATTACTCATTCTTTCAGATAATCTTTTGACTGGAGTTTTCAAATATTTAGGCCTATCTATCATATACAAAATATCCATCAACACGGCTGTATCAGGACATACGCATCTTGTTTAATTTTTACCTTGAACGGTTACAACAATTGAGTTAGCCATTTTAAAAACACTAAAAACTAATATTATTATTAAAATTTCTTTAATCATTTTCAAATCTATATAAATCTATTTATAATAATAATAATAATATTAGTAAAAATTAAAAAAATATATTAATAGTTAAAACACTACTTATAAAAATAAGTAATAGAATAAAAATTAAAATAAAAATGTTAATATTAAAACACTACTTATAAAAATAAGTAGTAATTTTAAATTTAAAAAAAATATGACCTTGAGAAATTTTTAATGACCTTGAAAAATTATTATGACTCATCCAATGACGTGAATGAGTCATGGTCTTTGTTTAAATGACCTTGGAAATTTGTTGATGACTCACTGTCTTTTTTCAATTACCTTGGATGAGTCATAGTCTTTGCATCATAAAATTTGTAGTTTTGGACTTAGAAAAATATTCGGCCGGTAGGGAGTAGTGTGCTGTTTGTGATATGTGCTGGATGTGACACATCCTACTACTTCTGGTGTCGATCATTGCTTTTATTTCGATTCCATTTATCTCTATTGGTATTGTTAGTATTGTTCCTGCTAATGTCTGTAGCATGGCTATTGTTCGCGTTTCCACATTTTGGTCTACGATTTTCGATCTTCTGCTGGTTCTGACACTATTTCCGCCCAATTTGGTACGTAATGTTGTTGGTCTTGGTATTGATGTGTTTCTCTCTATTGGTGTTGTTGATTTTTTCAGGCATTCGTATACCGGTGGTGGGTGATTGTAGTGGTTGTTCTGTCTTATCTTCTGGTTTTCCCATTGTTGTTTTTTTGAGTTAGCATCTGCGTCCCCCCTTGATTGTAGTCGTTATCGCTGTTATCGCTGTTTTCGTTTATGAAATCTATCCATCGTTTCCAGTTGCTTGTTTTCTCTCGTTTTTTCTTTCCCTTTTATATATATCGAAACATGCTAGCATTTGTGTCAAAATCGCTCTCACGATTTGAATGATGAGTATAACTCCTAGAATTCCTGCCATCATTTGTCCGAATATCAAGAATCTTCCCCACGTGGCTTTCATCATATTTGTGGTTGCCTGTTGGAAATGGTCTGGTGATAGTAGTATTTCGTAATTTAGAATTTCTCCATAGTTATTTCCTCCAGTTATAGTTACAATGTTTGATAGTATTGCTTGTCTTTGCGCCGGGAATAATAAATGTTCTCAAGCGAGTTCTAAATCCTTTGTTTGGTATATTCCACTTTGTGATATATCTACTGGTTTGATTTCTGCTTCACTGGCCAATTCTATGAGTCCAAATACTCTTGGTGGGGCTACTATTACTCGAGTTGGGAATTGCAACCAACTTCCCTCTCCTGTTTCAAACAATGGTCCATATACATTGCTACAACTAAACATGTTGGGTACGAATTTAATCGGGTTGATCATCCTTGTTACTGGTTGTGCGAATCTGATTTTTCCTTTGTACGTTATTTCTAATTCGTTTATGTGTTTGTCTTTGGGATTGTTGAGTTTTTCGGTAACCTTGCGATTGACTTTTTGCATTTATATGTGTACATTGTTTCACCTACGATTCTTCAGAAATATCCTTCTTGAAGTGGTAGTAGAGGAATTGCGTTATCTGGGTTGGTGATGACCATGGCTAATTTGGTTTTAAATATTTCTTTATTCAGGATTAAGTCATTTTTTATTAAATCGTAATATATTTTCTCCTTTGTTGCTAAGTCTCTGTGATATAGGAAATCCATTTTTTTTATTCATCTAGAGCAGAGCTTCTTAAACCTTTGTAATTCACGACCCCATTTATGATTGCGAGTTTCTTGACGACCCCATACAAATATAAAAGAAAAATAAATTTATATTTTTATAAAATTCCTATAACATCTTCTAATTCTAATTCATAGTAAATGTTATTCAAGTTATTACAATACTCTTAATAGAAATGCAGGTACAAACAATCTTTCCGAACTAGAAGATTTTATGATATATTTATCTACGATAATTGTTATTTTATCTTTATAACAATAATTTTACAAGTTAAAAAACATTTTCTGTTAAATTGTATTTTTATCTCTCGCGACCAAGAATTTTGCTACGCGACCCCAAATGGGGTTGCGACCCATGGTTTAAGAAGCCCTGATCTAGAGGTACAATTTCACATCCTTTGAATCTATTTTCGCCTTCGCGTTGGATATTGTCGTTCGTGATAAGAATATCCCTTAATAATTGGTGCTGATTACCATTTTATCGCATTTACTTACTTCTCGTCCTTTTATGAATCTCATTCCTATGGTACTGTCGGTTGAGATTACCACCGTTGGTGTAGCTTCCGGTCCAATATTTGTGGTGATGGTTTGGTTTCTGATCTCTTCAGTTTTTTGTAATTCTTCCATAGCTCTTTTCTGGGTGCTCGATTCGGTTTCGCTTTGTACTTGTCCTTACACTTTGTAGAATATCGCGCTTTTCAATAATGTCAGTCGACAAACTCTAGTATCCACGTGGTATACAATTGTTGACATTCCCGTGGTACATGATCTATCTGTTACCAGGCATTGTGAATATTTCTTCATTGCCTGCGTATCTAGCCTTGTTATTTTTCTAACTTGGCTTGATAGCTTTTTATTACTACTACGCTTTGGACTAGTTGATTTAATAATGTGTATTCTCCTCCGACTTCTATAATTGTTGAGTGTGAATGGTTTCCACAATGGAACGCTATTATTTTCTTTGTCACAGTGCATTCTCGGATTTCTGTTTTTATGAAATCTACATATTGATACACGTTATATGACACTGCTATGGCTGTTTTCTGTAATGTTCCGGAATTTGCGGCTTTGCACTCTTCTGTTTTTTAGCGAATATTAGTCGCTAATCTTTATGTTATCACAGTCATATATCACAAATGACTCTGCATTTTTTATGCACATCATCCATATAAGTATTAGTAGTAGGATGTGAGCCCGTCAGATACAACCCCATTGGGTTACGTAATTATTATATAACATTTGACCTCTGTCCACTAGTTACTACCTGGAGATTGACCTCTGTCCATTAGTTGCTACCTAGTAATTGACCTTTATGATTATGTCACTGGTCACACATTTATTTCATAACCCTTGTCATGTGCCCACTGGTCAGTCACACACTTATTACCTAACCCTTATGTCGTGACCACTGGTCAATAAGTGAAGAAACACTTATTACTTAACCTTCTTATGTCACGTGACCAGCGGTCACTACCGGAGACACGCTTATTACATAACCCTTATTATTTCACGTGGACCAACACACTTATTAACTAACTGTCATTATGTCGCGTAGTTGTGGACCAACACACCTACCACACACCCGCCTTCTAGAACCTTTCACACACCCGCCTTCTAGAACCTTTCACACATCTACCTTCTAGAACCTTCCACACACCTACCTTCTAGAACCTTGCGTTCTTAAACCGTTCACACACATACATCACCGATCTGCACCGATCGCAGCCATCCGCAGCCATCCGTTCCCATCAGCACCCATCAACACCGATCAATACCCATCATCGCCAATCATCGCCAATCATTAGTAGGACGTGAGCTCGTTAGATACAACCGCTTGACTTACGTAATTATTACATAACATTTGACCTCTGTCCACGCCATTGCTACCAAGTAATTGACCTTTATGATTATGTCATTGGTCACATACTTATTATATAACCCTTGTCATGTGCCCAATGGTCAGTCACACACTTATTACCTAACTCTTATTACGTGACCACTGGTCGCTACCCGGAGACACGGTTATTACCTAACTGTTATTATGTCACGTAGTTGTGGACCAACACACCTACCACACACCAGCCTTCTAGAACCTTCCGCACACCTACCTTACTGTTATTATGTCATGCAGTTGTGTTCCAACACACCTACCTTCTAGAACCTTCCGTTCTTAAACATTTCACACACATACCAACCAACGATCACTGATCCACACCCATCCATACCCATCCGCACCCATCATCGCCTATCATCGCCCATCATTGGCCATCAATGCCAATCATCGCCAAACATCGCCTAACACGCCTACGACTAAGTCGTAGACTTAACAAAATCACTCACTAGTACTACTCATATTATTATTATACTGCTTACTTCATATAAACGTAAGAGTTTCGTTTACCTCATTGATTTTGTGATTCTAACACATCTGTTTGCGAATGTTACTATGTTATCCAATGTTTCTGGTGTTAAACATCCAAGATTGGCCCGTATATCTTTTCTTTTGACTTCTCTAATGAAGACGTCTACCTTTTTTTCCTCTGATGCGCCTTTATCCCGAAAGGCTTCTTTGCCTAATTTTCTCAGTTTTCATGCTTATACTGCATTAGATTCATCACATCTTTGTTTCCTGTGTAGGAAATCTAACATTTTCCTATTCCATTTTTTCTCTATTCCAAAGATTTTTACTAAAAACTCTTTTATCTCTGCACATTTTTTCAATTTCCTTGCGTCGCTTGCTTCTTCTACAAATTCGTTCAGTGCACTCTCTTTTAAATATAGGGGTAGTCGTTCTTTTACTTTTTGATCTGACCAATGACAAATGGTCTTGTATATTTAAAATTCTTTCATAAATGTGTCTAATTTATTGAGGTTGCCATCGAAAGGCTCTCCCCTGAATTTTTCTTTGAGTTCTCCCATGGTTGCGTTGTTGTTATTTGACGCTACGTCTTGGTTTGAGGCTGAATCGGTTGACATCTTTGGATTGTTGTCCTGCTCTTTAATTATCTCTTCTTCGCTTTCGTTTTCTTCGTTTTCTGATTCTGAATATTCCAATGGATTTTCTTCGTTAAATTATTTTGCTTCGTTGATCGCTGCTGACATAGAATTCGTTTGGTCCGCTTACTGATCCGGTCCCTGTTACTGCTATGGTTGATGCTGCTGTGTTAAGGCTTCTGTTGTCTCTGGCTTTCTTCCTTTCTTCTTCTAATAGGATCTTTTCTCTTTAATTTTTGCTTGTGCTTCTTGTATTATCTGTTATATGCTCATTGGTTACGGTTGTCCGTTTGCTTGGCTATGAGTTGTCTTTGCGGCTCCTGGTTTGCTAGTTTTCTTCTTCTGCTTGGATTGATCTAAAAATAAACAACACTTCTAGTATTTTATACTCTATACGAATTTTCTCCTTCATTTTCTATACTGTATACTAGGGTTTCTGAAAACTCGGGAAAACAATATTCTTCGAATCCGAGTGTTAAATTTCTAAATTCGTCGAACCGTTCGAATTCGTTAAATTTTTATTAAAAATATTTTTTAGAAAAGTAATAACCGCTATTTTAATATTTGATCTAACTATGAATTTTTTACAAATGATAATAAACAAAAATATATTTATTTTTTGTGTCGTAAGTAATAATATTATAAAAACACATCGAATTTAAAGATTTATCAGACAGTCTTGACCTTATTTTGGTGCAAAAATTGGCAGAAACCGAAAAAGCTCTTTCAGAGTCCACTGAAGTTGGTTTAATTTAACATAGAACGTTGAACAATTTTTGTAGATTTTCTGTGAGTTTGCCAGTATTTTTATACAGGGTAAATTCTTGTTTTAATTTGTCAAAATCCGTTTTCTCAATTGGTTCCTCGTTCCCACTCTTTAAAATCTGGTTCAGTTCTTCTCGATAGTAATTTTTTGTTGTTGTTCAGGTTCTATAAAAATATCGACTTGAATATTTGAATAATTTCATTTACTGGTGATGTTGCATAAGCTTTAAATAGTCGTTTCATTGTATCTATTGCTAAATTTATCCTCTTTTCTGATATATCATTATTTCTATCCTTCAAATATTTTATTCATGAGATTTATATTCATGCATTCATCAACCCGCCTGGAAATATTAACCAATAATGCAGTGCTAATTTGAGTATTTGATTCCTTTAGTTTAATTTTCATGAATTTTATAGTAAGGTTTTCCGAGAGCAACGTAGCATCTTTCCTTCCGAGTGTCTCAATAGTTAACTTAATCGGTTTCAGGGCTTCACTTATTTCGGCAAGAAGTTTAAAATTTATCTTATCCAATAAGTTGGTTGCATTCAAATCAGCGAGTGCTTCTTCTATAAATTCCCGAAGTTCTAAAAAATTTTCAACCATATTTATCCTTGAATTCCAACGTGTATTAACGTCTAAGATAATTTCGTGTCCTATTTTTTTAATTATTTTTCCCTGTATAATACTACTTCTTATTGTAGAATAACTGTAGAATTTTAAAATTTCTCTGACAATTTTAACATTTTCATTAACAAGCACATTATTATAAAGCATTTCTTCTTTAAAATCAGTTTCAATAATACTTAATATATCTAAATTATTATTCATAAAATTGTCCTCATCGGAATCCAATTCATGAGCATTTTGGTAGCTTCTGTTGATAGCATCAATGTCATCATCTGTTTAAGTATTTTATAATGTATCACATACACCTAAATGAATATTGCAGGGCATTCTCGACCAAATTTTACCATAACGTTGGCGCCATCACTTGTTGATCCAATTATATCCTTTTGAAAATCAATATTAAAAGTGGCTAAAAAATAGGTGACCAGTGTAACTAATTGAATAGCAGAACATGTTCCAAATATTCTGACCAAACCGAGATTATATGGTTCTTTCTCTTCAGCACAATGCACATTAATATTAATATATCTTTTCATCCTCATACTAGTTTATTCATTCAGAGTAATACTGAATCTCTTGTTTTAATGTATTTTCTTCTCTAGTTCGCGTATTGTTTCTATTTTTTCACCATATAATGTTTGTATATCAGGTTCATTACGTCATTCTCATTTTTGGAAGGCCTTTAGTAAATTTTTCGATTGATTCTCTGATGAATTCTGATCGCGTAATGGCCAAAGGTTCGACGAATTCGAATTCGAGTAGTTCGATTTCAGAAATCCTACTGTATACATTATTATCCCTTGCTCGCGTTTTCCGCTGTGGTCATTTTCCTTTTGATACACCACCCTTCATTTTAAGTCCATTTTAAATTATCTATATCTCGCATCATTTATCTATTTGCCTTGTATGAATTATATATATAGTCTTATCAGTTATGTATATAGTCGCATCAATTATCTATGCTTTTATTAAATAAATCGTCATAATCAATCATCACTCATTCCGTCACTCATTTCCTTTATATCCCTGATTTGTCACAAAAATCATTTCCTGAATCTTTAATCGCTGGCGCTCTATGGCCTTTTATCTAAATCTCCTTATCTATTCTTTCGCTTTACCTGCTGGCGCTCTATGAGCCCTTTATTATATGGCGTCTCTCTTAATTGAGTTTATCAGTGACCTGTTGGATAACTTGCTTAATCTGACAAGCTGGATGCCTCACACTGACTAAATCCTTGGTCGTCTTTTGATAGCGCATTTTTCCGGTTACGCTTATCTCACCGCCGTTTGGATATTCGATACTCGGTGTGGGTATCCGGGTTTTGTACCGAACTCCTGCTGGGCTACATGCAATAAAAAAACATTCCCTCAGTACTCGGTGTGGTATTCGGGTTGTATACTGCGAAGAATATAAATGTATGGAAGTGTCTAGACGTTTGATCAAGCTTCAAAAGTGGTTTACTTGGTCTCTCGAATAGTGAGAAGAAAAGGAAAATTTCGGCGCTGTAGTGGTTAACGTCTCCTTCTACCACTAGCCCATTTCGCGTCAGTTTTTAGCTCTGATTTGGCTGTCCAATCTGATCCTTAGTAGGACCCCTTGAATATGAACCACTTGCCAGTTACTTCAGATCTCACCTACAGTTTAGTGTCTTCAATATTCGGTGTGGGTATTAGGGTTGTGTATCGAACGGTCCAGCGCTATCAGTCCCTTGGATGATAACATCCTGAACACGACAGTCCGACGCTGTCCTCTGGCGCCTCGCCATCAGCTAGGGAAAATCATTCCTATAGGTGCCTTTGCAAGATTTTTGGCTCTCACCTTATTTCCCAGGATTTATGGTTCCTGCATCTTAATAATGCGCATTTTTCTCCCTACCTTCACTTCCACCATCAAAAATTGTGTTAATCGCGTTGGTAAGCCTTACAAAGAGGTGATCAGTCTCCCGCCCGCTGCTCACTAACGTTTGCGACTTGGCCTACCATTTCTTTTCTTAGTAGGATTGATCAAGGTTTCCCTCGGGTGAGCGTATTGCCATTTGTATATTGTCTTTATTATTAATTGTTATGTAGTCAGTTTGGTCATTTTATATTGTTTTAGTTGCTTTTTCTCTATCAGAAATCTTATATATTGTTACCTTTGTTCATTGCTGAGTCTTCAAATTTGTACTTGATGGGAAGCTGTTTGTTTTGTTTTCATTTTGTATACAAATCCTTGGTTTTCTCATTTTGTAGAAAAATCGATTGTTTTTCACTGTTCGTTACTAATCTTCATTCTTCAGCCCCAAATTTGTATGTAGGCAAACTGTTTAATTCATCAAAATATTTTCTTAAGTTGTAGATAAATCCATCGTTTTTTCATGGGTTTTCTGTCGAGCTCCGTTTTTTCATTATCATCTCTCTGATGTTTGGCGAAATGTCGTCCCGACATTTTTTGTTTGATAAATTAGTCCTGTATCCTGTGCCCTCTTTTTCATTTGCACAAGAAAATCATTTTATCCCATAATTCGTATGTGAGGTTAGTGGTTTCTGACATACAAGCTCTACCCGGCCTTGAATGAGGCTGCGGTTTCTTCTTTGGTCCATCGGGACGGTCTTGGTCTCGGTATGCTAGTTGTGCCGGGCCGTGGTAAGGCGATGGTACTTTTTTTTGCATTCTCGATGGCTCGATCCAGGTGGCTTTGATTCGTTGGATTTCTTAACATAATTGCAGTCTTTGCCGTTGTAGATCCGCGTTCTCATGGCGCACCTTCTTCAGTTCCTTGCCGATTGATTGGATCGCCTCCATAGTTAAATTTAAATCAAATTTATTAAACCGTTATACTATCAACATTTCGCGTTAAGGATTGGATTGATAATATTACATAAAAATTCTCTTTCACTTATTACCAGAAATCTACCGCCAAAATCATAGTTTTATTTTATCATACTATTTTGAACATTAATTTATTTACCACAACTTTAATTCACCATAGTATTTATAAAATATTAATTCAATTTTTATAATACCAATTTTTTACAATATAAAAAATTAAATCGTTAAATTAATAATGTCTGTTACCTTTGTTATAATGCATTAAGGAGATCATTTACTTAATAGCAAATTCGTCAAGATTGAATGATAAACCATATTCTGGAGCAAACCCGTCTGTGCTGGGTATTCTTCCGCTCGCGATGTCGGCATTTATTCGAGCAAGCCGTCTCCTCTGCATGTATGCTTGCCAGCAGAATTTTCTCTCCATATACTCTAGATGTTGCAATGCGACTTCAGCTTTAATTTAAAGTTCATTATTAGGTTTTCTTACTAATCAATTAAATATGCCTATTTGACATTGAATTTTACTCGGGGTCGCCTTGATTAAGTCCTCAAATTTTTCTCTGGATTGAGTGGAGGTATTAATTTGAAGTGGTCATTTCATGATTATACAGATTTATTTTACTTAAGATTTAAAAATATTAATACATTTTTGACCGTTGCATCGATCTCGATAATCCCCCTTCCCTTTATCCAAAATTTGGCCTTAAGGAATACATATGTTGATGTTAGATTTTATGAGTGTCCACTGGACTACTCAGTGTGATAAGTTTAACCGATATGTGGTCTGAATTTTAGGTCGGATTTTCGGGAGATGAGTGAAAGGAAGCCAGCCAAAAGACTAGTCCTCGATTTTCCCACTGCCCTATAGGCGGATGAACCGCACTTTAACCGCTTGACAGTTATGTAAAATTTTAATGACTTGCAGTTTGTGTGGCTGTGGGCCGGAAAAATTTCGACATAATGAAAATTTCATCTACTCGAACTCATATAATTTTTCCCATAATTACATTGTTTCTATACCAAGTTCATAGAATTCATTCATCCTCACTTCGACAATTATCCGATAGCGTTCCGTTTGTAGGTTCGAGATGTTCGTTCCTGAAGCTTTTGTTACACAATACTAATTTTCTCATAAAAATCGCTTGAGCTTTTTACGAGAAAAAGTGATTGCTCACAAAGTGATTAAACTCTACGAAAATGAAATGGTATATATACCTGTTTCGTGACCCTAAACTTGCATGTTCTTTTTAATGCATTTAAACAAAATTTGACCTTGATTTGTAATATCTAATTCTTATTTTGTCAATTTCTATTTTAAATGAACAAGTTATTTTATTTAATTTTTTAATAGAATATTTCTTATTGAAAATATTCCATTTTATTCGTTATTTGCTAACTTTTATGAATTGTCCATTTTTCAGTCAAATCTTTATGTTATCTTGTTATTTTTATGTTAATTTCGTGCTGATCTTGGTGCATATCTGTTATTATACTGATTTATTTTTATGTTTTTTGATGTTATATTTAATTAAATTTTCCTCATATTTTAAGGTTGTTTATTTGATGTTTATGAGTCTGATTTTAAATCTGCATTGTTATATTTGTGTGCTATTCCCAATCCATTTAAACAAAATCCGGTTTTGGCCTAACATTACTATTATTATTATTATTAAAAAGAGTTAATGGCTTAGTGGTGAATGTATTATTTTAGCCTGTAGATTATTTATCCCTATTATAAGTAAATGATGTTCTTTCAGCATCAAACCTGCAGTAAACAGGTGAATGGATTCAAGGACGAATCTAAATTAAATGGGGAGGTATGTTAAGGTTGTTATAATGATTATAGGAATAAAATGAGTGCACTCGAAAAATCGAAGGTAAAAAAAACATCAAAAATCATTAAAATGCAAAATTAATTAAAAATTTATAAAATTCGGAAATTAATATTGATAGGGGAAATGGGTATGGTTTAACGTCAAATCATAAGACGAGTTCAGTAATAATAATAAAAATTTAATGAAAGGTCCCAAGGAAAAATATACCGAAAATCCAAATTAATGAAAGTTAAATAATTGGCTCATGGAAAGTCCGAGCTAATGGAAAACCCGAGCGATGAGAAAAGCTCAGAGCGAGCAAAATCTTCTGGATTAAAATTTTAAAATTAACTTACCCGAGCAGTAGGGATATAAACAAATAAGTAATTATCCCAAGCAATCTTAGCTACTTGGTGTTAGCCTAATCATTTCGAGTGAGTAGTATTGTCACAATGATCCCTAAAGATTTGGGACAATAATTGTATAATTATTCTCAGTATAAAAAGAGAGCACAAGTTAGACGAGTTGCCAGTTGGTCGAGAAAGTTGAAAACGAAAATTTGATATTGAGAAAACCAGAGAAGGTCAGAGACTGAACATAAACGTATTCTGTGTTGGGTTTTGGTTATTTGATATAATAAAAGGAGCATGAGGATCCAGAAAATAGACCGAATTGATGTAAAATACGCAACACAATTAAGTTATCCTAGTACTATATTCATTAACCTTTGGAAGGTCGCTGGACCTGCTGATATTCCAAATGGCATTCCGTTAAAACAATATTGCTTAGTCTTAGTGGAAAATGCAGTTTTCAATTTTGATGTTTCTCCTAGCTCAACTTGGTAATATGCATTTCTCAGGTCAATCGTACTAGAATATTTTGTCCATTTAATGTATCTAATAGTTCATTAATGTTCGGAATTAGAAATATTGGTCTTTCTGTTATATTATTCAGCGCCCGAAAATCTAGACGTATTCTTAAGTCCTTTTTTCTTTCTTTTTGACACATACTAACGGTGTATTCCACGGGGAATTACATTCTTTTATTATACCAAACCTTTCCATTTCATTAATCTGTTCATCAATTTTACTTATCAAATGAGCGGTCGGTCGCCTAGGGTTAATGAAGTCAAAATTTCATGGGTTAACAAAGTTGTTTTTCCTACATCCTATTTGTGTTTCATAAAATTTCAATCATATTTATCCAGCAATTTTTTTCTTACTTTTAGTGCTTCCAATTTTTAAAATAATATAATAAACGTTTTCAAAAAATCTATTCCTCCAATAACTCTAAGAGAAATCTCTTTAGCTACAATAAATTCGACAACTTTCCTTTTCGATATTTTAATAATTTGCACTTCTACTTTAATTTTCCCTAATATTTCAATAGGTGATTCATTTGCACATCTTAATTTCACATAGCGTTTCTCTAAATTTCTAATTCCAAGCTTTTGTAGCGAACTTTTATCGATCACACTTATTTTTGCGCCCGTGTCTAATAAACACCGAAACTCATTATTATTATTAAAAATAGAAACACTATGTCTCCCATTTAATTTATCGTATTTAATTATTAAAATTATTATTATCATTAATTATACAAAAACATTCATCAAAATTTAAATTTTCCTCATTATTACATCCTAACTTATCCATTTATCAACACACCAATCACTATACACGTTCGAGTTTAACCAGCAATCACAATTATTATCTAAAGGTTTAATTTTTTTATCATTCACAGTTTACAAACCATCATCAATCATCCCATTCATACATTCCTTATGCAATACATTACTTACATTTACTGTAGAGCTCCAATCACTTCCTCTTGTGGGGAGCATATCCGTTTGGGCATTGACTTTTAATTTCATCAGCTTGCTTGATTGCTGCCACTTATTCTCGATATTGTCGTTCTTGGTTTGCTCGAAGTTCGAAGCACTGGTGACCAAAGTGTCCTGATTTATAGCAAAGATTGCATTTTACATTTGGGCATTCAGATCTCTTATGCCATTCTTCTTGAAAAGCCAAACATTTTAAAATTATTCTATTATTTTCCTGAAATCTAAAATCACTAAATCTTGGTCGAGATCTTTGATAGAAACTAATGGATCTTGGGTCATTGTCTTCTCTTTTAACTGGAGCTTCATTTCTTCTAACTGGTTTCATCTGAAAGTTCTTCGACATTTTTACCACGTCTGTATATTTAATATTTTTTTTCATTGCTGCAACTTAATTGTTGAGCTGGTAAATTTCATTATTTAGTTTTTCATGTTTCTTGATTCTTTCATTCATTTCTTCCATAGTCTTAAATTCGTTCATTCTAAGGTCTTTCTTCATTTCAAAATCTTCTACTGCATGGAAAATTAGAAATTTCTGCAGTTCTTCTTCATTCAGTTTGTGTAGTAAGAGTTTTTTGCGAGCTTTTCTATTTTTGTGCAGAATTCATTGGCTGAATTGTTTCCTTGGCGATATTTGAGAGCTTCTTGAAGATCATCGATAAAATTCATTGGCTTTTTGAAAGCTTCTTTGAGAAGATCCAAATAGTTGATATCCTCACGAGTTGCTTCATATATATTTGTAGCATTTGCTGATAAAAATGCTTTTTCAAATTTCCCTCTGTATTGTTCTGAGATGTCCATAAGGTCGAAAAATCTTTCTTATTCTTGTATAAAATCTTCTATGTCGGCTCCAATTTCTCAATTTTCTGGATGCTTAAAAATATTGGCCATCGCGGTCGCCATGTTAGATGCCTTACTTTTAGTATTAATAACATCCATATAAAATATTTATAAAATTCAAAATCACAAAATTTATTCGTAATATTTAAACACAATTGTTGAGAAATTATATTAAACGCAAAGTAATGTAAGCATAAGGAATTTACCTACCAAATCAATCCACAACATACATTTATTTAATTCTTTATTTAATTAATATTTATTAAGTTATTTATTTTATGAATTAATTTAATTATATTCTCACACACTAGGAATTTCCCAAATTGGAATTCCAATCATCCCATTCTATGGATTTAACTACTTTATCGTCAATAAGTTACAAACGTTTTTAGATTTTATTTAAATAAATGTTATGATCGAAATTTTTTATGTTTTTTAATTTATTTTTTGTTAAAAATCTTGAAGTCAACTTAAATTTACGGAAATTATCGGTAGTCAAAATTCTTATACATTTCCTTATTTTGTAACAAAAATTAAATAAATCTTTTTAATCTTTTAAATCATCGAATTTTTTATCGTTTAAATCTTCTTTGGATGGTGAAATTTTGAGAGCTCCATTCTGGTCTTTCCGTATTCTTTTCCCATGGGATGTTGAGTTTATATAATAAATAGAGATTATTAATAAAAAAACAATTATAAATCAAAATTGAATAGGCGTACTGGTATTGCTAATCAGTTCAATAACGATATCAAGAGTATCTAAAGTGACAGTGAAAGTGACTTGAAAATTTACAATGACCATGATAACTATGATAATAATGGATAAAAATTATAAAAAATAATTATTACCAAGTTATAATTCTTACATAAATTTTTATAAAATAAAATCATAATGAAATCATAAAAGCAATTGAAAAATTTCAATTAAGGTAGACATTTCAGCACCAGTCTACCCTCGATTTCTAGTGATCACTTCTCCTGATAGTTGTGGCATCTAATTATGTCCATTGTGAACCTGACCCAGATGCCAAAGAATTTTTAAAGATAATAAAAAGAAATTAAATTTTTCAAAACTAAGATAATTATGAAATTCCTTTTCTAAAATTTTAATTTTGTTTAAACATTTTAGAAATTGGTTAATTAATAGGTGGTTGACAATTTTGTGATGATAGTTTGAAAACGCATTTATTACCGTATTTGACTTTTTGTTTCTCGGCAAAGTTTGCGAAAACCAATAAATTTTCGTTTTCTTTTTCTTATTTGTTATTACTTTCTGCATTGTCATTAACATTATTTACGCTCTCTCATAATGTTCTTCACTCTTCTTTCTTTTTCTGGTTTATATATTCTTCTTTCTTATTGTATTATAATTACACCTTCCTCGTGACCAGTCGCGCTACACTGAGGGGTGATGTTGAGGTTATTGTGGGAGAAAGCTGACCGAGTGAACTACCATTTACTACGGCTGCTTCTCGTCCGAATTACTAGCTCGAAACGATTTGGGTAAGAAATCATTTTTCTAGTTTGTATGCGTTTAATAATCCCATTTAATAACATTCAATAATAGCAATTATGAAGTAATGGTAATTTATAATAGTTAATTCAATAAGGATAATAATAAATCAATGGTTAATTTAAAAAAGGAATTCTACTTTTTGAACAATAAGAAAATAGACACTTGAATCATGAGGCATCTTACATAGGTCAAGTACCATGGAAGCGAGGCTTCCCTCGGGCTTTATCGATGCGAGGAAAAAAATTCCGACTCGTAATTTATTAGCATTATATCTTTCGCTTAATAAACTGATGAGAAATTCAAGAATTTAACTAAAGTAATCAGATCATATAATTCGAAAAATAAACATTTTGGTACGTACAACTTATTTAAAAATCCAACATTCATAGACCTAAAATTAACGGTGATGACCTAAGTAGAAAGTTTCTTATAATATTCAATTTAAGTTTAAAATAAAAATAAAATCAATTCAAATATAATAGAATTCTTCCTAAAATTTTCCTATAGGTTTACAAAAAATAATATTAGATCAATAATAATGAAAAAACAAATAACGAGTGCTTTCCTTTACTTCTATTAAGAGTTATTCCAAAGTTTTCAAAATTTAGAAAATATTATTTGGTAAATTTTCGTATATTTGAATTTTCTGCCATGAATTTTATCGGATGTTGTGCCATATAAACAAAAAATTTAAATCTTAGTTTTTGCCCAATATTTAATTATTTTACTTTTTTTTTCTCTGTGGTTTTTATTAAATTTGTTAAAATTTTGATATTTTGATGTTTTTAATTTCTATTTTTAGTTTGGATGTTATTTTCCACTTTTACATTTTCTTTTGGATCCTTTTCTGTTTTCTTTTAGTTTTTTATTATATTGGGTGCTCATTTATTATTTTTGACGAGATTACCTTTGTTCCTTATTTGTTTTGTAGCTAAACGCTTTTTTAGACTATCTTGTCGAACAAAGAATCTTTAATCATTAGTCTTTGCTTACCAATACTAGTCTTTATTAATTCCATTTGCTAATTCATAACTAGCTGCAACCTTTTGAATCTATAGATTTTACTTAAATGTGCTTTATTATTTCTCGAACTGTATCATACTTCACAATATATATATTACAATTTATGTGTTTTCGTTTCAACTTGGTGAGATTATAAATCTATAAATATATATAATACAATGTAGGTTTGTTTGTTTGTCCTGTATGTATTACTATACTGTTCATCCGATCACCAAGAAGCTTTAAGAAGACATTGAGTACACTATTGCGAAGATTTTAGATATAAATATTTTATAAATATCGCCCCTTCTGGAACTGCTACAGATAAAAATTATAAATTATTATTATGCTACATTCTACTGACAAGAAATTCAGTAACCTAAATTATTTAAATTGGAATATTTATTTTAATTTTAATAAATTGAAAAATTTTAAAATTATGTAGTGTATAATTATATACTAAATTTTGAAAATAAAATATTTATTTATTCCTTTATGTGCATTTATTTACAAGTTAAAAATTAAAAATATTTATTTTAATCATTATTTACTAAATTGAAAAACTTTAAAATCGTGTAGTGTGTAATGTTTCGCAAAACAATTGCTGGGTATTGGTAATGGGAAGATGGCAAAAGATAGATTTACAAAATATATGACATTGCCAGCAAACCTTTGTAAGATGACATCAACTAAGAATGAATTGATTCAACAAATTTTCCAAATTATCATGCAAAATTACTAAAATCATCATTGGCTCACGTGCATAATAAGCTGTTACCAACAATGATGTGAATGCCATCAATTTCAAAATTCAAAGTGGAATACCAGGCGAAGTGACAACATATAAGTCCATCGAAAGTGTGATGAATCAAAATAAAGTTGTCAATTACCCAATGGAACTTTTGAATTTACTGGATCTGCCAGGTATTTATTGCACATTTTAATTCTGAAAATTGGAGTGCCTATCATTCTTCTCTGAAACATCAATCCACGACAACTTTGTAACGGTACGAGACTTTCAGTAAAAGAAATTATGAAAAATGTCATCGAAGCTACAATTTTGAATCACGAATTCTAGGAGGAAGATGTACTGTTGCCACGAATTTCAATGGTCGCAACAGATATGCTATTTTAATTTAATGGTTTTGTTGGGCTTAGAGCCAAAATCAAAACAAAATTACCAATAAATTAAAACAAAAAATAAGAATAAGGAAAATGATCACTGCACTTACACACGCACAGTAAGCAGAGATCAAAAATAAAATAAAACATATTAATTAAAATAAAATAAAAATATAACAAAATTAAATAAAACAAATAATTAATTAAAATTCTTGGAAAAAGCCTACAGCTGCAGAAAAAAACATGCGGGAAATGAAATAAACTGCCAAAACCTAGCAAAATAAGGTTTAGAAAAAGCACAGGCAGAAGTGGTGACTAAGAAATAAAATATTAAGGGTAAAAAAGAATATCATAAGAAAATAATAATAAAAATAAAACCCAATAACATAAAAATTAAGGTATCAAAAAATAAGAAAAAATATATAAAAAATTATAAAAATAATTCGAAATTAATAAAACAATTAAAAAGCCCTAAAAATGGCGAAAAATCGCCTATTGGTAGCACACAAGCACAAAAATACTATATAAGCAGTGACTAATTTCATTATTTTTAACCTTATTATCAGGGCCGTTCCTGGGTACATGGCCGCCTGCGTGCTGGTATGCACGGCCGCCCTTTGATATAACATCAAAATCAAAGAAAAAAAACAAATTTTAATTCATAATGTTTATTACTATACTTATATATCTAATGTAAATATAACCATTGAATATAAAACGTTAATATATTTTGACACGCCTATAAATCTATAATATTACAATCAAAAATTTACTCTAAGAGATTTTTTAGAGGCAAATTCTTCAACCGCACCTTCAATATTTGTGGAATCAGCAATTTCACTTTCAATTGCAATAATTGATATATTACTGAGGCGCTCTTGAGTCATTGAAGTTCTCAGGTGGGTTTTGATTATTTTTAATTTTGAAAAACTTCGCTCTCCAGATGCAACAGATACTGGAACTGTCAGTAATAGTTTTAAACTTGTGGCGACATTTGGGAAAGAAGTCTCTAAGTTGTATTTGTATAAAAACTTTATGAGTTCTTCGGGCTGCTTTCTGTCTTTTATGATAATTTTTAAAGAAACTAACTCTTGATATAATTCTACGCCACTAATATCACAAGATTCGCCATCTTTAAATTTATTATGGAGATCGAAACAACTTTTTTTTATTTCCTCGTGTTCCATATCAATAAATTTGTATAGAAATCAAAACAACGCTCGAAACCTGACAAAGTTTCAAAATGGGTGGTAAGAGATGAAATAGCGGTATCGAGTATTACATAGAAAAAACTAATTTGAAAATGTTCTTTTGGAGTAAATTGAATATCTTCATCTCTTTCATAGCTAAATTGTTTTCGGTGATGTCGGCTACGTACACTAATTTCGGCAGGAAAATCCGGTTCAGTTTCAAGTGCTACACAAAGTTCATTAGAAATCTGCAAATAATTTTCGAAACTTTCGTCATTTCTAATACTTTTAAAAAATTTCAAAACTTCCTTAATTGATTCAGCGCACGAACTGATATTCCAAGAAACTTTCTGCATCATTTTGCTAATAAAATCTACCTTTTCCAAGATTTCGTACCATATTATTATTGAAGAAATAAATTTATAAGATTTAAGTTTCATTGCCAAACATTCAGCTTCATGTCGAACTGTTGGCATTGAAGATTCCTCAGCTATTTTTATAAGGCTGTCATAAATTTCACCTAATTCATTTCGCAGTGGTCTAATCGCTTTAATTCTTGCTTCCCATCGAGTTTCACTAACTTGTTTTAATGTTAAAGATTTTACATTTTTCTTTAAAACTTGCCATCTAAATGGTGATGCACTGAAAAAGTTGTATATTGCAGATACATTACTGAAAAAATCGACCGTTGAAAACGAAACATTAGCTGCGTCATTAATGGCCAAATTTAATGTATGCGCGTTGCATGGCATGAACAGAGCTCGGGGTAATTGTCCAAAATTCGTTTTTGTAATCTTCTATGTTTTCCGGACATGTTAGACCCATTATCGTATCCCTGGCCCCTCATATCGCTAATATTTAATTCAAGATAGTTTAACTTTTGAATTAAGAAGTCGTAAAAATATTCTCCAGTACATTTTTTAGCTTGGTAAAAGCCAATGAAATTTTCTCTTACTTCAACTTCATAATTTTAAATATGTACATACCTAATAACCATTGTAATTTGCTCGACATGTCCAGTGTCCGGCGTACAGTCCAAAATGACAGAAAAATATTTTGCCTCTTTTATTGATGTTAATATATATTTTTGAATTTGGGTTGCAAGGATAGCGATTATTTCATTTTGAAAGCGATTTCCCAGGTAATGTGGCATGCGGTTCTTTGGGGCGTTTGGTTCTTGTACGCGTTTTATGTGGTCTGCCATTATATCATCAAATTTTCCTATCATTTCAATTGCTTTCAGGAAATTTCCATTATTTTTTTCGTACAATTTGCCGGAAGAATCTCTAAAAGCTAAACACTGTCCTGCTAGAAATTGCACCACAGATATCATGCGTTTTACAATTTGACACCATCGTTTTTTCTCGGCGTCATAATACCGTTGCATATTCTTATCAATTGTGGTTTTTCTTTTTAAATTTAATTCCAATTTTTTACAACAGGTGCAATTTTCGATGTGCAGCGTTGTTTTTTCGTGACGAGATAAGTTGTCGGATATGTGTTGCCAATCGTTGAAGCCTTCATTAACTAATTTTATTTCCTGTTTGCCAAATAATTTACAACAGAAGCAAAATGTGGCATCATTTTTTGGAGAATAGATTAACCACTCACGATTAAACTTTTCCCCATTTGGCGGTTTTCTATAGAAATAAACCTTTGAAAATGATCTTCCAAATTCATTTAGTGGATATGTAGATTGTATATTTTGAACAGGGCCTTTTTCAATTAAAATATCCAGCACTTTATCGGTAAGTGCCAAAGGCCAGCAAGCTGGATCATTTAGTTCTATACACATATCAAAATATTCTTCATTAATTTCAGTGATATCGTCGATATTTGGAGCTGCAATATCTGTTATTTCATCATTACTACTAATATTGTCATTATCATTTGTTTTTTCGGCAGATAATACATTTTCATTCGAAAATAATTCTCTGCTTGGATTTGCTTGGCAACTGCAAGCATTTTGTATTTCTGTATGGTTTTCCAAATATTTGGTTAGTGAACCAAAGATTTTTTTAGTAACACGTTGTTTTTCTACTCTTTTTCTTTTATAATGTGCTCCAGACAATCTTTTCGTTTTTCTTCCAGTCATTCTTAGGCCTTTTAATAAAATATTTAAAAATATCAATAATAAAATAAAATATCAATAAAAAAATATCAATGACACTTCAATCAACTATTTGTCTATTTCCACGATTATATATGACTATATATTAACATTGTTATTTTGCTTTTCATTTTTTTTGTTTTTCTGGTCGTCAGGCCGCCTGCGTGCGGCGCACGTAATGAACGCCGGTCAGGCTCGGCCCTGCTTATTATTACAACTGAAAACTTAACTTTAACTTCGACTTTACAAAATTTTGAAAACTACTTGAATCGATTTTACGAAATAAAGAAGTTTTAGTTTATAATTTTTGTAATTATTATGTTGTCATAATCACATTTAATATTTAAATACAGTCTTTAATGTTTCGTAACGTTTCAATTTTGTTAATGAAATTCTATAAATAATATATATATATATATATATATATATATATATATATATATATATATATATCGAGGTCCCTTAAATTATATATCATACAAGAAGGCAGATCGGCAATCTGGCTGGTGGATTAAGTTCACTAGTTGTGATCGCGGGTCGAGACTTCCTGAAATCTCGGTCTGTCCGCGACGGGGCCTGGTCGAAAGACACAGGACCCTACCAGTAGGGCACCGTTAAACCACTCGCAACGGCTGATAGAAACGTCGGTCGAGGTGAGCAGCAAATATAAAATCACGGGAAGAGCGTAATTGACTAAAGGCACTTAAGATGATCATCAACGGTCATTAGCAAATTTTTTTCGATAAAAACGTCGATACTGATTTGGAAAAATGGGTAGCATTGATAGGATAATGATGAAAGACTCAATTAAGTACTACCTGAACGGAAATAAGAATTTTCCGGGATGTCAGAAACTGTATTCAGCCTTGTTAAGACAACTTGGTAGCAATAACTACGACATCAGAAATAATTACGCTAGAATCTAAAAGCAACTCGATAATGTCGATCTTATTTACAAAACCACAGAGTGGTAGACAATAGGCTAAGTCAACTACACGTTTCGCACCAACAAATTACTACGCACCTAACCGTGCGATAACGATCGATAAGCTAACAAGCAAGCCTCCAGTCACGAAACCTTCACGCACCATTGGCCACAACACTATGACATTCCATATTCCAATAAATCAATCAATACATAATGTTTATCGACCCGAAAATCTTATTAACCATCGGAATTTACTGCGTGATGCCGCCTAGAAAAACCCCCAATTTTAATCAATATAAACTTCTCCACCTACTCTTTTCCGAGGCGACCCGCTAAATTAGCATCAACGTTCACTCAAATCGAGTTGACTAAAATAATATTTTGTTGTGGTCCTATTTTTTGATTTAGTCTATAGAGGGAAATAAGAATTCCAGTACGAAAGCGTAAATAAGGTAGGAGGCGTAGACGGAGAACCACCACAGATTAATGGCGCTTGATTCTAGTCCCCAAGTTGATTCCCTAAGACAATACGATTTTGGCGAAAAGTTTATAATTAATTAATAATATCATAGTTGAAATCATTATTATTAAGATTAGAGTATAATTATCATTAATAATATTATTACTATAATAATAATGTTGTTGCGGTTATGATGTTATTACTATCATAGTCATAATCATTGTCGCTACTATCGCTAATGTTAACAGTACTCCGGACATGACCATTAAGAGTACGCCCTAAATCTTGCTGTAATGTGATCGCTTCCCTTGGACTTGTTCTTCCTTACGAATGGACATAGTTGAAACGTCAGTGATAATAAATCTTAATCTTAGTTCTAAATATCTACACATACTAGTAGGCTCTATGGATAATTACCCGTATCTCTGTTTAGCTCTATTCCAAGGAAACTCTGCCAACATCAAAATGTCAAACTTGTCGAATCTTCCGTGGATACCCCGACTTTCCTCGTCAGCGATAGCCACCAGACAGAAACTTGATAAACTAGAGAGGGATCACGCCACTCTGCAGCCGAAATATGAAAAGATAAAGGGCACATGGAGTTCGCCCGAGGCAACTCGCAATTTGTATCAAAAGATCTCTAGCCTTACTCCGGCCAGAGATGATCTTATCATCAAAACTCGAAGTCAGCGAATCACGATCGCTGAACAAAGTGCCTCGCTTCGACGGATATTTACCGAAAACAAGCTCCTATCTCGTTTACCGAGCTGCAGCTGGGCACAAGATATTAATATCATCCCAGCTCAACATCTTCCTCTCAGTCAAGTACCTCGACAATCAAACGGACCCCCCCGAGTGAGACGACAGAATCTACATCCGGAATACAACGGCGACGGCCGAATCGGAACCGCCGTCGTCGCGAAAGACGTCGAGCTGAGGCGAACCTTGTACGGACGAACGAAAGGGCCGGAGAGCGTGCTGAAATAAACGACCCGCCCCTTGCTTATACAGAATTCAAATTCCCGGAGCTAGATCCGGATGTGGTATATGCACCGTCCGTGACAATCTGTCCGCCACCTACCCCGATCTTTATCGACCTAGAAGCGGACGAACCGGAACTCCCCAACTTGAATCGTATCTTAGAGAGTCTGGATCTTGCACCTGACGAAATGGCCATTCTAAGTGGGCAAGTGCCGTCGAACATCCACTCTACAGTAGAACTACCATTCGAAATAAATCAGGAAGAGCCGAGTCCTTCAACTTCAACTTCAACCCATCGACTCCCGAAACGTCGACGTTTACCGGTCGATATTGATGATGAATCTGATACATAGATGTGAGGGATGCATTCTCCTACGAGAGTATCCATCGCTTAGTACCCTAAATACCTCTTGGTCTATCGTTATCTTCATTTTGAACTTTATCATCGTGGTGTTTCTTTTATATGTAATTATCGTAAATGAATAAATAACTAATTCGTACCTAGTTTTCTAATTATTTTTGAATACATAAATTAATTCATATAGAAGTAGATTTAAATATGATATAATTACGTTGCTAATTTAATAACTAATATTTCGGAAAAATAGTAAATAACAAAAATAGTGAATGATCAAAGTAGAAATGGTAAATGATTCCCACAATAACTCAGGAGATATGGTATCAATAACCAGTACAAATGGAAATCAAGCGACTAAAGTTCTACGATAAACGTTCTCACAATTCATTCCGTATCAGTCAACGCGATAAATCAGGTTCACCAAAAAAATCACAGGGTTAAAATAGGAAGCGTAAGACCTTCTAACGGCCGCAGTGAACAGGGAAACGAAGGTCGTTCGAGAAGTAGTATTGGAAACAATGCTCACCTGCTCGAATGGCATTCGGCTGTTGCGTACAGTACCAACATGATTTTGATCATGGGTACGTGACAGTGAAATAAAATCGTGATATGTGCATGGATAAGTCAGCCCT